>JAVYIG010001127.1:0-382081 GCA_035222895.1 Strongylocentrotus droebachiensis
CCCTGTAATAGTTAGGATATGTCAATCAGTAAGAAAATAACTTTAATTCATGCAATACAGAAGGAGAAACAAAAGGGGGAAAAGGGATATGTAAACATGGATTTGTAGCTATGTTAACCTGTTTCTTTATAATTATGGCCATATACGAGCCCGAGAATACAGGTGAATCATACAAGCCACCAAACTTTATCTCGGTGCAACATGATGACTCAACGCCTTTCTAACTCCAAAGAGAAAATTAACTTTCCTAAAATCTTAAAAAGCATTCAATTTCTTAGGATTCTACTACCGTATAAAATATTCACCTGTACTATCTATTCTGCTCCTCTTTATAATATTCCCTATTCTTCGTAACCTAGTTTTCTACCCTACTTATAAAATCACCTCCCTAGGACGAAAATTTGCAATTTGATGACCGGGGCCGCTTGAGAATCGAGGGCAGTATTTAACAGAATATTGATGTCGTTCGAGCCTGGGTATATCGTCTCTATTACATTAACGACCCAGACTTCGTCACTGTATCATGGTATACTGGTGGTATAGACATAAACTGGAGCAAGTGAAACATCTCATTGAAGCCCTACGACAAAATATTTTACAACAACCGATGTTAGTGACCGTCCCTCTTATAATGTTATTTTATTGTGTAGAAAAAAAGGTGTTTTGACAAGTTCGAGTGATATTTATTATGACAGGTACGATCTCTTTTTTTTTCTTCAGTGGGGGGGGGGGGGGGGATAAAAAAAAAACACACTGCATAACGAATGGATAATGTTAGCCTCTCCGAAAAACAAAACTGAAAAAGATTTTAAAGTCAAAAGAGGGTAATTCCGTTCTTACTACTCTAAACAATATTTTTTGTCAAGCCCATGTAGTATTGCTCAAAAGCAGCTGAATATACATAATTGCTTACTTGCATGTGTTGTAATCAGATAAAAAAGATACTTTTATAAATGCAAAAGTAATAACCCACAATGTAAACAAAAGAACACCAAAAACACAACAAGATAAATTTCAATTAATAAACAAACAAATAAAGAGATTGATTTAAGGGATAGTGAACAGAAAATACACCTTATGAATATTACAGAGAACGAAATTAACAAATGAAGAAAAAATGATAAATTCGTGGACAAAAAAGGGAGGATGGGGACGAAAGCAGCAGCACAGTGCCTACGATAGAGGGCGACATACAACAATTTAGTTTTGTCTACATAGACGCTGCCCTTCAGCTATACGGGATGATATCAAACAAGAAGAGAGAGAGAGAGGGAGTGTGAGAATGTGCGTGTGTGCGAGAGGGAGAGAAGAGAGAGAGAGAGGCAGAGAGAGAGAGAGGCAGAGAGAGAGAGAAAGAGAGAGAGGGGGGGGGGGGGTAAAGAGAGAGAGGTGGGAGGGAGTGCTATTAGGCACGGATCCACGGGCCGATTTTACCGGCCCGCCCCCCCCCCCCCCCCACCCACAAAAAAAAAATAGGAAAGTAACGTGAATTTTACCTCATTTTTAAACCAAAAACAAAAGCGCCCCCCCTGATCCCCCGAGAAAAAAAAATTGCCCCCCCCCCCCCCCCCAGAAATTAATGGGTCTCCTCTCCAGCATCCCTCCCCCCGCTTATTCACCGGCCGACTGGCGCAAATTTTGTCCAAAAAATATGTACTTTACCACCCCCCCCCCCCCCCCCCTGCTCATTCGCCGCTAAATATTTTCTCAAGATTTGCCCCCCCCCCCCCCCCCCCCCTCTCTTGCCGCCGGCTGGGTCCGCCCCTGAGCGCTATATTGTAGGCCCATATACATAAAACACATTACCCTTAATCATATTCAATGAAAAATTTACAAACGTATTTGTCAATGTGTGTGTAATCAATAAAAACTTGCACTTTATCCAGTGACCTGGATGAGGTTCGATTACCCTTGTTTGAAGTTTCTATAATTATATTAATTTAAATTATGAAGGTTTCACGGCTAAATATGTGGGTGATGTGCTCTTGGAAAATATTTGTACAATGGCATAATCATCAGTCTCAAGTACAAAATCCCAATGTTTAAAATAATTGATAAAATTCAGTTATATACATTTTTGGCACATTTGAAGCTTAATTTGACCTCGCCCTGTTTCATTTCATTTTACATCAATCTTGGAAGTTAGCCAGCCGTCTGCCATCTATTACGTCATCAAATAGCTTGCTCCTTCGCCCGTCCGATCAATGTCAAGAAGGTATTGAGAGATGTGTTGATAAATTGGCATACATGTATTGCCATTAAAAAGCGTTTAATGTTGCCATTCCTGAAAATTTAGAATTTAAGTGGTCGCACGGATATAATCATGATATATAAATCACAGGTTTCCAGCACATGATTTCAATTTTTTTAGAAGTGAAATCAATAAACAGCAATTGAAGGTATTTCAAACGAGCAAAAATTAGTCTCGACAGTATATCCGTGTAAATACCTATTATACCATTTTGATATACTAGTAAATACATTATAGTCTGTTGAGATATGAACACTTTGAGGGGTGATAGCCTGGGATACTTGCATATCATAAAGTCCTTACAAGAGTAAAAGGTGAGCACTACATTTTGTTTTTCTATTTTTACCCCGAAAATTTAAAAATCGCGCCGACCGCTATGTTGCTCAGCGTTTAAAAAAAAAAACTTAACACCCCCCCACCGACCCTTGAGCGAAAAAGAAAAGGTAAATTACTGGTCACATTTTTTTTTCTTCAAACTTTTTTTTTTGCCTGGGGGGGGGGGGGGGGGGCAATGCCCGCTCCTCCCCCCTTCTGGATCCGCACCTGACTACGACACTTCTATTAGAATGAAGAAGAAGAAACAGAAGAAGAAGAAAGACTGAAATGTAGATAGACAGACAGATAGATAAATTGATATATAGATAGAAAGAAAGAAAGAAAGAAAAAAGAGCATTAAAATAAATAGACAGGCAGATATAGATAAATAAATAAAAAAATATATGTAGATAGATAAATAAAAAGATGGATAGAGAGAGCCTTAAAGGAAATGATTGAAAGGGGGATGGGTGGACGAAAAGGGAGAGAGAAAGGAAGAGATGTATAAAATGAGAGGAGAGATATAGAGAGAATAGAGAGTGAAAGGGATGGGAGGGGGGGGGCGAGGGGGTCAAAATCAGACAGTGCAATTCACCATGTTAGCTAGGGTTCATGCTTTCACCGACGACTCTCCCTAAAATCAATACCACATTTTCAGCATTATCGCTTCATCCTTTATCCAGGTACCTTCGAAACAAAAAAGAGAACAATACGAAAACGAGAAATTCACCATTTATTTCCACCGTTATCTAACGAAGCCAGAAGTCAGAAACAATGCATAAAAAGTAGCAAAATTGACATCAGCTGATCTTACAAACGTCGTTCGGAAAATTAAACCAGATTTGATAAAATAGGTTTGTTACTCATTATGATAGCATCACACTCGGAAGTTTCAGTTTCATACACGTCTTAGATACGCTGGAGAAGGTTTCGATTGGTTTACCCCCAAATGCAGCATTTCCCCCTTAAAACAGAGCACATGACGTACAATAGGAATAATGAAAATAACATTGTGCTTCAAGATTTGGATGAAAGTCTGTCAAACTCTGAAAGTCACAAACAGCATTTTCCCAGTTTTTAATGTATACGCAAAATGAGGAAATGCTTATTTGTATTTCACAGATTTGGCTTTGTTTTAGAAGATAAACATACGACTTGCATTGAATAATGCCCGGGGTGGGGGGGGGGGGGGTACTCACTTGGACGGGGGTATGCCGCTTAAGCCTCGAAACCCCTACTCATTTGGGGGTATTTTTCTAGAAGTAAAAGCGCATTTTTCACGACGAAAATTTTGAAAAATGGGATCCATGTATAGGGATTTTTCTGTGAAAAAGTGACCAATTTAGAGCGGCACACACCCCCGTATGTTTTAATATGTGAGTATCCCCTCCCCTCCCCCAGGGAATAATGCAATGCATCTCTATATTATTGGGGGGGGGGGGGGAATAACTGGTCAATATTAATAGTTAAGAAAATATGAAGTATTGTTGAGTTTATACTGGTAAATAGGTTTGTGTCACTCAGTATCATCTTGTGCCAATCATCATCATCATTATCACTTTCACCACCACTGTTTACATCATCATCATTATCATCACAAACGACAAAAATTGTCATCGCCCTCACAATCATCATTTTCACAATATTATCCATTATCATTATCATTCATAAACATCACAGCCACCATCCCAACCCCATGATAACTATCATCATCATCATTTAAGGATCATAATCTGATCATCATCAACATTATAACCACCACCACTACCACCATCATCATCATAATCAATTCATATCCAACATTATTATCAAGCAGAAAAAGTAGAACAGAATTTGCATTTTTAAATGTTAAAGCAAAGGAGTAGGTAGCACATATGCCTGAATATTTTAGAAAAATGGCAAAGTGTCGGCATAGAAAAGAAAAGTTATTTAGATTTTCATATTAATGACTTATATGAAATTCATTGAGATTTCATCTACCTAAACATAATTATGGTCTCCAACACACCTTTGAATTTGATTTTTGTTGTTGTTGTTGTATTCAGATGTGTTTTCAACAGTTCTCTATAAACTTTAAACACTGTATTTTTGTTATGCTGAGTGCTCAAAGAAATTACTAAGTCGCCAAATGTCAAAATAATTGTTTTGGGAATTGAACCTTCCTTCAACTGTACGAAAATACTGACTACAATAAAACAGATGCAAAAAGAGAGTATTTCTGATAGACTTATACACAAATGTATTTAATGTAATGAAAGTCAATAGTCTGGGCATATAGAATATATACAATAACAACATAATAATGTCATCTTAAAAGATCTACATACAAACATATCTAAAACAACTATACATAAGAGTATACATTCAATTATGAAATTGTACTTAAGCTTTACCAAAGTTTTCATTATGCTATAGTCTTTGGTTCAGCATTTTAAAAGCACAATTTCTCATTTATCTATACCACATCTCAGATCGGCAAAGAGTTAATTACCTACAAAACCTCCACAATCAAAAACACTTTTAAAAAGTACTGGAAAACCAAATGTGAGAAAGAAAACTGTCAAATATGAAATAAAAATGAGTTAATACCACCAAACCTGACAAAAAAGTTACATTTCCTAAGTCAAACATTCACTCTCATGCACTTATTGAATAGTCATGTGCACATCTAAGGTTTTAAAGTGACATAAAGAAATAAATATTTCAGACTGGAATGAAGCCTACCATAAAATGAGCTCATTGGCAATGGAAAAATGATTAATAGTTTTTACACATAATGATATATAGTACATGGCCAATATCTTAAATAGTAGAAATTACACAAAATGGCTAACAAAAAAGTGTAACAAATTTACTAATATATCATGGAATGGTTTTGAAAAAATTCTGTTTAAAGAGTATATGCCCAAATAAAAATAGTTAAATGTGATATAAAAAAGGACATATCTAACACTCAGTTCACAAAATCTATATTTTTTCATATAAAAGCCACATTATTTCAAATCAATAATTCAAATTAATTAACTCCACTGATATGTATATAAATTATCATTTAGTGTTTTCTGACCTTTAAAAAAAATGATATATTATCCACAGCAATAAAGAATAATTTAAATCGCGATTGTAATGAGTTAATTATCTACTTAATATTGCCTTTCAAGACAGAATGGCCAATATAAACTCTGAATTTTCTACACAGCCTTTTGACATACAAACGCACATGAAAATGCTTTGAAAAAAATGAACGTAGATCACTTTTAATAATTATAACAACATCACTTTCAAATTAAAATGATAATATTCCTATAAGAGAGCAAGATAAGGGTGTGTACTCTGTGGGTATCCCAAAATGTGAGAATATAATACCATAATATGGCTGGATTGTCACTAGTATTCTAGTATTACCTTTGCTATTTTTTCTGCCTAAGATCCAGAAATCCAAAATCTATGTAAAATGATACAAGTTAATGGTCATTAGGCTCTCAGCGGGAAATTTCCTAACGCAAATAGTTCAGTTACATGTCAACATAAAAATTCAAATGGGGATAAAAGGCATTGAATACAAAGCTTTTTAAAAGAAAATAATTTTGTAATCTCGTGAAACATCCTTCTGCTTCGAACCAACAGTACCAACAGTATGGTTTAAGAAGCAAATGGTCAATAAGTATCTATTCCATGCTTTGTGCAGAAATAAGACTGATACAAAATTAATTAGAAAAAAAAAATAACATGATTTTTTTTCAATTCAAGAACATAACAGTTTTTTTTAAAGTATACTTTTGATACAAAAAAAAACAAAACAAGAAAAAACTTTCAAGCTGGAGCAAGAATTTTCAATATTTTTGGGATCAAAACAAACATTTCCTTCCTTTTCAATCAATATCATTAAAAAATTCATGTACATTTGAAGCTTTATCTCATTACCTACTAAACTTAACGTCACATCATGACTGGCAGAAATCTTTACCTTCAAAATAGCACAAAAATTAATTCTAAGATTAAAAGAGATCAAATATCCTACTTTTTTCACATAATTTCACATACAAATATATTTGTCATCCTTCCCATAATAGAGGGAATTCATTCATAATATCAATTACGTATCAGACCAATATTTTCATAGTACAATTCAAGACATTCGAGTTGCTTCCACAAATTCAGGCTCCATACAAGTTCCATGAGATATAACTGTACATTTTTCAACACAAGATAGCTTTTACATCCATTTCAAAAGTCATTACTCGACAATGTACAAAGCAGCGTAAAAATAAAAATAGAAACTTTTTGACAAACACAAGAAACGTCTGAAGGTTAGATATGATTATCTGATATCTGATTTGCGAATATTAAACTAAATTGACTAAGATCAAAATAGAGCAGCCCGGGTTGAGCGCCAGAAGGGCATTAAGTTATAAATCTCATTCACATTGAATTAACGCCTTCTGGCTCTCAACAGGCCATATTGTTGGCTGTCTGCAAAAAGGCCATTAGAGCTATGCATTGTCGATTGCAGTAACAACTTTCCTGCAGGCGGCCATTGATATGCTTTATCACCTTCATGATACAAAACAAATACCAACATTTCACATGATTTCATATTTGAACCAAATTTGTGCAACACTGTAGATGGAGAAGAAAAATTCTATTTGCACTCTGCCTCTGCAGTTCTGAACAGATTTTTACTGACAACTGTAGCCACTCAATTTCATGATTACCATTGTTAGGGTAGATTTCCTTCAATGCAATTCGACAAGATAATACATTCAGATTCTGGCCACTGAGATAACAACTATTTCTGAAACAACTCTCCTGCTGAAATCAGCTCTCAAAATAATATGGATTTTGTCCAAAGACACACACAAAAAGAATCATAAATCAATAATATAATTCTATAAACTAAGAATGTCAATAACTTTGTCGTGATCCATAACCAATATCAAACCTTTTTTTGTATTTTTATATACATGTATACATCTTTCTTTAAGTACATTCTGCAATATAATTCTTCTTCATTTTTTTTTGCTTACCAGAGATGAGTTTTTGTTTTGTTTAAGGCAATATTGAATATACACACAGCGTACATAGCATTTTCTGGTGGCTTTTTCAATCCAAGTGCATTTATCATTTGAAATGATAAACATACATTCTTGACAAATATCATATATACTTTCAAAAGAATCTCACCAAATCAACAAGTGTTTATGTATCGTTGCTTCACCAACTTTTTCTCCAACTCACATGATCATAAATAATGAAGAAAGAAAGACAGAAAGAGAAGGAAGAGAGCTAAAATCAAACTTGTCTGGAATTGGATAAACAAAATATCTGAGTATTTTCCTTTGTATTTGGAAAAATATCAGGAAAAAAAATGGCAGAAATTCAAATTTGTCCCCATTATCGCTAATATCACAATTCTTATGATTAGAAATTAGAAAAGAGAATCATTTATTGATCAATGCCAACAAACTACTTTAGGGATACCTCTCACACTAAACCAAACCTTTACCTCAAACTGCACCAAAGAAAGATTCTAGACTGATAACATGATATATGACCCTGGATCTAGTTGGCAACCGAAATATTGAAAAGAAATCGAGAGATAAGACCCCACAAGACATCCTGAATAACAAGCTATGTATGTATATATAGCACTGGACAAGTCACAAACATGCACATATCACTTCAAGAAGTAATTATTTTGTACCTGTAGATAAGGATCCATCTTTTCTGTTCTTAGCAAGTTCTTATAAATGAGAAATATTCTGTTCATAAAGAAAAAAGAAACTTGACATTGGCAACAGAAATCTGCATGACTTTACAAGTTGTCTGAAATCTCTTTTTTTGAAAGCATCAATGACAACACTGTATTCATTATTGAGTGATAAAAATGTAATGTCCTTTTAAATTATAGAAAATAGCTACTAGTGACTTGTTTTTGAGAGCTGTTTGCCAGTTAAAAGCTGAAAACATACCAATTTAAGAGAAAATGGTACTTTTAAAGTTAAAGTTAAAGATTATGAATAGTTTGGCTGCTCAGAACCAGAAGAGCATTACAAGTATATGACTTGACAACCGTTTCCAAAAAGATTTAAGAGCATTAAAATGTAGCCAGTCATTTCGGTAAGAAATATATGAACATAAAATATATGCAAGGTATGGAAAACGAGTAGGGATATCCGAAGCAACATTCTAAAACAACATCCCCCTTTATCAGCCTCAAAATAGAAGTCATAGTTCCCTTGCCTGCCCACGCCATTTCCTCCCTTCACTTAGTGACCAATTTTCTTCTCCCCCTCTAGAGAATGAGGCAATTACATTTTCCCCCCAAGTGGAAACAAAAATTCTTGCAAGAAGATTATCATTCTATTTCAAGAACGAACAACAAATGGGCATCTATCTCTCTTGTCCAGTATAAGGAGAATCAAATAAAAATTTGGAGGGTATTTCCTTGGCAGAAAGGAACTTTGAGCGTTTTTTATGGACATTGGTTGTAATTTGTTTTGTGTTTCTGCAGGCCCCAAAGTAGTTGGTGAGTCTTGGAGAGTCAACAGGAAGATTCAAATTAAGGAAAAAACAAGAGTAAGAAGATAACAAGTGAATAAGGGAAGACGTATAGAGAGGACAGAACCCGAGGGAGCAAGCACTCGTGAAAAGCAAAAGCAAGGCAGAAAAATTCATGAAAAAATGGTGTAAAGAAAAGAAGGGAGAGCTTTGAAAATGATTAAGAGTTTAAGAGGGAAGCAATGCATATAGTTAAAAAAGCAAAACAAGTTTTAGAAAGAGAGAGTGGGAGAGAGATAGGGGAAGGGGAGAGGGGTGAGAGGGGAGAGAGAGTGAGAGAGAGAGAGAGAGAGAAAGAGAGAGAGAGAGAGAGGGGGGGGGGGGGGAGAAGGGGGAGAAGGGGGAGAGAGAGGGGCGGGTAGACATAGCAAATGGAAGAGTGATCAGGAAGGAAAATAAACATTTTGACCACAAAAAAGAGAATGAAGACTTAGAGAATATAGTACAAGGTAGTACAAGTACAGGAATGTTGAAAAAAGAAAAAGAAAAGAAACAACAAAGAGAAGAGAGGGGGACTCCACACAAAAAAGTTTCACATTGATAGTTAGACATTGGTTAAGTGTGAAAGAAAAGATAATAGAGTGAGAAAGGAGGAAATTTGAAGAGGGGTGGGTGGCCACATGATCAACTCAGGAAGATGGAAAAAGAAAAACCTGCAGGTATACCACACACATTCAATATTTTCTCAACAAAGTTAAAAATAAACAACCAATTTATGACCCTGCTGCTCTCTTAATCAAACAATAATTCTCCCACCCTCAGCAAAAATGACCCACCAGGAAACATGATCAAACTACCAAAAACACAGGTTCAAATCCTTGTCTTTACAGCTTGAAAATCACATCCCGCGATTGCTAATTTTCATCAGCGTCTCCAGATCTGAGGTGAGATTAGCTGGGCAAGAGAGGTTTCATAAAGGAAAATGATCACCGCAATTTACGACATTCACGTGAGTGAAGGGGAAGGGAAAGGGGTAACAGAGGGAGAAAGAGATAGAGACAGAGAGGATGAGAAATTTGCATGTGAGTTGGTTGAGTTACCTGCACTTCAATATCTACACTTCAAGTCAAGTTTTCAATTTCTACTCTTTTTGTAATATTTATCCAAAGCCTTTTATGTGAAAAACACCAAGAAGAAAGCTATAACATCACACAATTACCCCAAATCAATAATTGACATGTGCGTAGACGACAGACAGCCTCTTGCATTACATGACTTGTTTCTACGTGTGCATACGATTACACTTGCCTGCAAAGAATTTCTTTTTGAAAAAGTTTGCTGATATGTTCACCACATTAAAAAAAATCAACATTTTCTAAAGCTTGGTACGTTCTCACTGCTGCATATGCTTTTGAAAATATCATTCTGTACATGTGGTGCGTAACCCCAATCTTTTGTGAGTGTGAACATGTCACATTGGCTTGTACATTGGTCACTTTTGGATAGTAATACTGCAGCCATGCATATTTTTTTTCCTTTTTTTAAAACCCAAAACAGTTTGAAAGACAATCTATAAGATGCAAGTTTACTAGTAAAGACTTGTCTGGCTCATCTACATGATGAATGTAACATTTAACAACAACACCTAAGCTATGTTTTTTTCTCAATTCAGTTAATTCCATTTGAAAGGGGCTAAGCACCACACCATAGATTCTTCGACTACAAACAACCAGCAATGCTAACAGACCTTTCTAAGTACAGAAATTATGCATTCTACATCTTCACAGTTATCACTGAGCCATCTACCTTGTGCAAAAATAGATTCATTTGATATATAGATTTGAAATTTGATCACATATAACTACTTCTAATAAAGATCCCAATACTGTTTTGAAACTCTATGTAGGCCAGTACGCTACATCGGTAGGTTAAGAGTAAATTGTCTGCCATTTAAATATATATGTATAGATATTTATATATATATTTCTATTTCTCTTTCTAAACACATACTAAGGCAACAGAGTTTGTGAGCTAGTAACTTCTTGTTATAGATTTTGGTGACTATGCAAAACTACACAATGTATGAAAATATTTTTATCTTTACATAGAACAAGTTTCATTTTTTCCCTTCAAATTTGAATTACATATACATGTACCCTGTCAAAACCTCTTTACATCTAGAAAAATCCTTTTCGAAACCACGACTTTGTCTGCGAAAGAATGCTAGATTGTACGACACCTGAATACCTACTTCATGTATATCATTTTTTTCTTTACAATGATGCTGATCTAGCTTTTGATACCTAAGGCAAAAATTACAAACAATACTTATCCTGCCGTAAGTAGAATTTTCTAAGACAGTACAGTTTACATCTTTTGTTCCAACCTTATATTTTTTGTTTTTTTGTTTTTTGTTTGGCAAACATTCAGGTGTACGGCTATACAATCCCACAGATTCCTGTGTACTTTTGTAATCTTCAACAGTTGTATACATTTATAGCAATTTTCCCTCCTCTTTCAATATAGACATACCGGTAAAGCAAATTTTCCAAAAACACTTTGGAAGAAAGTCTTAACTTTGTGCTTCATTCAATAAAAAAGTTCCCCTTTAAAAAGTGCAAAAATGTCCACATAATTTTATAAACCTGTACCTGAGGATAAAGTATTTTTTGCTGTTACATAGATTCCAATAATCTGACCGAATGTGCATTAACATTAAATCCTTTGAACACTAGGGATTTAATGTTGGTATTAACACTTGGTGTTAGCATAACACCAGTGCTATCTATAACACCAAGCTCAAGATATGTCTGCTTTAATGATTCAACACAGGTCTGGGAGGTGCTTGTGCCAGTGTTAAGAAACTTTGCAGGTTAATTCATCGGTTGTCTAACAGTTTACACTAACACCAAAACGGTGACCAAACATAAAAAGGTATCAAATTCTGGTTTCTGTACATGAATACTTGGCATTGACTAATTCATGCTTTCTTTTTACATGGAATTGTAAGTAGTGATTGACATTATTGGTTCAAACAGCAGCATTGTGTCATTTCTTATTTAATAAGTTCTAGTAAAAAAAAAAGTCATACACTAATTTGTTTACTTTGTCAAAATAGCATCAAATAATTATTGCTATCACACTATTGGTTTAGCCTCTATAAACTACATTGTACATCATTTTACAATCAAGCTGCATAGAATTTAGTCAGCGTGGATTTTGTTAAACCTTGGAACTTCAGGAAATAGTTTCAACACATCCCAGAAGAAGAAAAAAAGCACGATAAATTTGGCACATGACTATGATGTGGTCAATACAATATAATGTCAATGTCAGTAGGTGCATTGTGAAACGCGGTCCCGTTAACTATACACTACCCCGCTATAAAGAACTCTAACGTTGGCACAAGACGCCTACAGGCTTAAAACGACCATTCACCTTCTACCACAATGGAAAGTTTCTTTGATTCTGGCAAAAGATTTGAAAAGTATTTGGCAATAGGAAAGAGACTTATATATATATATATATACCACAATAAAATCAACAAGTGTATTCAATAAAAGTAATATCTTACAGAAAAAAGTTTAAATTCTTTTGAATGAGAATAAAAATGTCTGTATATCCTATACAGTCATTGCAAGAACTTTGTAATGTCATTCTGAATGTCAGGAAATTTATTAGTTCTAATTCTTAATTTCCACATAATTTCTATGTAATCCAAATATGTAAATGAACACTGATCTGATAAGATACAAAGTAGAAAAATGATAATACGGTGAAATGTCCACATTCACTCAGGTTGATCAGTTAAAAAATATCTAAACAATTTCAGCAAGGTATGTATATTTGAATAAAATAAAACATTCTTGATTTGACAAGCTTATCTGTACTGAAGTGCTTCCTCTGTAGTTTTAATGCTGTCCGTCTTGAACTCCACAAAGTTGATAGCCACTGTGCAAATGTATGACTGTCCTGTTTCCATTTCTTATATATCGCATATTCTTCCTCTCAGTGCAGTTAAAAATTGCCTAAAATCATTAAATGAAGAACAAAAATGAGGTGCATCTTCCTTGCCATGTGAATTAGCAAACAAAAAGTCACAGCTTCTAGCAATACTTTGAAGATAATATCACAAATTTCCATGAAATATGTTCATCAAACAAAATAAAATTGAGTGCTTGTTGATGTGCAAAAAATGAAGATCTTTCAATGTTCTTTCCTTTTTTAAATGATGACAAAGTGATATCCATAACATATTCAATACGTGACGCTCACATATGACGTTCCATTGTCATATAATATACAAAGGAGTCAAAGGACTTTGCTTTTTGTTCACAACGCTTCCACATTGAAAAAAGATTTCCTTGTAGCAAAAAATCAGGTAGAGGTAAGTTTTATCCCAGCAGTAATGATTGAGTTCCGAGGGAGCAAATCTCATGATTTACCCTCTTCTGCTTCACTGGCACTGTCCGTTTTTTCTGAGGATGCTGGGCTGCCAGGTGCCTTTGGCTCACTTGGAGATAGCAACATACCGTCCTCACCATCAGGGTGCATGTGCAGAAGCTCCAGTTTGTGGGCTGGAAGCTTTCCTTGCCGTTCCAGGGTCATCAGGTGGCCTTTGGACCTTAGGTGCTTGGCCAGGTGTCCAGGGATGCGGAAAGCAATGGCACATTCCTTGCACTTGAAGGGCCTGGGGTTGGTATCTGAACCTGTGGTAGTGGCCAACTCTACACCTTCCACTCGCAGGAAATGTTCCTCCGAGCGCTCGTGTTTAGACAAGATGTACTTAGAGGGAAAGGAGACAGAGCAGTCATGACAGGTGAAGGTTCCTTCCGTGGTATGTACTCTGGCATGTATGCGCAGCTGACTAGGCTTGTTGAAGGCCTCTCCACACTGGGCACAGCGATGGTGACCATGGTTTCCTGTGGGTGACATTGTGGGTGACATTGCCAGTCTATCCTCCTCTGCTTTCCATCTACTCTCTTCTCCTTGGTGTTCAGATAGTTGCTTCTCCTTCTGACTCTCAGAAGAGCTAGAGGATGTGGGTGAGACAATGACTAAATGATCTCCTTCACTAGCAGCTGGAGATGAAGCTGCCTCTTTTTCCGGTTGGTGACCAACTTTAGTCATGCCTGAACTTGATGGCAGGTGCATCGGTAGGATTGTTGGAGGCAACTGAAACATCTTGGAAGGAAGCATTGGGGACACTAAACGATGGAGTGGTCCAGGAGAGAACGGACTCAGATGAGTTGGAGACAGCACAGGAGCACTGTGCATTGAAAAAGATGGAGGGAGGAAAGGTGATATGTAATTATGAAGTGGAGCCTTATCATCAGGCAAGGGCCACATTGGTGGTTTGGCTAGGAGCAGCTGCTTGATGGCATTCCCTGAGGCTTCCATCGTTGTCCTGTGATAGGAGCTTGATGAAGGTATGCTGGATGATGATGAAACAGGTTGTGGATAGACATGTTTACTTCCTACCTCTCCCTCATCATCTGATACAGGTTCAATAACAGGAGGAGCAGTTGGAGGCATCATTTCAAACCTGGAGCTTGGTGAATAGTAGCGCATCCTTGAGTCTGGCTTTTCATGCCTCCTGATAAAGTTCTCATGTGTTTTTACCTGAACAGCACCTGGCAGAGGTACACGATCTTTATCTGTTCTTAGAGACCTTGCCGATACTTTAGTAATTACTTCATCTTGGGTCTTTGTTACTTTGATTAAGCCTGAGGATTCAACTGATGTGCTACCAGAGGATATTTCGTCACTTCCAACGGAGGATGGTGGGGTCTTTCTATGGGCTACATCATCATCTATCATATCTATATCAGGAGGATTTACAGAGGAAGAATCTTTCATGGTATGGTCACAATCTGATGAGGTACTCTCTGTTGAAGATGAACGAACCATGATTGAAGTATTCCCAGTGGCAAGTCGATATTGGTTGGTACTTGGAGCAAAGGACTCCAAAGCGACAATATGTCCATACTTGTCCAGTACAGGAGGTGGCTGGGATTTCCTGGATGAACTTCTGTTACCAAACCCTTCCCTTAGAGTTGGAAGATGAGATAGGCTCTGAGATTTGGTGAGTGGAGGATGTCCCCTGTCTTGTCCTATGTGGGCCCTTTGTCTGTTGGTGAGATGTTGGGAGAGCTTGCAAACGACCTCTGACCGTGTAAGCTTGGAGGCATGCATCAGGTCATCCTTTGAATCTGCAAGATCATGAGGTTTCAAGATTTCACTGTACGATCTCTTGAGCCTGCCAGGATGGAAGACATCATCACCCTCAGCAAGGTCATCTTGGTGTTCCTCAGGGAGATCATCAACCTCCATCTCTTCATTCATTCCATCATCCATCTCCTCTTCCTCAGAATCTTCATCTGCTGAGTCTGTATCTTCGTTATCATCTGCATCAGAATACTGATGATCATCACCATCCTCATACATACTGGAATCGATGCCATGCTCCTGTTCCAAGTCAGATGGATTGATACCATTCTCCAAGCATTTCTTTGTATGGGCTTTTGATTTCATGTGTTTTGTCAGATTGCCTTTTGTCTTGAATGCAAAACTGCAGACACTGCACTGAAATGGTCTCACGTCGGTATGGGTGCGGATGTGCTTCTTCAGCATACTGGGTTTCTTGCACCTGATTCCACACTCCTGGCAGACGTACTTCCCTCTACCACGTCCTCTGACATAGACATATTCTTCATTGGACTTGAAGCCCCCTTCAAAGATTGGTATCCTCTTTGGCTCTTTCCCTTTCACAGGTTTGTCCATGTTCATCTCACTAGATAATGGAGTCTCTGCATCCCCTGAAGCTTCTGTTGGAGTCAGAATGGGTTTCCCAGTTGGGTGCTTCTGCAGTTCCTCACTCACAGCCTTGATCCTTTCTAGGGACATGTTCCAGGCTGAGGAGTGGGTCAGAATACCTCCCCCAGACGGACTAATACTGGAGACGACATCTTTGATGTTTTCTTTGTTCATACCTGAGTTGTACAGCCCGAGATGTTCTCTCCAAGAGATCCCAAGAGGATGCTTTGTGTTACCACCTGGCCTCCAGTTTGAATACATGGAAATTTTAACATTTGATCCCTGCGTCACATACATAGGTTGGCTACATCTCGAGGTGCAATCTGTGACCTGTGCGACCCCTTTCATTCTGGATGAGATATTGGCATACAAGAATGTTGGTGCCTGGGCAGGCCCACTCCCTGCCTTGTTGACTTTGACACTGCTAAACCAATCAGCTAGGTCCTTCCCAAGTTTCTTTGGTTTTTTATGTGGGCCTTGCTGCATGACTGGAGTAAAATCCTTTCCTTGCTGCATGATTGGAGTAAGAACCTTCCCCTGCTGCAAAACTGGAGTAAGAGCTTTCAACACTTGATCAGCAATTGAGTTATCTCCTTTTGTGGGGAGGTCAGCTAATGATGGTTTTGACGGCTCCTGGCATGTCAGGTTGTTGGACTTTTCTGATGGCTCACTATCTTCATCTGTTCTCTCATGTAATTCTTGCTCACTGTAAACCTCATCTTTGAAAAGCTCAAAGGAAGCATCTCTTTTCCCAGATGGTGTTCTTCCTTGAGGACTTAGGGTGTCAGTTGGGGTCAAGGGTGACTTCTCAGACCGGGGTGAGGAGCTTGAAGGGAAACTAGGAGCATGCGATGAAGAAGGAGATGGCAAGATGAAATATTTAGATTGTGGTTTACCTTCAGCAGTAGGTGTAGCTATAGGCCCCACAATCATTCCTTCATCAGATGTCGTCAGAACACTCTTGATGCTCCCACCGGCATTATGAAAGGCATGAGCAACTAGTCGCCCAAGTTCTCTAGCAGCATCAACTGGTGTACTTGGCGTTTTACTTCCTTTTAGTGGTGACTGGGACATCCTCATTACAGATTCAGCAATAGACAACGCTTCAGGTGACAGCAACACTCTTGGATCAATCTTCGGGGATGGCTTTACTCCGTCAGGAGTTGAAGCACCCTTTACTACTGCTGTTAGAGGCTGCGTTAGATCAAGACTAAGTCTATGCCTAGCTGCTGCTCCAGCTCCAAATTTCATAGGTGACTTGGGAAACTTCTTACCCCCTTCAGTTGGTGTGTAGGCTGGTGATCGAGCAGCGATTTCAACCCTTGGGATTTTAGCAGACATGGGTGATCCCATGGACTGAATCTTTGCTGTCAAGTCCAAGGCATGAGTTTGTTCACTTGGAGTTCTCTTTGTAGGAACAGATCTTCCGGGACTCATGTTCAATCCTGGGATAGCTGGCAGATTCCTGCGCTTTTGAAGACTAGCTCTGGCACTGTTGTCATCTAGAGCCAAGGTGAAGCTCTTCTTTTTCCTGGCAAGAGCTTCATTCACTGGCATTTGTTGAAAATTGGGCAACTCTTTTGGTTGGACACCTCTCTCCTGCAATGTTGAAGATGCAGTAGGAATCATTGGACTGGCGAGACTAAAGGTCTTTGGTGTGAGGGGTGACTGAGGTGGGGCAACCTTGAGTAGGCCCTCAGGACGGGGTGAATGTGGGACTGAAGGACTGGCAAGTCGAAGGTCACTCCTCATGTTTCCAGGAGAGGCTTGATACAAGTTTCTCATTTCCTTGGTCCAGTGTGTTAAGCCTGCAGGTGATTCTCTCTTCCCTTCACCTTTCTCTTGCCCAAATGAAGTCATCTGTTGTCCTGGTAGTAATGGGAATTGAGTTGGCATATGTGGAGTGGTGGGAGTATGTTGAATGACAGATACTCCAGGAAAATGTCCTTCAAGTGACTTGGCTGAGGGCTTTGGGGAATAGGGAGAGCGGAGGGGTGTTGAGGTACCCTTCGGCAATGAAGCATGAAGCCAAGGTAGTTGGGAGGCAGCTTGGTTAACATCTGGACCTGGAAACGGAGGAGAAAACATCGGCAGCATGGAATGACTGGGTGCAGCATTAGAAACAGGCAAACCTTTTGTTGTTTCTTCTTCTTTAATCGTTGGATGATCGTGATGCTTCCGTGCCTTTTTACGTGAATGGTGTGAATCATGGGAACCAGAAGCATCACTCTCAGATTTGCACTTCTTGCGCTTGTGACCAGACTTTCCCGTTTCAGTGTGATGATGACTATTCTTTGCACTTTCCTTCATGAATTGATGACTTTGTGAGGTTGCAGGTAAGTGCTCACTGGGCATGTGCTGCATCATTGCTGGATGGGGATACATGACTGGCATAGGATACCTCAAACCACCTGGCAAAGCATCCTTGAGCATCCACGGTGCAAGATGCATCTGGGCAGGAGACCAGAGGGGTGAGTACTGTTGACGATCCATGGGCAAACTCTGGCCTAGCATGCTAGCAGGTGTCGCTTGCTGAGTACGTTTGTGCTCCAGCAGTATATTCCTAATTATATTACTATCCCCTGGCACTGCCTGCTGAAGAGTAACTGGCGAGGAAGTTGGCAGCTTGTGGCCTGCATTGATGCCTGCTTCCGCTGCCTTGTAAGAGAGCCCGTGCCTCGAATGACCCGTGTGCAGATGTGCGCTGTACTGGCTGCTCTTAAGGGTCTGTGCTTCCCGCTGTCTATCATGATTTCCTCTTACTTCCTGCTTGCTGTCTAAATTAGTTTGCTCAGCCAACTCTGACCTTCTCCCTGTTTCCATGGTGATACTGCTACTTTCTGCTGCACTCTTTGAGTCATTACGCACATCTGATGCGCCGCTGGCAGGTAGCTGGGGTGGGGTGCTAGTCATACTCTCCCGATAAGAGAAACTAGGTCTTCTCGGTTTCACAGATTCCAGGTCAGAATCATCTACTATTGCCTCATTTTGGGAGATGAGTTTTTGTATGTGCTGCTGCAGTTTGATTTGGGTGGAGGGAGAATTAAGCGGGGGCCGTGATTTTTCTCCCCTTTCCTTAGTTGGTTCCTTGCTTTCCTCTACAAACATTGATTGTTGTTTAATGACATCTTCCGACAAACCAGGAATCCCTTCCACTGGGATTTGAAAGTGGTAATGACCCCCTGATCTCACAATGTTGAAGTTCTTAAGTGGGATCATTATTTGATCCGTTGAGTTGCTCTCTGGTATGGGTGATGATGCCTCTGGTCTTTCCTGACTTGTAGAAGTTACAGGATGCCTGGGAGATGGTATGCTTTCTTCCATCTGGTTTCTAGGCCTAGAGAGTTTAGATTCAGAACCCTTTCGAAAATGTCCTTGCAAACTATCTTTTGGTTGTCTTCCCTTTGTGCCATTCAAAATGTCTGTTGACAGCTGCGACAGCATGTGAAGGTCCTGAGAGCTACGGTTTCCAGCAAGATGTGGAGAATGGGATAGGGTGTCCCACATTCTGTTCCCAGTTTGACTGGCGATAGGAGATGCCTGAGCCTTACTGGATGGCACAAAAGTAGGGTGGCTATCTGGCATTGAAGTACGGCCCCCATTCATAAGGGCTTGGACACCGGTCTGTGTCATGTTCATGTTTTTCTCTTGATCAAGGCGTAACGAGGTACTCTGCGCAGGATTCTTCACCAGAGTTTCTCTCCGCTCTTCTCCAATATCCTTTCCCTCTTCGTCTGTATCTGTCTCGTCTGACCCACTCTCGTTTTCAGAGTCGAATGACTTCAAATCTGGGATTGTCCCTGAAGAACCTGCTTTAGCTGCGTGTGCATGAGATTTGCAGTGTTTGTAGAGGTTGCTTTTGGTCTTGAATGAGATGCCACAAGGTGTGCAAGGATACGGACGTTCCCCTGTGTGGGACCGGATGTGTTTCTTCAGTACACTAGGCTTTGAACATCGGCGGCCACAATAATCACACATATGCTTTCCTTGCTTCTGACTAGAGCGGCTCTCTAAATCTCCTCTCTCCTTTCGATGAGGCACAAGTTTGAAGTGTCCAAAGTCAGCCTCTTTGCTTTGATTTGCAGTTTTCTGTTGACGGATCCTTATCCTATCAGCTTGCACCATTTGCGCATTGTTTGCAAACTGCATCAACCGCGATACATCATCATCGCTCTTCAACACTTCTTTATCTTGCTTCACTACAGTCGAAGGAGTACGAGAAGTTACAACAGCCTCCTTCAACGTGGACACGGTTTGTTGCTGCTCCGTGCCAAAACTGTTCATGCTTGTGAACTCCTTCCCTGTAATTTCTAGCAGGGCTTCCAAAGCTTGCTGCTTCAAGGCACCCTCCTCTCCACTTTCTGAGTTGCGCAGTACTGTTACATTGGTGTCTGACTTCTGACTCCCTGAAGAAGAGTGCCTCTGTCGCTTCTTTGGACTAGTCGTCACGCTATCTTTGGTTGTTTTGCTTGGCGACAGTGACCGTTGATCCTGTGTGGCCTTTGACATGCGCGCCCTTCGCTCCTTTATGATATCATACTTGTCCTTGTAAATCACATCTGGAACTGGTTCTTTCACAATGTCTTCAAGTTTGGCCACAACCTCCTCGTGTTCTGGCTTCAGAACAATGTCCTCAACCTGCAAGGCACCAAGAGTTTCTGGTGATAGCTTGCTCTGCTTCTCTCTCTGGGCTTTGGCCTCTCTCTTTTGGCGTACCCTGTCTGTGATCTTCACTTTCATGGCACTCTTGTACTTGGGTTTGTTCTTTCCATGATGCCTTCTGCCCTGGTGTTTCTTGTCTTCCTGAGTATTAAGGGATGGATCTGAGATGACATCTGTAGCAAAACACAAGACAAGAAAAAGAGAAAATTAGATTTAGTATGCAATCAAATTACTGTTGCAAAATGTTCATCATTTATAATATAATTCCAGGACATACATACTTGCAAAGACTCTAAAGAAAACTCTACACAAACTGATTCATGTATACACCTCAAAGAAGAACGAAATAGTGAAAGAAAAATTAAGACTTGATACCAATTACCCCAAAATGGTTTTCTGATTCTCCTCAGCATTCAGGAAATTCAGTTAAGCCATGATTAACAAAATAAGGCTCAAACAATATAATTTGGTTCAGTATTACACAGATGGGGGTGAACATTGCCAATTGGAAGATTAAATTCCACTCAACGAAACCATATACGTGTTACACGTAGATCATAATGTGGTAGTAAGTACTTTAAAGCCACAGCAATTACGAGAGCTGTAATAATAAGGAAATACAGCATGATCCTGGTCAACTTTAAAGTATCCTAAATAACTACTTCACATGTACATAACTTCATTTTATGAAAATCTACTGTGAAAATAGTTGCTTTAGTGCCCTGCTTAATTAAAACATTAGAAGAAGTACACTGTATTTCATGAGGCTGCTAAATCTTAATACCCTAACTTAAATTAGTGGTAATATATACTGCTTAAACAATACTGTCTTCTCATATCTATCATATGAAGTCAAATAAATCTGAGTGATTCATTTTCTACATTCATAAGTACTTCAGATAATATCATAAGAAAAATAAAATCATTGCATGGTAAATGCATGTGATCACACTATGTGCGCTACATGCCCCATGTAATTTCTACTTTTCTAAATTGTTTTAAAAACATTTCCTTCAATTATTATTATTATTATTAATATTATTATTTTTTATTTTTTTTTTTGGGGGGGGGGGGGTGGAAGGGGAGAAAGGGTGGTGCCCCATGCAATTTCTACTTTTCTTAAACATTTCCTCCATTTTGGGGGGAGGGGGGTAAGGGGGGGGGGGGAGGGGTGGTGCATGATGAGGGAGGAAGAGGAAGTGAATGCAATGTGGCATGTTAATCAATCCTCACATATTCAATTTCCATTCACTCCTGAAAACTAAGGCTTCTTAGTTGCCACAAATTGGTGTTTATTACACACTCCCAATTGGCGGGTTGGAAACACCACATTGGTCTGTTCACATTTGGCTTAGTCGAGGTGTGAACAAATATCACAGGGGGGTGATTGACACTGGACGTGAAAATCCATTAATGTGTTACTGGTTTGTTAGCTAATTCACCTAGTAAGTCCTTTTCCAGTTAAATCTGAACTCCTACTAAAACCACCGGCTACCACAAGCCTACCTGTGGTCAGAAGTGAAAGTCTGTAGTCATTCCCAGATGATACCCCTATCCCTCATAATTATGTCCATGGGCATAGTGGTCTGTAACCAATCCAACAAATGGCTCTTTGAACAATAATACCTGTAATGTAAAGGGAAGCTGGACTAATCCTCCACTATAATCTCATAATAGCAAGAGAGTAATGTCCTGAACATGATGCAATAAAAATGTATGTATAATTTTGCATCTGGCTCATTCATTCTTATACAGCATACAGTGTACTTGTGCATGTACATGTACATGTAAGTTGTAACTTCTAAAGCGCAACCTATTACAACACATTTTACAGAAGTGTTTGACACTTGTATTTCTTATTTCTTCCTATAATACCAAATTTTCAAGTAATAAATTGGTGTAGACAAACTGTTTTTTTTTAGCAAAATTATTCATGTTACAGTTTTGGGGAAAAAAACATGTAACTATTTTTCCTCTCTGTCTCCTAACACACATTTGTAACATGAAGCTGTACTATAGCAGTTTAAATGTGTGTAAACATGCCAGGATAGAGTTTTAATCCTGCAAAAAATCTGTTTAAAAGTGCCCAACACTACAGGACTCCTCTCGCCAAGAGCTTAATTAATAGGGACTTTTAGAATCGCACGTCGACATTGTGGACTGCTACGTCCTTTTTAAGGCATCGTGACGTCCTTATAAGGCACTGCCAGTGCCTTAAAAGAACGTCACAAGTAGCAGTCTACTATGTTGATGTGCAAATCTAAAAGTCCCTATTATCTGTTTGGAGCCAGAAGGCTGTCAACTTATAAACACAGAGTTGATGCTCTTTTGGCTCTGAACAGACCGATTTAAATTTTGTGGAAACGCACCGAGAGGTAGTTTTTTTGTTTCTCCTTTAAGGAGAGAGCAGTCGACAATCCAGGAAACCAGAGAAAACATGATGACAAGCAGAAAGGGAAACAATCTATTTAGAACATGTCCGTGAGTCACAAAGAGTCGTCTTGACTAGCTAGCAACAACTCCCCTCCCACGAGTAACATGCTTGTACCTAAACTTGTACCCTCCCGATGTATAAACCCTGTATCAAATGAATCTAGGATCATGGATGGAGATTGAATAAATAAAAACATAATGCAGGATGAAGAAGACACCAGTTAGTATCTGATTCATTTCAAAAGTATAAGACATCTTTCCCTGCAATCTGATTTTTGTCCTATTAACAACGTATTTCCCTTCAACAAAATTGGGTAAAGTTTGACAGAAAAAAAGAAATAGGGAGAGATAGGTAGGAGGAAAAAGGAGAAAGAAAATGGAGATAGATAACTCAAACAAACATGATAAACCTGACCCAAAATGTTAATAACAAACAGGATTGATGAAAAAGTAAAAGAGAAAGATGGAGGTACGACTACAAAGTAGAAGGGGGGGGGGGAGAGGAGAAAGGGAATGATAAAGGAGGAGATAGGGAGGATAAGGAGGGAGGATAAAGAAGGAGTAGCAGGAGAAAATAAGAAATAACACCATAAAGCCAAGGCATCCCTATCAGAGTTCAAAACAAATTTCTTTGAGCCACCAAGGTTAAGTTTATACTTCCTGAATTCCTGAGTTGCCATGGTAACAGCCCTTTTCGGGTCACCTCTTTTTCAAGGCTGAACTTGGAAAGTACAAACTTTATGAGTCTGTCTGTCTGAGTCTCGAGGCCAACATTTTTTTCCATATTTTCAGCTAACGCTGGGCAAATGTTCAGATTATGAATTGAGACATCAAGCCATTTCCGACTTCTGAGCCATCATTCGTTTTTCATAAATGTCTTTCGATAATGTTGACATTTACTTGTTCCTCATGTGCAGTACATTTGAACCATACACTGTGCATTTCATTTTCATGCCCATCTGAAGGGACACATGAATAATTATTATTTACTTGTAATACATTTATAAGGATTTATAGACAGCTTACCCCTGTTTATTGAGATATTTTAGACAATGTTTAGACTGAAATGAGTATAAGTGGACATGTAGTTTTAACAGAAATGCCAAACTTAGAAATTATGGTCATCCATTGGCAGGGCATCCATTCTAGGCCTTAATTCTGCCGGACACATAACAATCCTGTAATCGCTCCCTTCTTCTTTACCCATCTCTATCGATCATCTCAATCTTATTTTATTGCATCCAAATACTTTGTTAGAGCATAACTATTTTCTTGATTATTATTATTTTTAAAATTGAACCAAAATAGCCTTTAAATTAAACATTTAAGGGGGTCAAAGTCGAATTAACAAAGGAGCAATGTTGTCTTCATCCCTAAAATATTCTATCTTTGACAATACTAATAAAATACTAATAAAACTAAGTG
Source organism: Strongylocentrotus droebachiensis (assembly GCA_035222895.1). Taxonomy (NCBI): domain Eukaryota; kingdom Metazoa; phylum Echinodermata; class Echinoidea; order Camarodonta; family Strongylocentrotidae; genus Strongylocentrotus; species Strongylocentrotus droebachiensis. The sequence continues at coordinate 24,404 of JAVYIG010001127.1, forward strand.
CTTCATTAATGATCTGCTTCTGAGAGCACTTCAAAAATATCTATAAGTGTACATATGTTTCACATATTAAGGCATGTGCTTAATGCTAAATCTCTTAATCTAGTTTAAATGCCAAGAGGTTCAAAGCACTAAAAACAAATGAAGTTTCAAATATATCCTGCTCATATTTCAGATGCTCCATTTAACAAGTTGTTTACCTCAAAACTGTGGTACGCAGACTATACTGCCCATACATGACTGATCCCCCTTAATTGATTGATCAATCACACGCCTTATAATGAGAAACTTGTCCTGACATTTCGTCACCGAATGACTTCCCCGGGCTTCCCATGATAACCCTCTCTCCCCGTCCCTACTCGCTGCCAATATTTCCCTCCCCATCTCCATAAAACGCTCCTACGTATTCCCCAAGATCTCATTCCGTTTCCTCCGTTGTCAACATGCCCAATAAAGCATGCACCAGGCCAAGTCGGACACGAAGCCGAGCAGTTTTTTCTCGCCTCCTCTTTTCGTCTTGCCAAATGCGTTGTCGACTAGTTTTCCCTGTTCTATAGATTACATAAATTAGTTCTTCATAAGATTCTCAAAGTAGCCTAAGCCTATATTTTTCTGCACACCGACATGACTTCATGGATCTACATGGCAGGCAAGTTGTTGTTGCTGTATTGACAACTTAAAAAGTTAGTTAAATTATTCAGCTTTCCAGATTGAGACGAGAGACAAGAGAGAGGGAGAGAGAGAAAGAGGGGAGATTTTTGGCTCTAGACAGTTCTGTCATACAAACTGTAATCATTCAACTTTTATCTACAGCTCCAATAAAATAAAATATGTAATTAAATTATTTCAACACAGAGTAAACACCCTTCTGGCTCTGAACCTATATATACTGTATTGCCTAACCCTGAAAATTAAACATACATATTAGGCCTGTCCTCATCAGCTCGAGTTGGCGGAATAGCCCGCTATTTCTGATTCAGGAAATTAGCCCCGAAGTTACAAATCGCGTCTTCATCAACTCAAGCTCGAGATCTAGTTTGCTCAGTGTTCGCGCATAGTGCCAGTCTTCGGGCTGGTGAAAATGAATAGGACAAATAGCAATCTATTTTGCAAACGAGCCCAAGATATCTTGGGAAGATTTCCCGAGCAAATAGCCTGCTATTGGTGTCGTCACCTGTCAAATAGCCCGCTTTTTCCGATTTCGTGATTGGGCTAATTTCCCGAATCAGAAATCACAGGCTATTTGGCAAACTCGAGCTGATGAAAACAGGCCTCCTTTCAACATATGAAGAGGCTCGATCTTTGCTTGAGGCAAACATGCAAAGTCACTACCCCCTCCCCTCCCCCTTCAGAACAGCCCTCTGTAACGTCACACACCTGCAGAAAGCCTCAAATAAGAGTGCAAGTGTATGAAGATGGCAAGAAAATTAATAGCACTCAGAATTTCTAATTGTATAGGTCAGGATGACACAGCTAGAACTTGTTCAGAGCTTGGCCTTGTTTTCATAACCAAGAGGGTGATTTCATTTATATAAACTGGCAATGAAGAATGGGTCTGACTAGGCAAAATTTCAAGAAGTTTTAAAAATTACATACCTTTTTAGCTCTACATATATTCCAAAGACACTAGTCTGTATTCTAACTGACTCGTGTCATTGTGCTAAATTACATATTGATGTAACTATAGAGTCTGTATATACATGTATGTGAGCACTATCTTAAAATCTTGATATTTTGAGAGGCCAAGCATAGATTTTGTATGTCCCAGGAGCCTGTTAGTGTCGAGCCCAAATATAAGACAGTGCGCGAGCCAAACGTTGAATGGAAAATGCATGAATGGACGAATAGATTGTATCATGTACTAATTAAACATATACTAGAACAATGGATAAACCATGATAGTTATACTTTCAAGGCCCAGGTATCTGAAAAGAATTGCAATGCGATGCGTCGCCTGCTGCCAACAAGAAAGCCTTTTACTGTCATTGACTTCACATTGCACCTATGGCTTCCTCATGAGCTGATGAATATTTCATTACGACTATATCAAATAAGATTACAAGTTGGAAACAAATAAGATCCCATCGACCCTATACAAAAGTGGTGCATTAGGTAGGAAATTTCAATAAAATCTGTTTGCATTTCACTGATTCACTCATCAAAATGGCAACTATGCTGCCGATTTCGTGTGTGTCCATACCCGTGTCTAACTTGCCACGTCATACGTTTCTATCTTCCTCCGACAGCTCTGGCTTTACAGTGACGACTTTATATGAGTAGTTCCTGACATTCAGATCACCACTAATTGCATCAGTTGACAGCCCGGAATAATTGCCGCCAAATTATTAAAATGCGATGCTGCCTATAAGCTTTAGCTTAGAATCCACAATTTACTGCATATTTCATTCATGTTCTTTTTCTCCATACTTGCTTCGAATATCTTCCACCGCATAACATTTGAGCACTGGTAATATACAGTGTTTGTGTTCTGTTTGATGGCCATGGTAGAAAATTCATTTTTAATTCTTTTTGAAAGCTCCACAACATCATTTATGAACATTTCAAGATGATAGAAGAGAGACACAGAAGGAAAGACAACAAAGAAGAGAGGGGAATGAAATGGATAAAAAGAAAAACGTGGCTGAGAAATAGAGGGAGAGAGAGTGGGAGGGGAAGGGAGAGGAGGGGTGGAGACAGAGAGTTACAGAGGTACCAAGCACAGCGAAAGAGAGTGAGAGAAAGATAATGAGGGCTAAGAGAAAGAAAAAAGGCTTAAAGAGAAAGATGGAGAAGTGGTGACTGACAGGACAAGACAAGGAGAGAAGACCATGAAGAGGAGTATTGTTGCACAGGGAGCAGCAACAGGCAGTCGTATAAAGAGGACAGGAAGCAGAATAAAAACAAGTGTGATATTTAATGAGATAGAGAGAGAGAGGGAGAAAGAGAGAGAGACAGTGAGCGAGAGAGAGAGAGAGAGAGAGAGAGAGTCTGAAACAGATACACATCAATAGGCTTTAATGATAGAGCTTTAGACAGGAACATAATTTCAATGACAAATGGACTACGCGCTAAAGAGAGAAAGAGACTAAGATCAAAATCAAGCCCAAGTCATCATCCCAATGGCAAAAACAAAAGAAAAATATTTATATTTCTCTTCAGTAAATCAGAACTACATGTATAAGACACAAGCTAAAACATCTTAGCGATAAAGTGTCTATTGAGGATTTGACCTAAGCTGGGTTAAGGAAATTAAGACAATCCTAAATGCTAATAAATAAACCTAACTCAAACATATTCATATAAACAGGATATTATGAATTTGCTGGAGATAACAAAAAAGAGATATGACCCAAAGTCCTTGCAAGACTGGATGAGTAACATCACACAGCAGAGTGTAAATAGCACTGTCTAATGTTCTGTGATATGGAATTACAGATTAAAACATTTGTTTGGCTTAATCCGTAACAAACCATCTTTATCAAATTAACAGATTTGTTTGTCTCCCCCATCTCACAATAGTGATGAGGAAAGTCATTTAGCACTTCCATTTTGTCAATTGCCACTTTGTATGCATTCACTGTTGCTATGTCAGGAAAATTTTAGCAGTCTTTTTAGATTGCCAAAGGCAGCTCTTGTCTAAAAAGCATGAAGAAATTCAAATATATTATTGACTGTACATCCTGTCACGTAGAAACATGTAACATTTTACAATAATTTTGTATTCTTCAATTTTTAAGAAGACAATTTGTACAGCTGGTTCAGAAAGAATCTTGATGTGTTTTTTTGTCTTTCCCAGTTAGAATCATGAATAGACATTTTTGGTAGTTTTTCAGTCTCATCAGCGCCTTTGATTAGGCAACTAGATATTGCCGCTTTATAAATACCTGGATTGGATTGGATTGGATTAGATGTATCGCTTTAATTCATCCCCTCAGAGCACGATGGAAATTAACTCTAAGTTGAAGTACATGTATATGTTCTCCTGGCTTCAAATTGACCATTTCAAATACCTTCAAGCCTGTTTTAACAACCACCTGTCTACAAACTTATAAAGACCACATTTTTCGTCTCCCTTGAACAGCGATTGTCACTGAAATATGTACTCAAGAAACCTGGACATGAAAGACAACCTGCCCACAAAGACCATTTGTTTTGTTTCCCCAGTGTGGTCTTTGTACAGGTTTCATCTCATAAATAAATCTATGTTTTGGCAAGTGTTTTATATAGTTCCAGGTGGGATATCATCTCTATTTGCACCCTGCTTGGTACAAGTAGATCTTCTTGAGGAAGTTGAGAAAGACACATCTCCTTTTCAACAGACACTGTGGTGACATATCGGGAGGATGCATCTAGGCACCATAAAGAACTCTGCATTTTTATTGCCAATTTCCATCTAGCACTATTCTTTCTTTCTCCAGAAATCTGATTCTTATCGCCTGGAGAATAAGACCAAAATCCTGCCCTTTGATGAGTGTCACCGATTGCTCTCAGAAGAATGCGCCAAACTCGAAGGAATTTCCTGACCCCCTCAAACCCAGCTCTCGGTGACATCATCAATGACGTCGACGCCGATTACCAATGCCTATATATGGCAAGATCGGTGTGGTAATCTGGAGGGGCAGGAAGCACAGAGTGCGTATGCTGAAGCCCCTTTATTTCCTTCTGCCATAAACAATGAACCCCTGGTAAAGCACTTCGAGCTAAAAACTCTTTCATTATTGGCTAAACTGACAACGATTAACAGTTTTAATTTTACCTCAATATATGGATAGTTTGCATTAACCTAAACTAATAATAATATTCAGTTCTTGTACATGTATAACGCATAATACGTTATGAAATAATGTCTCTATGCGCCTCCAAATAGCTTTGGAACTTATTATCTTAGCTTAAAGGTAATACAAAGTTTTGGTATTGGGTCATGAATTTGGTTCAAATGAACATATTGGAAGCATATGCGATCCTACAATATTCAGTGATCGTTGTCGCGGTTGAAATTGTAAATAATAAACTCTTTATGTTGTATAGCTCCCTCTTAAGGTCAAGATATTAATTAAGCCATAAAACAATGTTTTCGACTAAAATCGACCGATTGGCTATTTCCGTTTGGAAATTATATATCACAACTACATATTCTGAGATTTTCATGGTCGCAGCTACAACTGTATGGCCGTAAATGCTATTTGAAATTTATCAAAATTTACCAGGAGCACCGAAAGCAGAAGTTTTTTAGGGGCTAAATTTTCTAGTGCTTATAATACATCCACAGGGGCATCCAAATATATCAGAATTGTATCGAATTACTATCCAACCAATTTTCGAAATTTTCCAAAACTTTGTATTACCGGTACCTTTAAATACTACTATGTTCACAGTTAATAAGCGTTCTCCAGAAAAGAAGAAAAAGTTCCTGATGAGGAGAATCAGGTTAAATTTTAGCAGAATAAGTATAACTACAATAGAAAATGACAACATGAAATTTGAACATTATATTATTAAATTTCAAACACCAAGTAATTTGGAAATACAACAACAAATGTTTGCTTTTACAAAGGTCTTTCTTTATAATATGTGCTGAAGATGCGATTAAAACTGTCCTCCACACAGTATAATTGTAAAACCACCGATTAAGAGCTACGTGAACATACCCTCTTTTGCGAATTTGGTTCTTAATTGCCTATAATTCAGAGCTGACCTTTTCTAATTGTCAGGGATTACAATGCAGGATTTTGTCATTAACCTGAGTGTTAAAGATTTCTTGTTCACTAATCCTTTTCTTCAATGATTTAACTACCGGGGGAACCTGCGAAAACTCACACCAGCGGATTCGATGTCTGCCCACCTGTCGCAGTGGCCATCACTTGACCATTCCTTGACAGTGCTGCTGACCAATGGCTTGATTAAGCTTAGTCTTTTTTAATAGGTGGTAATGAAGATAGGAATTAGGGACGGGTATGATCCCTAAAATGAGATAAGATTGATTACAAATCTAATTAGGAAACTTTTCTGGCCGATGGGCTTCCTGAAAGTTTGGAGGAGGAAACATCGAGGAACAGGTTGTCCCCGGTCAAGACGAAGATCAGACCTTCTTGGAGGCCGATAATTTTCCACAATTTGGCAACACTTTAGCCCCCAAAAAGAGCAAAAGGCATATTTCTGCAATTCTGTAACAATTTCCCCCTCAAAATTGAATCACATCCATAATTCACCTACTATATGATTCCAATGTAGGTATTTTAAGCATTTTGTTTCTGCTTTCTGAAAAGGCACTATAACATTTGTGTAATATTATTATAAATATAGACTCACCCCCACCTAAAAAAAAATGAATAAGATTTAACTTTTACTTTTGATATTTGAATGGTTCTGAAGATTAAAAACATTATTCATATATTCTGTGGTTTATTTTCCCGGAATAAATATTGTAGATTCATAGTGATCCATTATGTGGCTTATTATGCTGATCAAAAGTCTTCCGGATACATAATGTAAACCATGCTACTCATTCTAGTTGCCCGAACAGCTGTATCGCATCAGATTCAAATTTCACTTTTCTTGCGTGGGAATAACCCTATTGAACATCAAAGCATTACAGGTATTTTCTGTGGTATATTTTCTAGGAATACCGGTACATTTTCATATGTTCAATAATGTGGCTTACATACATTTCTCTTTAAAAAAAAAGCTTGGCCTAAAAATATGCAGCTCATCATGATGGCTCAAACAGCGGAACAGCTTATTATCGATGCTAGAAGCAGCTTGCAGAAAATTTAATGAGTTTCCTGACTATAAAATCAGGGACATCTATTTATTGCCAGTATGAATGTTGAGGATGTGCACATATATGATGTTGAAAAAGGTGCTGTCACGTTTGTGTAGTCCCACCTGATAAGGAAATATGGGGCGAGGGGAAATATTGAGTTATCATGAAAGTTATTAATTATGTCAATATCTCCATCATATTGCACTATGTTAGCACAAAATGTTAATGTTAGCCCACCCCCCTCCCCCTTCATATTAGCAAGTTTTCGCAACCGGCGTCGCGGCATCCTAAAACGCTAATCTTAGCGAGGGGTCACACTCAAAGGAAAAAGTTCCACGTATCGTCCAAACCTATGACGGTATTCAGCCGTATTAGCGTCGAGAGTCGAGTTAGTACGGGGTGGCGAGCTTATTTAAATATCCTGTATTCAGCACTTCCGTCACTGTGCGAAAACTCGCTATTAGCTGCCTTTAGCAGGTACATGGGTTTGTCTAAACACTAAAGCTAAAGTATGGACACGTTTACAGGACTGAGAAGGTGAGCGTCCCCATGCAGACAATCTATCTGCGGATACAGGTACGCTATTCTTTTAGTGTTAGCATCCGATTCTAGGAGTGTTTCTACAGAGACATTAAACAATCTGGAAAAACCTGGAAAGTAATGGGCAGTAGGTAACATTATTTTAAAATCCTATAGAACACACTGTATTTTACTCCCCTTCTCTTGAATACCACCTTAAGGGATACTTTAAGGGTGTTAGTAATTTGTTGTGTTCTCATTCATTGCTATAGTTACCAAGCAATGTAATGAATTGCCCTTTTCTCTACTAATACAAGTGCTGCAAAACAGGTAGCAACTAATTAGCACCCTGTTTCTCAGAACGTGCAACTCTCACGTTCAGCGTTCCCATACACGTACTCACCTCCAGTGTACTATTCCTCAGGTTAGATCCAACCTATGCAACAAGTGCAAGTCTTCCGTCAAAATACAAATGAAAGATATGTGACATTGGGACAGTTTCTTTAACTATTTTCTGATTTCATTAAGATAATATCAAAATTAAATCATATCTTCTGGTTGGAGCAAGAAGAGAATTAACTCAAATAGAGTCAATTCCCTTCTGGCTCTGAACAGATAATAGGGTTTCATGAAATATACAAAGGCCAATATATTTTCCAAAAGAGCAAGAGATAATATGAAGAAGGCCAGTTGTCCCTAATCCCATAACATTCATAATTAAGGTTCACAAAGATCTAATGATCTCATTTCTCAGTTTTCAAACCCTCACAACTTTGTTGCATTTTTTTTTCTTCTTCAGGTTTCTTCAAAGTTTCACCAAACTGCTTCTTTAGGAGTGTCTTTTGAACAAATTATCTTGTTACAAGGACCTTTCAAAGTGATTAAAAGTCAGGTATAGACCTTGATTTAGTTTCTTAAATAGGATCAAGTAAAAGGGGTCGCATGTTCTTAAGGTTCACTTAACTACAGAAATATCAAGGAAAAAAGTTCCCTCAGAAAAAAAAATGACCCCGGGCCTTTCCTTCCCAAGCTAAATGAGCACGAAGGCCTTAGAGGTTAAGAAGATTGAGGAAGAAAATAAGTTGCTTCCCCTATCAATAGAGGCCTCTCCATACATACACCAACCCCTAAGTTTGTTTGGAGTGAAACTTCTTATGAGGGGTTTGGATGGGCCTGGTAAGCGGCTAATAATAGATGCTTGCATTTACATCACCATCATCATCATCATCATCATCATCATCATCATCATCATCATCATCGTCATAATTATCATCCCTACAATTTGAGAGTAATGGTTATAACTAAAACTAAAAGAGCCATGAAATGAAATTCTTAGTTTGTGTCTGCCATGAATTGAAATATGTCGTAAAAATATAATCGTTGAAATACCTGCCCTACATTTCTTAACATGAAACTAATTTACCACAGTAAAGAAGTCATTAAAATCTTCACCTTATCCATGACCTCAGCAACCTTGGTTGACCTTTGAACTTTTGACAAATGAGAGACAAATAAAGTAAAGAACTAAACACTGTACACGTAGTTCCACCTTTCCAATCAGCCTCATGTGAGAGGAGTTTAGAAGAGGACAAAACCGAATCAAATAGGGTAATAGATGACCCATCTCAACCCCCCTGTCCAATTTCCCCCCTCCTTCATCAACGCGGAAGAGAAGATTACCCTAGCTGGCTACCTACGCATAATTCAATTTGCTGCTGGACAGCGGTGGTCATACACCAAGACGTTTATAAAAGAAAAATCAAATAATCGCTAAATTAGCGCAGTATAACTGTTTGGTGTTGAGTCACGTAACAAAGCGGCGCATCTCAATTTCTGTCCGGGATTATCCGGCCCTCCCCCTTGAAGCAACCGTACCCCTGAGAGCTGGTCACCGGTTTGGGAAGCTCGCACAATTGGATGAAGGCTGTCCCAGTGGCAGTGGTCAATAACCCAAGGCTGGTTGGTTTGGTGAATTCATGGAAGTTTGGTATTGTTTCAGTTATTTTGGGTTATTTTACAGAAATGTCAATATTAATCTGGATGATGATCTGTAAAAGGACAAATGCATGCGGATGATATTAGCGAGTACTCTTACCACAGAGATTATCAACATTTCTTGCTCTTGTTGTTATCTGTGAACCATTATTCTTCTAAATTTTCTGAGAGGGAAAGGGGGAGGAAGTAAGGAAAGGGGGAGGGAGTAAAGGAAGGGGGTAAGTTTGGTTGAGTACAGATAGGAACAGGGATGCACAAAGCACATAGATTTTTTTTTAATTAAAAAAAGAAAACGAAACTTTCAAGAATTACACAAATTTAGTGATGTGACGACTGAGATTCAATGATTTCACAGCATAAAAAGTATGCAAATCTGGAACCTCTTTAAATGTTTATGGTTTAAGGTAATTATATCAAAGACAATGATCTCTCAATCTCCAAAATATTTTCAAACTGCCATTAGCAGTTTTTGAAAACCATGATGATGTTTCTCAAATGATCAAATCCCATATATGCAACCTGTGGAAAAAAAGAAAGAAGAAAAAGAAGAAACTGATAGTCATCCTCCTTTTCCCCATCTAATTTGACATTAACCTTTCATCACAGGTAATGGCAGAGAATGCTTTTCCTCTCCAACGGGAATTCTCTGATCTTCGCTTCCCAGAGGACGGTTTTTTCCTTGAGGGGACTGGTTATTGTGAGACCCCAAGAGCAGGAAGGATGTGGATATGACAGTGAGGGGAAGTGTGACCATAAGGATCTAGAGACCCCAACGTGTTCGTCCGGATGAATTCCTGGTCTTTGGGCCAGCAGAACAGAGCAAAGATGAACACAGAAGGGCATTAACTCAACCTTTAAAGGTAAAGACCAGTATTGGAAACGCCCCAATTTCAAAAAATGAAATGGAAGCTCTCATTACCAATCATGTGAAAGAATATGTTTTGACTAATACATGATGATAAAAAATTTGCCGGGAAACCGCCTACTAATTCATATATTTGGTAAATTTGTTTCTCTCATGGTCGTGTGAGAGATATAGGGTAGTCCCATATACATCTTTCTGTGTATAGTGCTTGTAACTTTACGAAGAATGGGCCAAATTTCTTATCATTTTGATGATTCCAGAACCTTGCAGATGCTAGATGATCAACCTTTTCTGATCGATTCCACAACGTTTCTTTCACAATGCAATCGCATGACCATTACTGGTCTTTACCTTTAACAGAGATTTAACGCCCTTCTGGCTGTAAACAGACAGATGATATCATGTACAGTACCATGCCAAATCATTATACCGTAATTCATGTTGTATTTGGTATTCAGGATGCATAGTCAACGACAGGGTACAATGTTCGCAACTAGTATTAACCACAATCCATTTGTAGCATTACCAGTAATTTAAATTGATGAACAGCATTGTGCTGCCAATGTAAACTCCCACGGTGACGGTACAGTGATCAATACTGTAGACTTCCAATCTAGAGGTTGATGATTCAAATCAAATTCCAGTGTATTAATGCATTGCCAACAGGAAAGACATGTACATGTACATGTTAATACCCCGGTAGGGATTTGAACCTTAAACCCTGTGTGTAATAAATAGTCCTGTGTTTTGAATCCACTAGACCATGATCAATGACACCTGCACATAAATGTCCTTGGATAAGGCACTTCATCTTCAGCTTCAGTCTTTGATTTATAATTACCTGACAGGAATCAATCATATGCAGGATTGAACCCTGGACCTACTACGATTGATCCCTGGGTCACTGTATAAGCACAACAGAGGCAACCAACCACAAGACCAACTCACTTCTGCCTGCAGACTAGTCTCTTCATTTAGCCTCTGCTCTAGAACTAGTAGAAGCTTCCACCAACTAAACAACACTATTCGCAACCTCACTTTAAAGATAAACTTTAGTACTGGTAATGCGATTGCATTGTGAAAGAAAAGGTGTGGAAAGGATCAGAAACAGTTGATCATGTAGCATGTAAGTATTGGTATGCACTGCAAGGTTCTGGAGTCATCAAAATCATGATAAATTTGACCGAGTCTTGGTAAAGTAACAAGCATTGTACACAAAAAGCTATATATGGGACAACACACATGGTGTCGGGGCTGGTACTACCTTGATTTCCTTGTCTTTATGTGCTCATTACTCAGCCAGTATACATTTTCTTCCAAAATTGTTTGGCACATGTCATTTATTTGTAATCTTGAACATTCAGTGTAAGTTTCGTTTGATTCTGTGAGAATCAATTTTCTTTTTTTTTACCAGAACTGGAGTTTATCTTTAATAGAGTCTGCGTAGGTTAGACTACAAGACAGAAGCTTGCCAGCATAGCAGCACCTTGACAATGTGTCATTATGTTGCTAATTTGGGCTAATCACTGCCATTAACCGTCTGCCTGTTGTGAAGGAATGGGTTTCTTGTCTCGCAAAGCAAGAGGAAATGAGCAAAGACTTTCAGTTAGGCCTATAAATATGTATAGAAAGGATAAAGAAACGTTGACGTGAAGAGGCAGATTGGGGGGCTGAACATTTGAGAGGTGTTGGGGCCAAATGACAGTTTAGTGTTGGACCAAACACAGGAGATATTATTACATTGTATCCTTGTTTTATAGTTCACAGAACAAATCATTTCTATTCGCTATTTCTTAATGACAGGGTTGTCTTTAAATGACAGGCTTCATTGAATTGAATCTAATGGCATCATGACCTATTACATGTACATGTAGATATTCTCAGCCTCAATTAGTTGTATGACTGCACATGCACAGGGTATTTCCTACATGAATGATTCAGATTCTATTTTCAAAACTCTACAGTTGAGAAATGATAGGACTGTCGCACCAATATTCACAAATTAATAATAACAAGTGTAATAATGTGTCATTTTGGCTCATTACATGAAAAAGAAATTTCTTTTAACTTTTCACAAATTACACTTTGTTCTGACAGATGAAACTTATATATGCCTGATAGACAAAAAAGGAATTATGCTCATTCATATACAGTCTGTGCAGCAATAAACCACTACTGGAGGAAATAAAGTATGTACACAAGGATTCAAAAGGTTCAGACATTGTATGAGAAAGGTAACTGACTGAAAAGATAGCTTCATGTACATGTAGTTGCATCATCAACTTTTGAGAGCCAAATGAATGACATGTGCCAAAGAGTTGTATAGAAAATGTATAGTGGCTAAGTAATGAGCATAGAAAGATAAGGAAATCCTGGTAAGTAAATGTAGGCCCTACACCAAGTGCTTAACAGGTCATTATGTGCAAAGTTGTGGTTTTTATCAAAGATGATGCCGAGTAAGTTTTTGTGCATTTGTTTTTATTTCACTGGTTCAAACAACTAATAAATCTACTGCAGGTTAAACAATTCAGAATAAATCATAGCAAAAAATGTGATTCCCATACCAGAGCTCAAGATTAGCTTAGTTTAAAATGATTTCTTAATGTTGAATTAATGTCCCTCCTTGTAATTAACTCTAACTACATGTATAATTAGATTGAACGGAAACTACAAGTCACATGAAACTTTTAAAAGAAATTACAGTAATATCTCTAAAGACAATTGGCTCGAGTAAAGGAAAAATAGTGCTAGGCATAAACTGCTGAAGAATAAGTTGAATATTCACAAGAAAGACAAAGATCAGACGCCAAGAGAAATGAAATAATGAATACTGCAATAAGATAAAACTTCACATGTACTTATAATTTGTTAATCTCAAATTCTGATCTAATTCAAAACAATTTGGCAATCCGGGTTAGTTTTCCCCTATAACAATTTTTCAAAATAAGAAATATATATTTTCATCTACAGTGTAGATACAGCAAGACTTGTTTTCCAGGTAATATTATAGTATTAATGACTGCTTTGAGAGAAATAGTTGTTTTTATACGCTCAAGGGAAGGTTAGAATTGTGCTATTACCCGAGGCGTGCCGAGGGGAATAGCCCAATTGTAACCTTCCCGAGAGCGTATAAAAACAACTATTTCTCGAATATTAAAGCAGTCATTAATACTTTTATATGCCGAAAAAAAATAGACTAAAAAATAAAAAATAAAAAATACTTTTTTTTTTTGTCGAAGGTGAGAGTCGAACTCTTGCGTACAATGAGTGATGCATCTTAAACCAACGCCTTACACCACTCGGCCATCGCGCGCTGTTAAAATGCTTGGCAGTTTTGTACAATATATACATTAAAATGGATTGAAACCGGCTTCGGCGTGATGAATGCTTCGCAAAAGCACCCTTCTTTTACTTTTGCAATGCATATTGGCATGAACTTAATAGATCAAGATCTATCGGCAGATGTTGTTTTTTTGTTTTTGGAAGTTTATTTTCGTCTTCATGTCAACAATGCAAGATAAAATTGTCGGTAAGATCGATCGAGATTCAATTGTATTGAAATTACCGACCAATCCTTCGCACACATACGTTATCCTCCATCGCTCAAACCATTTTTTAACATGTAAACCTATGGGGTAACCATGGAGGCTGACCAACTATTTTTAATAACCATGGTTATTAAAAATATTGAAATGTTTTAAGCATGGTTACCGAGAATTTTACAGGAACAGTTGAAGTTTATGAATGCAATTTCGACCAATCAGATGGCTGGATTACTTAAGTGAGGTATATAAAACATTATCAATCAACAATCAAATACATTTCATCTAAATATATTGAGTTTATCCCTCTCCCCCATGTATTTTCTGAATGTACATTCAGAATAGTCTTCAATCAATCAGTTCACACAGGAAATACAATGAAATGATACGAGATAACGATATAGACGTCACCATTAATTATTTCCTCTACCGACGAGTGAGGCCTCCATCAAACTCACATTCATATAGTGCTGTTAAGGGGATAGAGCTGATAGGGGGTGGGGGTGGAACTGATCGGGGGATCCTGGGGGGCAAGGGAAGGGGAGGGAAGGGGTACCCACCTAAGAGGAGGTGGGGAAAAAATTGAGAATCCCAGGAAAATTATTTTTAAAAAACACTGAAGACAGTTAACTGTGTATGGAACATATTTTGTTTACCAAAATGCCATCTTGAGATAACTTAAGTCAACACAACTTTACATACTGTACCCGGATATGTAATGGACATTTTAACGCTAATTGAGATATACAGGAAATCAACATAGTATTGATGATATCTGAAAAGTATTTATCATTGTATAACAAGTTGTAACTAATATCTAACATAATCTCAATGATTTCAATTAGGCATATATACTGTAGGCCTACATGAACATCTTGATCAAGAAAAAAATGATACAAAAGAGATGATGGAGTAAAATTGGGATGATAATAGGAATAAAATGTGGTGAAAGAGAAGGGATTTTTTGTCCTACTTCGATGAAGAAAAAAATAAAAAGGGAGAGAAAAGTATTGGGTAGTATTGGAAAAACAAATAATTAGGGTGACTGTACTCTGCGAAGAATAAACACCATAGAAGAAACTATAAGAAGCACTTGAGATTCAAGCATTAAGTTGCATTTAATGATAATCACAGCCCCCTGAAGTGAGTTAGAATCTTATAGGAGATGGAGAAGGGGGTGACAAAGGGAGTGGACTGGAAAGAATTGAGAAGTAAAAAGAGCTACATGTAAATGTAGTTGCTGAACCGGAGATATCATGAAATCAAATCAAGAAAGCGGTAATCAGACTCGATGCCTAGACTGATAGTGATTACTATCTCTGAAAATATAGCATCAAGCTATATATTTATAAAGAAAACTTGTCTTGATTTGTTTGTCTTCCCCCATTCGGAGAAGCTCCTCAAGCCACTAGGCACCACATCCTTCCACCTATTATGCATGCATAGACCGCTCAATGCTACTGTCTCCATCTCTATCTCCTATCTGTCCGTCTGTCTGCCTTTTCGCTTCCTCTGCTTCTCTCAGACTCTTGTCTCTCTTTCATCTTTCTCACTCATCTCTTGCACAATTAATGCACCTCTTCTCCTTCCTTCCTGTCTCACTTTCTCTTGCACCCCTCCCCTCTATTTGCCACTTTCCACCCAGGTGCATAAATGGATACCGATAAGGTTGGTGAAACAGGGGTGTTACCTCCGTCTCTCTCACCCTACCCCTAACTCTCTCTTTCTTAACCTTTCTCTCTCCCTCCATCCCCCTCCCTCTCTGTGTCTGTTCATCTTGACTCCACCCCTCTCCCACTGTGTTCCTCTCTGTCTATGTCCCCCTCTCTCTCTCTCTCTCTCTCTCTTTGTCAGTCTCTCACCCTCTCACTCTCCATCTCTGCCTATCCCCCTCTGCGCTTGCAAGGTTATTGCTTTTCCCATCATAAATCATGTTTGTAGTCAGATAGTGATTTCATGACTGAGGGGTACCATTCCTCACTCACAAGTTCTTTCACTGCGAAATGTCACTCTGAAAATCATCTCCAATTCTTCCTTCATATCATTGGCATTCCAGCATGTTTAGACTGAACAGACTATATGTGACAATAGGGGAATTAAAGAAAGGATGGGCTCTATTTGGTGTTTCAGAACTCAGAAGGGTCAGAAGTCTTGATAGACCTAAAGTAATAAATAATTGAGAAAAATGCAGCAATCACACATTTTCTTCTTCATAGTTCCTGCCAAGAAAATATCATGTATGGATGTGAGCATCTCTATGTCATGGTTCTGGTGTAAAATGTCAATAGCATTTGAAGTACTACATACTTCAAAGACAGTGTGCCGTGGTCCACAAGGGATTTTAACATGTAAGTTGTAACAGTGACAGGTTTGAATTTTGAAATTACATGTTTGAAAATCAGCAACAGGTTGAAAATTTGAAAATCAGAAAGAGGTCAACATTAATTCTTAAAGGGATCCGGTAACTTTGTCTCAGATTCTGAAAACATATTCTGGATTTAGCTCATGACGCAATGATAATCATAAACCTTTAGGTCGGTCAGGAACCCCGTGACTTTTACAAGCCGATCGCCTGTCTGATAATCAAGATATTTATGATTGGAATTTCAAATTTTGAAAACCGTTCGCCTGACGGTTTTCATAACACTACAGTCTATTGGGGAAAACGAGTATGGTAAAACCGGTCACTCAAAGATTTTACTTTTTTGAGGCACTTCTTGATCATTTTAAAGCGCAATTTTTTTAGGGCTTCAATATTACATCATATCACAGGCACTGATAACACGTAGGGCCGTGTATCTCAGATTTAACATTGTTAAACGATCCCTTTAACCCACATAATTTCAGAAATAGTCAAAATTTGTTTGAAAATTCTCCTAAATATGGCTCAGATTTCACCAGCAAGCATGTAAGAACCTTAGAGCCTTTAGAGGGCGCTTCAAACACGTCAGACAGTTATTTTCATTTGAATTTTAAATGTTTTAATTTTTGTTCGTGGACCTCCCTGCAATGATCTCCAGAAGCAATTTTCAAAGAACCATTCCGTCTGCTATCAGAGCTCTTCGCAAATTATAGTATGCTTTGAAATAGTGTGCCCTGAATTGTTCCCAAATAACCTGTGAAAACTGGGTATCACCCTTTCTTTCCAAGACATCCCACACTGATGAGCATCAAGGTACCCCTTTATCACGAGGGGATGTGGTTATACGTGACCCTGTGTAACCTTCCTCGCTCCTCAAGTCTACATTTAGACCGATTTTTATCTCACGGATGATTGCAATTTCCAAGCTGGCCTAACTCTGTTTCACAAGACCAACGTCGCGACCCTTGACGCAAAATGCCACAAATGTTCCAAGCCTCAAAGATGGGATCGCCACATGGGGTCAAATACATGAAATATGTAAGGATTATATCAATATCACGTCAGGACATGGGAGGATACAACAGGGATTTACTCATTAAGAGGGCAGACGGAGACTGGGAAACTGTAAAATTTAGTTAGTTGTTGGAATCACTGAAACAAAGCAAGGACCTACTGAAACAAATCAACTAGTCAAGGAAAGAACAGCCCTTGCTTCATGAAGCTTACAATACATGTCTGATCAACTCAATAATTAATAGGAAGGGTGGAGGAGTTAAAGGAGAGAGGTAGGACGAGATGGAGGAAGGGAAAGAGAAGGGATCAAGGAGTGAGGCGAAGGGAATGGAAGCAGAGTCATAGGGGGGGGGGGGGGAAGAAGAGATATATAAACACCCACCTTGTTGATGTACATCTACAGGTACAGCATCATCTTGTCTCAATATGGGAACTTCCTCTTGCTCTGTAACAAAGAATAAAATCAAGAAAGAAATTATGAGAAAAATGTAAATACCAAAAGGAAAAATATTTTCTGTACTTCTTTGATCTGATTGCCAGAATAATCATGGGTAGCATTTCCCCAATTGATAATTAATTCATCAAAAATAACCAAGTAGAAGGTCAAATCTGTGCAGAATACAACCATTATCAATAATAACATTATCGTCAAAATCTATTACAAACCACAAATGAAACGTTTGATATCACATCTATCCACATCCTTCCTATAAAATAGTGGCCTTGCTGACAGGCCTTCAGACATGTGATTCATTGACAAATTTTATTCTACATGTACAGTTGTGCCTTTACATTTGTGACTTTCCAAATCATACACGGCCAGACCCAATACCTGGCAAAGGCAAATGCCGAGAAGAATCCAAAATCCATGAGCAAGGAAAAAAAGGGAAGAAGAAGGGGGGGTATATATTGTGAATTGGATCTAGACTATTAGGCAACAAAAAGCATATCTCCCATCATATAATGACTAAACAAAAGCAGTTAGACAAAACAAAACCAAAAAAAAGAGAGTAATTTAGTGGGAAATGAGCAGGAAGGAAATGAGAAGCGAGTGGAGTGGTAGTGACTTTATATTTTAACCAAGGTTACAATGAATTAAATATTCTCTTGCATTTTTTTCTAGCCCACTATATTCTGTATTCAGAATACCAGAATAGGCCATTTTGGTAATGCAATCGAATGTACTGTAATGTACATATTTACAAGTGCCATTCATGACCTTCATTCATGTAGTCTTCTGATGTCATGATATTGGTGACATTCCAACAAAACAAACTCAGCATGACATTATTCATGGATAAAAAAACATGAACAATCAGTAGCTGAAGTAGGTAAAAAAGTGGGAATCTGGGGAATTCCACACAAGTTGGGAGTTCAAGGTGGCTTGCAAGATTATTTTTTGTATGGAGGAGGGGGGGGGGGGTGGGGTGATTCCCGGTGGTCTATATTCAAATTGACTTAATATTATTTAGAGCCAATTATATACCCTTTAAAAAAAAGAGAGAAAAATGGGGTCATTTTCGTGGAAAATGTGCTAGAAGTATGTAAAATAGGGGGTCATTTCGTTTGAACTTTGTATAGAGGTGACACCATCGGGGCTGATTCTCCCATTTTCCCTGCTTTCTCTTGTCCTTTAAGTCACCATAATATTTATAGTACCTTGTGATTGAGAGTCAAAAGAGGTGGGTTTCTAAACATGCATGTGACATCGACTTGAACTCTGTGGAGGTCATAAGGTCACGCAAGAGGATTCGGCACTTTAATAATAAGCCAATAGCTTGATTCAGAGACAACAATGGGGTCTGCTCCACAAACTCCATTCATCAAAATAAAAGAGGAAAAAGGGAAAAGTATTCATATTACTGCTTTGTCACTACGACATACATCAAGGGCAGAATTAGAATAAGGCTGGCTGGAGTGGAGTTTCATCTTTCAGTTTCGCAAGCCCAAATTAGGACTTGAAAAGCTGTCAGACTAAAAGTGACAGCACTGTTTAATGGATTCAAAATAAAGTGTCTGAGTCTGAATCAGCTCAGTTTTGATATTGATAACGTTGTATGCATTTAATAGGAAAGTTTGATCACCTCTGATGTGCACAAGTAATAGACATGTTTGTAAATAGTGCTATGTTTTGATGCAGGAATATAGTTGTTTCATAACAGTGTGGGGGGGATGCATGAGGGTCATTCAGCAGTTGCTTGAGCTTTCATATGATCACTGAAATATTTACATTCATAATATTTGAGGACAAACCTTCAGGATCAAATAGAGAGGTATTGGATTGGAGTGAACAAAGAGAGATAGAAAGACAGGGGGAGCAAGAGGGGGGAGGGAAAGAGGGAGAGGGGGAGAGAGAGAGAGAGAGAGAGAGAGTGACATTGGAAGGTGGGGAGAGAAAGAGAAAGTAAAAAACATTGAGAAAGTATAGAACGAAGAAAAAGCAGAGACTGAGAGAGGAAAAGGAAAAGAAAAGGAAAAGAAAAAGAGGAGAAATATATATAGAGAGAGGGTGAGAACGGGAGAAGAGAAGAGAGAAGGGGAGAAGAGAAGAGAGAAGAGTCACAACACGTAGGCTACATGTCAATGTCATGTATCAATGTATCCTTACATCTTCTCTTCTTATTAACTCAAAGATGCCCTCGGAGCTACAGCAGGAGGAAACACGAAAGACAGAAGGTCGGGCAGAGCCTAGTCGACCGACCGACCCGAGCCAAATGACAATAATGGAAACCCCCTCGGAGCAAAATCTCTAAACCACAACACCATCCAATGACGAAGCCCTCGCTGGTGCTCCCCGATAACGTTCGCTTTCATTTTTAGACATCCCGTTCCTCCGTTCGCCAGCATCCTCTTTCTGCCATGCCAGCTGGCAGGGTGAGGAGAAACCTAATTTGTTGACGTTCATCTTGCCAAGCAGGGACTCCCCCCCCCCCCCCCCCCACACACACACACACAATTCAGAGTACAGAAGACAACACAGAGTTTTACAGACAATTCACCAATTTGATGTCGATTTTTAGAAATAATGTGAGGATACTTGTTAAGTGAAGAGTTTGGAAATATTCATAACATGGCCAAATGTTGGGTTACCGGTATATTTATTAAAGGGTCTCAAAACTCAACTCAATAGTACATGTAAATGAATTTCCATTTATGAGATCCATTTTTTCCCACAATTATACCTCACCAAAATTCATTATACTTCCCAATCTTTCATCTATATTATTAATACCACTAATCGCGGCGGGGGGTCCAAACGGGTACAAAACGGTTCCTCAAAAACGTCTTTCCCCGACCCCGCCCGCCTCCGCCGTGGCGCGGGGAGGGCGGCAAAATTCCACGAGGCCTGTCTCCCGTAACCCGCGTGCCACCTCGACCCCGCGATCGACGTCCATGCCGTTAAACGCAGTTTCGGGGTGCCGGGGAGGACGGGCGGACGAGAGCACGGCGGGCGTGGTGGATTGCAAGGAGGCGACGAACCCGCGAGAGCGAGTCGGCAAGCCGTGCACCCTCCCTCTGCATGTCTAATCAAAGAGAGACAAAGAGACACACGATGGACGAGAATCCACTCGCGTCAACGGGTGTAGCAAGTCTCATTGTAAAAGGCTGCGGCGTATCCCGAGTAAGACCTCTTGCTATAGGATTCGCTTTCATGTAAGAGAAATACACATTAACAGACGACTCACCCGGGTGATGGGATGTAGCCAATATGTACGCTCAACGGGTTGAGCTGACCCGTGTTATGCGTCTTTCTATAGGATATGCTTTGTAGGCCAGGCGGACCTGCTGTGTGTACGAACGTACGTGTATAATGTTTGCGATGATTCTACACTCACCGTCACACACACAGCTCAGGCGGTTCGACTCTGATTCTATGATAATTGCCGTAATTTGTATATAGTTTACGTGAATAGAGGTATGCAAGCAGGGTTACTTTGGTATTAATCTGTCCATGTTTATTGAATTTGGATAATCATTCTTCAAAGTAAAGTTTTCACGTGACTGAAAGTTGCAAACTGCATTGAATCCACACACGTTTTGCCACTGCAGCTGAGCGCTGCTGTGGCCGGTGCTGTGGCCGGTGCTGTGACTGAGTGTGTGAACATGGAGTAGGCCTGCATGGTGTGAGGAGAGTCGAAGCTAAACAACACTTTGAAATTGCTATTATTGCCCCGATTTCAATATACTTTCGTGAATAGACTCATAGAGGTATGCAACCTGAGCTTAGATTGTGATTATTCTGGCCATGTATAGTTGTATACTGAATTTCGATAATCAATTTTCAAAGTAAAGTTTTCACAAGAAAATCAGCCGGTCGTTTAAAAAAATGATCCTGATAGACAATAATACTTTTACTATGATACACTTCTGCATCAAATCAATGCATTAAAACGTTTTTCAAAGTGTGTGTGTGGGGGGGGGGGATCAGGTAGCTCAAAGCGACTTGAGTGCAGGTGTTGTGTCCACAGGGACGGGCTGAACCCCCGAAAGCTCAGGGGTTTTAGGCATTTAATTACGGTCTCTCGGTCTGATGAGCATATTTTTAATACCTTATTTGTGACACTGGCAGGTCACCTATTGGCGTGGGGTCCATAGTAGAGTTGCGTACCAACTACGCTGAGAGTACGCTGTTCTACGTTACTAAACCCTGAGGGACGCAAACAATTTAATATGTTTTAAAAATTTCGCGTACTTTCGGCGTAGAAACTTGACGTAACTTAACTTTACGTAACACCACGCTACTAAACTAAACAAACTATATCCTTAAATGGATTAATGAAAAATTAGCCCAAGAAAGAAGAGCCCCCGAAAGTTGAAAAAGTAGCGCCCGAAAATTTGATATAGATCGAGCCCCCGAAAAAAAAAAATTCACTGGATTCTACGCTCACAGTCACACACACAGTCGAGTCAATCTGTGCACTGCATGCAGCTGGCTGCTACATATTGGCACAAACCGTCCGATTTTTCGCGTAAAATCTTTACTTTAAAAATTATTAAACAAATTTTGTGAACAATGCCAACATAATCATAATCCAAGCTTCTGCTTTTGTACTCTTTTCATAAAAACTACATTGAAATCACAACAATAATAATTGCAAATAAATCGTACTTATCAAGATCCTACCTGGCATAGTTTTTGTTATGGTGCGCCATTCATGGTCAAACCCCGGCCCCCTCACTCCGGGGTTGGAATGACCGCATGTTAGATAAAGGGGTATTTTTCGTGCGACAAAGTCCGGCCCGAGAATTGTGAAAAAAGGGGTGTATTTGACTTTTTCCCCGGAGATTTCTTTAAAAAGGGGGTGTTTTTTCGTTTTTTCTCTCTTCTCTTTGGACTCCTGAGAAATTATTCCGAATTTAGGGGGGTACATTGAGCATTTTTCCAAATTTAGGGAGGTCTCCAAGGCAGGAAAAGCCCGCGAAAGGGGGGTTCAGAAATGTTGGCAGTCCTCAGATAGGGGGTGCAGTTTAAAAAGAGGGAACGAGCATATGCGTACCCTAAATAACACTGAGTGGGGGCCGGGGGTCAAACAGCATATTATAAAAATTGTCTAAATAAAAATAATCTAATTTTATTTTCGATAGCACATAGGCCTCTATCTATTTAACCCCCCACCCCCGGCCCTCCCCTAGAATCCCGTGGATTTTCCACGGGTCCTGCTAGTATATATTTATTCTTCTTTTTTTTAGGGGTGGGGGATGCTCCCTGACACTGACTCACTGAGCCACACATGCAAGTCCATGGCTGTGCTTATTAAACAGTTTGGATATATGCCCATGTACATGACTAAATTTAATAGAAAATCATTTTAAAAATATTTGTGTGGCCAAATTCATCATATATTCCTGATCTTTCAAGGGTGTTCCTGTCTGACTTCAGCCAACATTGTCCTGTGACCTATCCACACAAACTGATACTAGCATAGGACAAGATTTATCCATTAAATCAAGTTTTTAAATCATAGAAAATAAATAAATTTGTGATGTTAGGATCCATTCCAGGATCGTTATTAAATAAATTGTACTCGCTAAGTAATAAGCCACAATAAGGCCTCTTTCGAATATGACTATGAGGTGGTAAAAACTAAAACCGCAGTAATTTCTTTCAGGACGGTGGAAGTGTAATATATGCTTCACTTTTTTGTATTTTATATCACAGAGCTCAGTGAATGCGCATAGGACCTTTGTTGCGCACAGTTGCCATTTAATCACACATTATCTTTTTAAACATGGCAATGTACAGTATGTAGATGCTGAGGATGTGGAACTTATGCGTTTACACTGTACATTCCTGTATCTTATAACAATTAACACAGAGCTCAGTGAATACTCTTATTTATAACACGTTAAAAAAAGAACAGGGCTGTTTTGGGGTTGGTCATTTGCTGCGTTATATCTACCGGTAAAGAAGCCTTAATACACTGTTTTTTGCTGTTCGGACTTTGGAGGCCTGTTTACATAGATTGTACAGTAAGTGTTAATTTGTTAATGAACTTAATGAAGAGAGTAAATTATTCCTGCAGTTTTCATTCCCTTGGTCAGACCTTACAAGTAGTGTTTGTTATATGGCATCCAAGCAGCAAACAACATGCAGACATGAACAACTAATTTATGAAACAGATACCAATGAGAGTCCAACTTTGACTCTACTAATGAATTCTAATGCGTTTCATTAACACACTCAGACTATTTATTTCTCTCTCTCTCTCTCTCTCTCTGTACTAGTCTTAGTTACAGGTCTTGCATACATCCACCTGTACGTACATGTATTTAAAGAGTATATTGTAC
This sequence comes from Strongylocentrotus droebachiensis, assembly GCA_035222895.1. Classification (NCBI taxonomy): domain Eukaryota; kingdom Metazoa; phylum Echinodermata; class Echinoidea; order Camarodonta; family Strongylocentrotidae; genus Strongylocentrotus; species Strongylocentrotus droebachiensis. The sequence continues at coordinate 48,250 of JAVYIG010001127.1, forward strand.
AAAATCGTGAGATTGAACCCTTCTTATATTCAAGCCGTAACGACTGTCATGTTACGAAAGATGTATACAGTGTAGAAAGACTACATGTACTGGCAACAGAATTTGCTTAATTTCATGTTTTGAGATTGATTTTTTTTCTTCAAATTCAATGGTATAGCCTTTAGGGAAGGTCTATTCAGAAATGTACCTGTTAAAAATCTCAAATTCCTTCACACCACAAAGTATGCAGAACCCAAACCACATTGGTAGTGTTTACACAATTCATATCTCTGCCAAAAACTTTTGTTCACATGCCTCTGAGGACAACTGGACCATTAAATTCCAAAGAATATCAAGCAAACAGAGTAGGTGTAATTTGTATTCACAAGAACATTTAGAAGTTAAGAACAATGTTTAAATTGCTCCAGTAAATTTCTGATTTCTGTGAAATGATAATTTCCCTAATTTACAAACTATAATATTTTTTACCCAAACATTTTATATGAAGAGCAAGAAGCTTTCAACTTACAGAGTGGAATTGCACTCAGACTATAATAGCTCCCTTGATTTGTTGTTCCTGAATAAATGTACATCTACATGTAAACTACACTGCAATCGCAGCAATTAGTGCCATGGATTAGGAGAGTATGGCCAACCCGGTTCGAGTTGGACACAATATGGCGAATGTTGGGCAAGCACAAAGAATATACGCCATGTTGTGACTAGGCCTGAGTCATCACGGGTTTTGCCGAACCCGGGTTTGACTTGAAAATTTCGGGCGGGGACCGGGTACCCGAAATTTTCACCACTGCACTGACACTAAAAATCGTGTGCATGCAGCGGCGGGAGTTAGACTAAGTTGCTGTTCTAATAATGCGACGGAAAAGACAGTTACTGCTTTCAAAACAATAAAATAATCAATTGAATTAAATTAAGATGCTTTAAAAAATAAATGGATATCGTTTCAGTTGACGGTAGGTGTTTTTATCGCTCTAAAATTGAGGCTGCAAGAAAGGAATCACGCTTCGTGGTACCGATCGAGTGCGTTCAGAAACGGAAGTGGAAATATGACCCACTGAAGACAGAGCAAGAAAGTGCCACACAGAAGACTAAAATGTTGATCAGACTATTGCAATTAAATCGTAATACTAAAGGCATTCATTTAATTGTCAAAATATATCCACAATATAATGGTTTACCCTTGATAGTTTGATGAAGGAAAACAAATTAAAGCTCTTGAAATAACATCGAAGTGCCTTTCGTTCGTTCTAAAAATGCGTGTATAACAGCAAGCAGAAGTTACGAGTCAAGCTTGATATGCATGTTTACATCCCTATACCGTCATCCGACCTGATCGGAACAATAATCATTGAACCAATTAAAAAACATCACGTAAGACTTTGAGGGACTCCAATTCAACAAAATTACCGTAAAATAGTTATTTGCTTTGACAAATAATACTATAGATATTCATAATATCTTACAGAAATAATGATATTTCATGAGCTACGTACTCGATATCGAGTTCAGCTAGCCATCATTTTGAAATGAGACGTAGTTGTCATGCAGTAGACTGTAGAGGGCAGTATGCAGGAAAAAAGCGCGGGCCTGAGATCACGTGATGTTCACGTGCCTATTACGTGATTTTTTCCCTCTCTGCGATCGCGAGCTGCCGTATTCAGTCTATAATCTACTGCGCTGCATGCATGACAACTTATACACGCATTTTTAGAACGAACGAAAGGCACTTCGATGTTATTTCAAGAGCTTTAATTTATTTTCCTTCATCAAACTATCAAGGGTAAACCATTATATTGTGGATATATTTTGACAATTAAATTAATGCCTTTAGTATTACGATTTAATTGCAATAGTCTGATCAACATTTTAGTCTTCTGTGTGGCATTTTCTTGCTCTCTCTTTAGTGGGTCATATTTCCACTTCCGTTTCTGAACGCACTCGATCGGTACCACGAAGCGTGATTCCTTTCTTGCAGCCTCACTTTTAGAGCGATAAAAACACCTACCGTCAACTGAAACAATATCCATTTATTTCGAAAGCATATTTATTTGATAATATTGAAATATAAGTTTGTGAATTGCATATTTGTAGTTCTATATTTCAAATATCAGTGTGAAATTTAATTTTGAAAAACCCGAAACCCGAAAACCAAAAACCGGGTTTCAGCTCGACGGTCGGGGCCCGGGCGCGGACCCGTTTCGACTCAGGCCTAGTTGTGACCCAGTGAAACCAAGTTGGCAAAACTCTGTGTATAGATGGCTCTGGCATCAATGCAATCACACTGCCCTCACGTTTTTTCCAAATCACTTTGGTAGCTAATTAGATGTAATTCTACATCAATAACTGCAAGCCATTATCAGTATAAATATGGACTGATGTGAATGCACCCCTTGGTGCCTTCACACTCACCACACACAGACAGATCATCCTATGCTCCATTGACTCTCATCAAACAAAATTCCAAACTTCTTTTTGACTTTTTGGCAATTTTGGGTGGGAGTTTCAGTTTTATGCATTCTTCCCCCAAATACCTGTCTGGTGATACACGCACATGACCTTTGACCCCAAAAGGCACTGTTGTTCTGACATGTTCAGTAGTTCAAAGAACAGATAGAAATACTGTACAAATACTCGAAAAACAGGCTTTGTATTGTTTTCAAAAGTTTGAGTGACCGACAATCCAACACATCTGAGTAGTAGACCAATATTGTACTACATACAGTAGGTTAATAATATTTATCAAAGTTCTATCAACATGTGCACCATCTCCACAATTTCCTATTCTCATCCTGTTCTCATTCCGTAATCACGGGTTCCAATCCATTGGAAGTACAACATATATGTACACATAAAAGAAGCAACATGATGATGAATAGAAGTAGGCAAACATGTAAATGTTGGCCGCTTTCAAAAGTAAGACCATGAATTTGGGCATTCAGCACTTTATGAATGTACATATACATGTGATGCATGAATGAACATTTCATCTGTGTGGTGCCAAGAGGTATATGAGTTATGGTACCGTATATGAGTTAATGTCTTTCTGGCTCCAAACAGACAGTTGAATCTGTGTGGTGCCAAAAGGTATATGAGTAATGGTACCGTATATGAGTTAATGTCTTTCTGGCTCCAAACAGACAGTTGAATCTGTGTGGTGCCAAAAGGTATATGAGTAATGGTACCGTATATGAGTTAATGTCTTTCTGGCTCCAAACAGACAGTTGAATCTGTGTGGTGCCAAAAGGTATATGAGTAATGGTACCGTATATGAGTTAATGTCTTTCTGGCTCCAAACAGACAGTTGAATCTGTGTGGTGCCAAAAGGGCATTCATTCTGTGTTCCTGTAATACAAGTTGACACCCTTGTGGTTTCCAAACACAAACAAATCATTTGTCCATGTGAACATCATTTCCATTTTAGGTGTTAAAAGTATAAAGAGCCTATTTCAAAGAACGGATATAACCGTTTGATCGCTAGTTAAGTCAGAAAAAGGCGTTCTTAATAGGCTTTTTAAAGTGCATGCTCTTTATAGACGATTGTTAAATCACTCATCGAATGGGAAACAATTTGATTACGCATCCCCTCCACATGTTGACATTGTAAACAAACTTACCATACCCGCTTCTCCTGAAAACAATAGAAGTTTTCACGGGAATTGGGTGCCCTTTGTAACCTGTATGACTAAGGAGGGTATTTGATGCATAACTGGGATTTTAAATGGAATAGTTGTTGTAACCACAATGCGTGTAGCTCACTTGCGATATCATTACAGCGGGTGTACAATGTGTGTGTGTTTATGTACCGGCATATGGAAAAAATTGTATAATTTCTGCAACTTTCATTCAAAGGGGGAAGGGTAGATTGAAAACGTATGCCCATAAGAAGTAATAAGCAAATAAATAGAAAGAAAGAGAGGGATAAAGATATAAAGATACATGTACAAGTATATAAAAGAGAGAGAGACAGGAGGGGGGGGGGGAGAAAAGGGGGAGAGAAAAGGGGCAGATGGGGAGGGAGACGATGGGACAGAACTCAAGGAAAGAATGGTAATAGCAAGGCGGCCTAGACACTTACAGGCTCCCAGGACATTACAAATGCACCCAATTTTTTTAGTACGGTTCCTCCTATTTTAAAATGTTTACAACTATGGGGCTCATGCATATTCATGCTGAAAATTTCATATTGGACCCCCTTCCAAAAAGTTGTAGAGTGGATTCCCGGGTAAGGAGACAACAAAACTTTAAAAATACACTGAACACATAGTACCTCTACATGTAGTATTATGGTCGTAGAAAGGAACTTGACAAGAATTTGGACACCTGCCCCTGAATATCAATTCTTCTACCATACTTCATGGCCTTCTATTCTACTCAGGTCTAGGCTAGCCATTTGTGTTTCTTTATCACCCATAAAACTTGTAGGGGCGTTTCCCCTTCACCCTGTCACTCCATCTCTCAGTCTCAGGATGCTGCATGTGAAGTCCAGAGAAGTAACAAAATAAAATCAAGCCATAAATCTGTTACACCCATACCAAACACACTTGCTGTGATCATATTACTGACCTCATATTTCCTTCTAAAATGATCATAAGCTTGATATTCTCAACTAACGTTATGCTTACATTACGTTATGCAAGGGTTTTCTTTATTGATTATTAGAACAGAATTGAAAAGTAAAAGCTATCCCAATTTGCTATAGTCATGCCATTAAAACAAAATCTTTAATGCTTCACTTACTGTTGCTCTGCCATGCTCTTTCAATGCAAATCTAATTTACTAGAATCATAATTTGGAGAATTTTTTTGGGGTATAATATATCAAAAGGAGTTGGGACCAACGATCTACTGTATTGTATACAAAACACAAGAAAATTTATTTCCATATAAAACCATTGGCACTCAATACACAAGTCACACATTTCTCACAAAAGTTCAAATTAATCAACTATAACTTATTTCACAATTGAAAGCACTTCTTGAAATACATTGTATTTCTCTCTTTCTTTCTATTTCTTTCACTTTTTTTCTCCTTTTTTCTTTTTTTTCTCTCTCTCTCTCTCTCTCTCTCTCTCTCTCTCTCTGGGCAAGACCTGATCAAGCTTTACTTTTTGATCTTACGATGAGAAAACTCTTCTATCAGGAAAACCCGCCTCATACAGTAGCACCTGCTAGGAAGCCTCAAATTTACTTGGAATGTGTGCTTCTTATAAAGACTTGAATATTGTAGGGCAAGCCCTTCCTACAATAGAACATTGACTGTCAGATTAATCTAAGGATATACAGTATCATCTAAATTTAGCCCTTTCTAGGCTGATCATACCAGGGGTATATCTTTATTTAGGAATTACCTACTCAATGAAGGATATGACACTCACTGCAAGTACATGTAAATGTTAAAAAAGGCCTATATTTTTTTTCATCCTAAGAATCTTGAACGGAGTAAAATGCTTGGTTGTTTGGAATCTAGTTTTGAAGGGCAGTTTTGCATGACTTTTCACATCTTGCCTACAGTATGTAAAGTGTTGGTCCTATGTAAATATTCTTCACAGAAATATTGTGTCAATATTGGTTAAAAAACATAATCTACGCAGGTTAAATAGGCATACATACAGTGTACATACAAGTCGTAGATATTTGTATGATTGTTGGCAAAGTGGGAAGTTATAATTTTGAAGTCCATCACATTAGGTATTAGAAACAAGGATGTACATGTAACATGTACAATGTACATGAAATCCTTTGTAAGAAAGTGTGTGTGTGTGTGGGGGGGGGGGGTGTTTGGGGGGGGGGGGGGGGGTGTTTGGGGGGGGGGGGGGGTGTTTGGGGGAGGGGGGGGGGGTGGAGGCAAGGGCAAGTGTAATTTTGACAAAAAGGTACATGTAGCCTTTCTAGAAAGTGTTTACTGGGTACTCTCCATTATCTTTGCTTTCTTAACCCTAAGTACATGTACATGTATCTTGTACATTTAGTGGCCCAACCACCTGTATAGAAAGACCTCCAGTCTATAAAGAATACAAGTTTTTTTTCACCTTGAAAAGACGATTCTCACTGAATGTATGTTAAAGGAAACCTGTGCATAAAGACAACATACCTATAAAGACTGCTTTTCATGTCCCCCTATAAGGTGGTCGTTTTATGCAGGTTTCACTGTACATGTACACTGTACATGTGAAAGAGCTTGTAAAACCCAGTCTTGCATGTAGCCCATGGTCATGCAGCCAGTCATACAATATATCTCAGCTTTTGTTGCACTTCCGTGCGGCACCATTGTTTTTGTCTGACTTCCGCTGACAAGGTATGTGCCTCGTTTCTGTCTGTTTCTCTTCCTCACGACCTTTCACTTTTACACACTGTTTATTCTTTCCCACCCACCCATCACTCTATAAAACATCTTCCGATTTCCTTGCCTTGAATGCATGGAAGTAGGAGATAAGATCACAATAGACCCATTCCCCTTTTATAGATATCATTCGATTCAGAATGTGCTTCCATTAAAAGCCATGTTGCATGAATATGTTGCGGAAGATAATTTAAGGAATATCTTTTAGTGTGCTTTGGAGTATGAAAATGCGCTGAATGGATAGAAACTACATGTACCTCTCCAGTTCTTTTTTTTTTTTTTTAGATAAAGAGGTCATGTAAAAATCATCACTCAGAGTCAAACCCTTTCCTAGCTGCTAAATTATTTACCCCCCCCCCCTGCTTTTTTTTTTGGATGAACAAGTTGAAGATGTAATACTGTATATCAATTCCTCCCATACCAGAATTTACCTGACAAATAACTAAAATTGACATTATAAATTTTAAAAGTATCATTTTACTTGATGTTCAGGCATGATGTTGCTGATGCAGTAGTCCATGTACACTGTACATGAAGTTTATGTCAATATCTGTTCATTATTAGGGTAAATTCTGTTACATATGAGAGTATACTAATGGGGCATAATTAATATTCATCTTGGACTTAATAAACCAAATCTGACTCCACCCTGTAGAGACCTTGCTCTTAAGTTATAATGCACAATACACCTGTATGCAGTTAACTTAAATCTTATTAATGTACATGGTCACCAGACTCACAACCAATATCAATGAAGTCCATTTCAATATTTGCTTCTAGAATTAATAATTGGGTTATAAGAGGCTACCGGAATGTTAGCAAATGTATGTGGCCTACAAAAGAGGCACAACAAGGCAACATGTACATGTACAGGTTGGGAGATCAGAATACACTGGCTCACAAAATGAGAATACTTTTTGGCCCCGCAGATGAAATGGTGCAAAATTGCAGATCGACAGTAAAATGAATTCAAACAAAAGTACACAAGATGATTTTCTTTACCATTTTTCAAAACACAGTTGTAGGCCTACAGGTGTGATGCTGCAAGACTCTTGAAAATCGACCCATACAGTACCATGAATTGAAAGTTTTTGAAACAACATTCAACATGACTCACTGTATATTTTGTAAAATATTATATCAAATTAATGGACATACAACTGTACATGTACACAACTCTGGCCCATAGATCTACATCTATCACAAACTGATGTAAAAATTCAGGATGCACTTTAGGTTCTATGCACCTTTTAACTTAGCCCCCTTGGTCAAGGAGGAAGGGCCCCTTTGCCAACCCTGATCAAGTACGAAGGGCCCCTCCAGCAGAGCGCTGAAGAACCTCTCTCGGAGCAGCGAACCTCCTTCTTTCACTCCGGTTCATGCATCAATTGCTGCAACGCATCGCAATGATCACTGGCGCATCTTGAATTCACGGGTCAGCGCGATAAATTAGAGATATTTCTTCCATTGCGCACTGACCGGTCGTCAACCCGCCGGCCATCGATGACTCATAAGTCACGTTCGCACTTCTATTTCTTTTAGGAACGTAGGCCTATTCGGTTTACTGTATTTGACCTTTATGTTACCCTGTAAAAACAAAACTACAAATGAATAGATAAATAAATAAATAAATATATGAATGAACCGTGGTCACTGTACAGGGAATGCTGTGCAATTTTGAAAGCCTCCTACTTGTCATGCAACTGTTCATGGCATGACTATAAGGCCTAGTTCAACTTTCCTGATTTAAACTAAACTGTAAATGAATTATGAACCACTGCAACAACTTCTGTGTACAATGTATTTCTGCAGTGAATGGTCTGTTGGATTAAATCGAGTACAATTGACCTTGAACTTCCTGTATAGGGTCTGATCTCTAGAGACTAATCTCTATCTTTGATGATGCGCACAATGGTAATGACTCACACCATTAAACTTGGTTAACTCCCAGATAATGATGATTAGACCACTGACAATTGGATGATGACCACTGGTGGTTGACTGGTCAAGTTATGTAACACCATCATCAATCTAACTGTTCATGGGTAGTCTGCAAACACAGACTTGGTATAAATATAAAGGATGATAATACATGTACATGTAATTGAATTTGCAAGCTGGCTAGTTTTGTACATGTACATGTATGTTCCAGACTACAGTTTTATTATCTTTTAAACTAATGATGAAAAATCTGTTGTTTTTGTGTGCAAACACAGTGTGAAAACTCTCACTTCATTCAAGGAAATTTATACTGAATATTCATGTGCATATAAAATAAAGAAATATAAAAACAAAAATCATTCATATACTTGGCCTAAATGTTTCCTGCAAACAAACCAATGAATATAAACTGTAAAATATATAACAGTTCACTTAATAGTGAATCTTGCAGGAACAGTTGAATATATTTCCCTTTTTGTTTGCTAGTAAACGAATCTGACCTACATGTACATGCCCACTTCCTTTATCATCTTCTTAAAACAATGACTGAATGCCGAGACTAATCAAATTGAAGGTACTGCAGTGGTTTTTCTTACACCCAGTTGTAAAATCACAGATTATTATCAGTTACAACAAGTAGTAGAGTCAACCTGTGAGTCACTCAAGAGAGTGTCATATATAATTTACATACACTGTAGGCCTATACACTATACAGAATAAAACCTATTCTCTAGTCAACTTTTGAACTTTATGTGTAGGCCTACAACTAAAGAAGAATGGCATTTCACAGCTGTATGGTTTGAAAGTCTTTCAGATGAATGGTACATGACATGTCTAAGGGGGGAGGGGGGAGGGGGTTCTGCTGCAATCTTTACAGGTATATGTGTCTCAAAACTCTCTGACAAGCAAAGAGAACAAAATTGCCCCCCCCCCCCTTGTAGAGATACTTTTCTGGCAGGAGCTCTACAATAAGGTTTCTGTATTACTAGTAGTATGATTCTAAAGTATAATATTGTTTTTTTTTACCAGAGCACTTATGAAGCATTTCTGCTCCCCGGTATCTTTTTTTTGAATTCCCCCTCCCCCCCCCCCCCCCCTCCCCCTCCCAGCCATATTGTGAACTTGTGATGAACTTGGTATTAGGGGAATGGTAAGGTTAGCTTTTCTAGAGCTACATCGTGTACCAAGCGCTATAGTGTGAAAAACTACAGAGTGACGATGTTGGTCTTTCGGATATAGACAGCCTCCCAAAAGCCAACTTGCTTCAAATCCAATGAGTAAAGATTAACAAAAAAAAGCAAAACAAAGTGTAGACAGTAAAACTCTAAAAGGTGGCCAAGTCATCTACATTGTAGATGTTCATGTACATGTATATGGTGTTCAACCTGAGTAATTTCTTGTTACTCAATGTTATAACTTCATAGCCACAAGTTTGTTTTTATAATGAAGATGCAAAATGTCCAGTGTACCTTGGCCTTAATCCCTTTTTATCAACTACCAATGACCATTTGCCAAATGGACTTTGAAATCAACTTACAAAACAGGTGTACATGTAGGCCAATGATATAGGCAAATCTGGAATTACTATGAACAATTACTGTGCATTGTACTGTAATTAATATGAAGAATCACACCATGTACTGTAATTAATATGTTCAATTACTGCAATGTACTGTCATTTTTATCAATGTATCTATTATCTGCTCACGAATATGGGAATTGTACACTGCAGGAATGTGGTTGCTTGTAATCGACTACTACATGAATATGATGAAGGTCTATATAAAGATATGAAGAGCTTAATTCCAAAAGGAGCTAAATCCACTTTTGATGAAAATGGAGTTATTGATATCAGAACATTGTTCATTATAGTACCCGTCTTTGAACAAAATTATTTACTTAAATTTTTGGAGCAATTATGAAAAAAATCAATTTCTAATATCACTTTTCCATAGACGCCTGTACAAAATCTGGTAAACAATGGCTTTTTTCTCCGAAGTTACAAACATGGATTTAGCTCCTTTTGGAATGAAACTCTTCATATATGGTAACTTCACATCAAAGGCCTATAGTTTATACAAAAACAATGGGTTTTTATAAAGGAAATGACTGTTAAAAAAGGAGGTTACTTGAGAGTAATAAATGGGTAAAGTTTAGATAAAGACAAACATTAGGTTGCAAAAAGAGTACCGGTAATTAAAAGATAGCAACGACTCAAAGAACAATTCTGAGTCAAAAATAGACTTTTGAAACACCGCTTTGTGGCTAAAAACTAATTTCCAAGTACGGTAGGCCTACACTGTACATGTTGGAAACAAATCTGTCAGATGCCATTAAACCCACAAGGCTTGGTTGTCAATTGCATCATGGGTTTTCGAAAATATAACATTCAAGGAAAACAGAAAATGTGGTCTTTAAGCCTTAAGGTGGTCAGTCATTAAAGCAAGTTTCAATGTGGAAAAACGTAGTCTAAATAGTAATTATTGGCAAAAGCATGATGGAGTTTGAAAAATATGGCTTTGGTTAAACCCAATATCACTGCTGTGTCATGATCATTCATAACTGTGTATCAAGATCCAATAACAACCAAGGATATCTAAAAAGCAGACTTACATTTTTTTTCATGCAAATATCACAAATCCTTTCTGCATTTCCCTTATTCGTTTTCTATATACTCCCCATTCTATGTGTAGGCCTACTTTATATTTCTCTTTCTTGATCATTCTGCTAAAAATTGCCTTCTTTCTCCCATCCCCACCCCTCAACATTTCCTCCCCCACCCTCTCAGTCTCTCTCTCTCTCTCTCTTTCTTTCTCTACCTCTCTCTCTATCCAATCTTTGCCTTTGCACCTGTACATAAATTTGTCTTCATACTTCACACCTCCGCCCACTTCATGATACAGTAACAAAATATCTTTGAATCCATACCACTTTTTGCATCCCCCCCCCCCCCCCCCTCTGAGTTCAAAAGTTTACAGCAGGTTGGTGAGATATGATGTCAGACTCGCCCAATCTTTAAATGGCATTCTTTATGTGATTATCAAGAACAGCTGATTCGCTTGACCGATTCACAATATCATAATAGACACATAGTCATTGACAATTAACATAATAATGCGCAGGGAAGAGGTGCTCTCACATTACACTACTCTGGCGATACATGAGATGGCAAAGCACTGAAAGTACCGACGCATATTTTTAGAAACAAAACATAATTACCCAACCATACATCATGACTCAGGGCTAGCGCAGATTTGGATATAGGATCACATTCAACAATATTCAAAAACTTCAAACTATTATATCACGACAATCTGACTTTCAGCCTTGTAATAATCCTCAATCCGTAACACATACCTCAAACTTGTGCCAAGCGTCAAAACTTATATTCCATTCGCTCTGAGATCAGTCGATCGGCCATAAATAGTTCCACTCTCCGGATTTTCCGCCAGTTTTTTGCTACGACGATGGTGCGGTATTATATTATAGAGTCGGCATTACAATCCATAGACTTCTCTCTTCATTCTTCCACTGACTGTAGGAGCTTAGCAATCACTATGCTATTTCAGTATCCAGGCCACCCTCTTTCTATCTCTCTCTTTGAATGTTTGTGTGTGGTGTGTGTACGGGTTCGAATGAATGTAGACTCTCAGCTCTGTCTGTGAGCTGTGCGATTCATGCAATATTGGCTGGGGAAATGCTCAATGGGGGTTGCCATTTTAGCTGCACAGCAAATACACACATACACACTCGCAGATTCCCCATTCGCTTTTCCATGATGCAAGCCACACACTACTGACTCACTCTGGAATAATACACACACCAAGTTGGAAGTCTAATCATCATATTTCCTTGGTCTTTGAAAAGCAGACCCAGTTAACGGTGGATAAAAGGGGATTAATTTTGTAAATCGATCCTTATCACATTCAAAGTTGAAAAGAATCTTAATCTCTCTTACATTATCATAAATTTCATGCAAATAAAGGGGGTTGAAATTAGTCTAGCACCCCATATGTCCCTTCAAAATCAATTCATTGTTATATTAGTCTATCCGACTCCAGTCTAAATCTACATCATTATTTACTAAAGTTTCAAGAAGTTTGTGGTTTAATGCTCAAGATGATATAACGGTGCTAAGCTGCTTACAATATCCACTTGAAGACAGAACTTCCTCAAGTTCTTTATAAGTAAGACACTCAATCTTTTGCCCTACTTTCATTAATTCCATCAGATTTTAGAAGTATTTCATACTTGGCACAGGCTGCTTTATATATCATGTTTTTTTATAGCATTGAGGACTAATACCTCAAGGAGATGTGCCTATTTGGCTGTTTCATTGAGTTTCAAATCATGCTTTGAAAAGTCTTCAGAGTTCAGACTCTAATACAATATGCTCAGTTTAAGGTTCATTTTTTTTATTAAAGTGGCCTTTTATAATTGGCTCAACATTTCAAGTTACTTTTACAATTATTCATCTATCTACTATTATTAATAGGCCAAATAAAAATTTAAAAATGTTTTATAGCAAAATATTTATAACTTGAGGTATGAACAATTATGATAACTTTATTTCTTATCATTTTAATTGTGTACATGCATGTGATCCTTCCTGTTTTTATACACATTTTTTTGTAAACATTGCATCAGTGGTCCTTGGACTACTGCATTGTACATTTTGATATTAATAAACCAAAAGTGAATTAAATTGAATTGAATGTCGCACCATCAATCAATGGCTTGACAATTGAGAGAAAATGAATAAAAATAAAGATAGCTAAAGTTTAAAGCAACTGATTTTAAATGCACTTATTTTCCTTTGAAACTATCATAATTCTCATTATAATTACTTAGAGCACGATACAATTTTCGTCATTTTTCACTCAAAATTTGAAGAGATGCACCTGTTGGTGCAACAAATCAGTCTGGTTGAGACTTTCCAACTTTGTGCACATTTCGTTTTATTACTTTTTCAAAAAGCTTATTTCTCCCATTTTCTAAACATCTATTTGTTATTCTTTAACCTTTATTCATCTTAATCTGCAAAAAAAAGAATATATGCATTATATTGCATCCAACACAGAACCCTAATGCTCAACCTGTCTGCACACACAAGACTACCGCGGTGTAACTATTTATAGATCATGCCAGGTCACCAGAAAGCACCAATATCTACTCTCCTAGGCGGTACTGCATGATAAGATTACTCATTACCTCATAGTATAGTAGTGGTTGTGATGGTCCCTCACAATGACTGTTTATCAAGCCAAGGTAAAGCCACTGCTGTCTTATTAGTATGCATGAATGATTGGCTGTCTGCCCTGCCTACATGCAGTGGGGTAATTAGTCTCTTCTTCAGGTACCCCATAGCACTTCAAAATACTCTTGTCATATTTAAATGATTGACTTATAACAGAGTTTGCATTGATTCTATTTAATAATCATGCCGTATAATCTGTTTACATGCAAGTAATTTAAAGGGTATGTTCAGCCCCTAGACACCTTGATGATTTGATTAAAAGAAATTTATAACAATTTTGTTCATGGTTTGAGTAAGATCAGATGTGCATTATTAAAGTTATTATTATTTTTCAATGACATATAATGGCTGATGATTAAAGACTAATTAGCAACTGAACTTTAAAGTCCCATACTCCCAGCACATGAAGATGATAATATCAACAAATAGATTTTTATGAAGCTTAATTCCCAAATCTGACGCTGTTAAAAGACTTAGAACAGTAAAGAAAGGAAGAAAGGAAGAAAGGAAGAAAGGAAGAAAGGAAGAAAGGAAGAAAGGAAGCAAGAAAGACAAATCTTGCATTAAAATAAAACTATTTAAAATAAATTCATATATCTTTGATCATACTTGTAGCATTGGACTTGGTTAGAATAACAGAATAGCTTTAATGAAATTGATATTGATCCATGTGTGCTGGGTTGTGAAAAGTACATTTACATGTACATGGCTATCTGTTGCTGATGAAAGAGCAATGACTTCATCAATAGAAGATGAACCTCCATCTCCTAATCCCTGATGAACACGTAGCACAAACCATCCTCTAGTACACCCACCCTTTACATGACTAATCAACAAATTAACTTTGTACCATGCATGCGCCATTCTCTCAATTATATCCATCCCTGGCGAGAGTGCATGAGCTCCCCCACGCCACCATTGTGCCAACCATTCTCACTGAAGGGCCGGTTCAGACTACAGAATATTTATATGAAACTTCTTTTTCTTTAAAAAAAAAAATCATCTTTATTCAATATTGCTTTTTTTGGTTGAAAATTCTACCAAGAAATGTCGTAGAGAGAATCATCATATATATTGAAAAGGGTGCACATGAACACACTGGATTTGTAGTAGTAGTAGTACAGTCAATCCTGTCTATAGCGACCGCCCAAGGGAAACACAAAAAGTGGCCTTTGTAGACAGGTTCCTTTAGTACATGATTCAATGAGAAACTATTTTCAAGGGAAACAACAAATGTGGCCTTTGTAGGCAGGTGGTCATAAAGCAGGTTTGAGTGTAGTATAAAGAAACTAGTTTTTGCAGAGGTCAGTTGACATGATAAGTGGCCAGCCACCAGAGGGCGCTCACCATAAGCCCAGTCCAGTTACCGGTATACAGTTTTCATGATTCAACGTTCAGGCTATTTATACAGGGAACCTGATTCTCTATCGTGTTTACATTCCAAACGATCCTTAAACATACATGTACATTTGTCTTTAATAAAGGACACTTTCTCATACATTTATTTTTTATTACAGTCTAGGCCATACAGTTTTTGTGTAGATGTACAATGAATTTAGGTAGTCTCAAGTCTGAACGGAGGTAACTCCACCAGCATCAAGCCGACAACATTAAACAAATATGTAGTAGATCCCTCTGATTGAAAGCAATTCAATGAATATGCTTCATGGAGGCTGACGCCCATGTATTCTTCACCACTTATTATTTGGAACACTTCCAAATTTTTGTCATGGACAGAGTGGTTTTGTTTTATTCCTTTTTATTTCTTCACTGTTTGAGAAACTAGGATAGTGGCTTCAGACCTCCAGGAGAGTGAACGTGCAATCACTGCAATGAAGTATTGTGAATGTATCAGTATGGTGGATGCACAATTTACAGCGCCATCTAGCGTCATTACTGTTAGTGTTTACCCGTAGTCGTTTTCATGTGATGCATTATGGGAAAAAGTCTACAAAAATATCAGCTGTGGCAATATTATGTACCCTAGGAGAAAAGAGGATTTAATCAGAATTTTTGTAGGAAACATATTAATAGCTTATCCAAGGAAAAAGAAAATCGCTGTCCTAGTGTTTTGGTCATTTTTGCCACTTTTTGGTAAAAATCAACCATTAAGGCCACTTTTGATCTGGGGTGAATTTTCCAATCACTGTTATACGCAAAGGAGATTCGATGTGCTTATTCTATGTAAAAATGTGCCCTGAACCCTGCCCCTGATGCTAGAAGAATTGGCCTGTCGTCGCTTGCCAGTAAGGGGACTGTTAATTGTAAATCCACCTTATTGTTTGGAGATGAATGCTCTACAAAATTGCATCTTTGAAGTTTGAACATTGCGAAGCCAAACAATGTAAACATGAAAATGCAATATGTGGTATGAGCCTTGGCCCACCATACACTTACATGTACTACAATGTACATGTATGTATTCAAATGTAAATGTAGATAATTTTCCCATTATTACAGGACTGTAAGTGTTCCACAGATATTAGCAACAAAAAACAAACCAAAAACACAATAATCGTTTTTACACTGTATGACTGATCAACAGCACCTTCAAATTCAAAGCTCTATCAAAATGGCATCAAATTCTGAATAAACTTCATCAATTCTTCCTACTGTTTCCAACACTTGATGACGACAAAAACAACAACAAAGCAGGAGTTTAAGCCTACCATGATTTCGGCCTACCAGTAATCCTCATAAAGAATATCAGTTTCAAGTATCAGGTTTTAGTCAATTTTAAATTGTAAGTCTATATCAATATTGACAGATTATAGAGGAATAAGACTGAAATGAGTGCAATCATTGGAGGATGAAGTACTCTGTATGCATAACATGTACTGTACATGTACCTACACACAACACTACAGCGAATATGACATTAACACTTTGGTATCCTATCACCTGCAATGTTTTAGTCTTTTTCAGTATTCAATAATGGTAAATGTAAAACCCTTTCTGCTCCAAAATGAGAGATAACAGAAAACTGAAAAATCAAAAGGCAATTAAGAAGCTATTTGACAATGAATTAACCAAAACTTCCCACAACACTACAACTTCCAAGCTGAAAGAAGTCTTAAAAAATATATTCAGAAACACCTGGAACGCAGGACATCAGAATGCTATCACTTGTTGGCTACAACATTCATGTGGCATTCATCATTCATGAATATTCATGTTCAATCACACTCATGATTATGCATGATGAAGCATGAGCGAATCCCCAGCAAGGATTACAACATATTCTAAATTTGGAAACAGTCTAGGGAAGAGCAAAGTACACTGGTAGTCTATACAGCTCAGACCACTTTATTTTTCATATACCACTTTGAAAATGTTTATGAATCTGAGAATTTACTGATGAAATGCATTACATACTGATGGAAATTTATGCATACTGTATATTTCTAAACAAATACTGGTAGTACAACGGCAATAGTATTGTGTACATTGTGGATGCAGTTACAAATCGTTACGCAAAGGTGTCAAAAAAGTCAATTAAAGTATTATTTGCATAGACTATCAGGCATGAGTCAGCTGGTAGCATGCAGGCTGTGTGAGTTGGATGCATTACAATCAACTCCTGTGTTTCTGACTCATTATGTTTGTGTGTAATACCTGAGATGATGGGTGGGAGATATTATAATATAGCCAGCTGTTACACATTCTGTAAATACACGCAGTTGCAGAAGAAGTTGGGCAAATACAACCACAAATTTATAACAAACACGTCCTCATCAATCACCGCCACTATTGATGAGAATGTGCTACCTGTATAAATGTCAGAAATAAATAAATAAATTAAAAATAAGCCCATACAATAGAACTACAATATCTGTATAAACAACTTTTCAGCCTCAATTAGTAGGCAGTTTCCCCGGCAAAATTTGTATCATCACGTATTAGTCAAAACATATTATTTCACATGATTGAACTAATAGTAATAGGAGCTTCTATTTCATTTTTTGAGAGGGGGGGGGGGGTTCCAAAACCGGTCTATACCTTTAAGAGTAAAATGGAAGCCCAAAATATATTTACGAGTTAATAAAGTTCAGTGGCTGAGTGACGAGTGGGCCCGACCCAGTCAAGCGGTTCCCTGATACGATACACCTCTAACTGAAGGCTAGGGTGCAGGTGTGTCCTACAGTACTGTAGACCCATGACTTACACCAACACAATCAAATGCAAGGGAAATCGAGGGGGAAAATCCTCACCTTTCATTCACCAATAAAAGCACAGCAGACCTATCAAGAATGGGGGTGGGAGTAGAGAATGGGCGGACTTCACACTAATATTCTAAACATGTGTTTATACTAGAGCTAATTCTTGTTGTAAATTAAAATATGCCCTGGCAACGTTTTATTTAACAAGAATGGCATATATTAAACCCTCTTAATATTTTTAAGGGCTACTTCTTGTAAGATACATGTAGAAGCACTGGCAGTTAGCATCACATATTTAAGGTTACATGTACATGTATAGGGTAAGCCTGAATCCGATGAAGGGGGCAATAATATATCTGTAAAGCGCTTTTAGGCACATCGTTGTATTGATGTATTGAGCGCTATATAAACACAGAATATTATTATTATTATTATAGGCAGACATTTTTTTTTTAGATTAATTAATATTCCTCGGATTTGGTGGGCACTGCAAAATATTAACATAACACTCGTCAAAATGAGCAAGTACATTGCCCTTTTGATTCAGGATACATTATACTCCCACATCACATGATTATTTGCCTTGGCTCCAACTTGACAAAAGTGTATCAGTGTAGTGTATCTACATGTACATCTACTTCTATCAAGTTATCAACAACTTAATATGAAACATAATCAGGCATATAGCACATTGCATCATTTGGGTCCAAAAGATGGAAATGAATTTTGAGAAATCACTGCCTACAGTATATTAAGTACTACATGTATTGTATACATTGTACTTAAATCTGGTGAATTTTCCTTTTATCCCCAGAGATTTGGGAGGATTTGAGTAATTTACAATTACTTCCATTTTTAACATTATAATGAAACACACACACAAATCCAAATTAATACAGAATAATGTGGAACATACATTATTTTTTTGAGAGAGAGACAGAGACAGGCAGTCAGTGAGCTGTGGAGACAGTGAGATAAGAAAAATACAGAGTCAAATAGAAATACAGACAGATTGTGTTTCATTCACTAACAGAACAAAACTAGCATTGAAATGCTCCACTCAATACAGAGAATTCCTCTCTTTTTTAAATTACAATAGAAAGAGAAAGAGAGGTAGAGTGAGAGAGAGCCAATGGGAGGGTCTTTTTGTATAGAATCATTTCTATGGGTCTGAAAATGTGTGTGGCGACAGTGAGTCACGCAAGAACCTCTTCAAAAGCAAAGCCAATGCATTGCCAGTGTAGGGACTCATTCAAAAAATTACACTACAGCCCCCCTCCCCTCCCCCCCCCCCCCCTCCATTCAGTTTCAGTTTCAAGTTTTTTATTTCTGCATTTTCCATAAACAATAACAAAAATAACAATGAATACATTTTAGCAATATAATGATAAGTAATACAAGTAGTAATTCATATAAATAAATAAATATAAATAATCAATAGTACAATTAATCGTATTTGAAAAGAAAGAAAAGGGGGAGAATGCAGAAGACCGATATCGTAAGCAGAGCTTGAAATGATACCGGCCTTACAAAAGAAGGAGAGGAGACAGGAAGAAAGAGCGGGTGAAGAGAGTGCTGTGCAAAGTGAAGAGTGCACTGCGCGAGCTCCTCAATCTATCAAAATAATTTCCTTTTTATATACAAATAAACAATGAATATTAAAACAAAATACATGTAGTGTATTATGACCAGAATCTAATTTTCATACCTTATCAATAAATATTCTTTCATCTTTACTTTAAAGGAAACAAGTGTTGTACATAATTTTAATGTTATGAGCAAGGAGTTCCACACATCGGGTCCATTGTGTCTTATTGATTTTTGTGCCAAAACAATTTTAGGGTTAGTTAAATGAAAATCCATAGAGTGCCTCGTGGGGTACGAATGTACATTAACATTATGAATATAAAAATCATGAAAGGACTTAGGAAGTAAGTTGGAGACATATTTATACATAAAAATAGCTGTTTGAAAAATGTGCATATCAGTTACTTTGAGAGTTTTCAATGTTTTAAAAATAGGTGTAGTGTGTGCTAAATAATCAGATTGTGTACAAATTCTCTCCCTCTCTCTCTCTCCCTCTCTCTCTCTCAATACTACATTTGTAGTTTCTACATGGTTGAGTCAGTAAGAATATAGAAGCTTTTCCTCAAATGCTTGCAACGAAAAATCTTATCAACAAATATCTATAAAAAGGGATAAACCCGAACTTTAAAAATGTATACACCTGTATTGCTTTCGCTATTTTTATTGTGTAGGCTTGATAAAAAAAGATAGGAAATCTATTAAAAACTCTGCAACATACATTAATTACATAATTACAGAGAAGCATTGCAGCTACATGTACATGTACATGTAAAGTTTGATTTTACTATTTAAAAAAAAAAAATGAAAAGCTAATCAATTTCATTGTAAGTGTGGAACATGGAACATGGGGGGGGGGGGAGAAATGACCTACAGACATGTACATTTGTATTCACCCCCCACCCCCCCCCCCCCAGCACTACCTACATGTACATGTATCTCACCCTATAGACCTGAGATTACAACTGGAACTACTACATAACTATTTGTAAAGTAAATACCACTTGTTCGTTATATATTTGTTTTGACTGTATTATAGAAGCAAAGTCCATGTAAAACCTCAACCCCCGAAATGTCATCCCATCTTTTTGTACAGGTTGTCATCTATAGCTGAGCGTTATCAAATATCCACGTATTTCATTTGATAACACCTTTGATCATATTCTGCACTTTGAAATTGGACATTTGTCAAAGGATGGGGCTATGCAAGTGGAATTTGATCTCTACAGAGGAAAAGAGAGGATGCAATTGAATTACATTGTATTACATCGCAAATATGCCAGTACATGTATGCATTGTACATGTAGGTACAAAATGCAAATTAAAACTCAACCAATGGCCTAAAAATAGGAGCATATGCGAACTCTGAACAAAGACGGTATTATGTGCATATACAGAACATCTACAATGAATGATCGTGAATACATGAACATCGACTTCAAGGGGATGAAACCAAAAACTGTGAGATGATTCCACAATAAACAAATCTATAATCCATGTATTTTATCTACATGTATGAAGGGGTGACCAAAGTTCGCGAACATTTTAGAACAGCTTACAAAATGTGATATTCGATCTATGATGTCTCATATTCTACACAAATTTATTTAAATTATTACCTAATGGACGGCAAAGTTTTTTACTACAGATTGATGGAACTACAAAATTTATCGTCGAAGGATTTCGGAGATATCGCGATCTAAAAATTCGATGTTCGATCGTGCGTGCGCGCTGCATCTAAAAAAGTCATAAAAAGAACGAGACCTAACTTCACGCACGTGGGATTTACAGTTGATTTATCAAAAAATGTGATCCATCAAAAATAAGGTAATATCATAATTTGAAAGGCAATATATCATACAATCAGTTGGTACCACTTTTTACTTACAATTTTGAGGAAATATGCTCTCAAATTGAAGATTTTCTGACCCTTATCGGTAAATTCATAATTTTTCGGAACGGACGCAAAAGATGGCAAAATTTGCCGATCTTTTGTCTAGATATCTTCACAATTTCGTACCCAATTCCAAAGAAAATGTCATGTTCGAGTAGTTTTATGTTCCTCTTTCCATTGGTGATATCAGATTTTCGAAATCTTACTGATTTTTTGAGATAGCGAACTTAGGTCACGCGCGAACTTTGGTCACACACCACCATACAGTATATAATCAAAATACAGTGTTGACAGACCATGTGTCAAAACTCAAAATTAAATTTTACTATCAAAGAAACCTGTCACATATTTTGAGCATACAGTACATAATTGAGAATCCTGCCATGCTATACAGCATTGTTCATGTATTCTTTTTTTTAAATCATCTCGAAAGTGAAAGTAGGCCCTTTTACACCGAAAAGGTTAGATTGGAATCACTGTTCACATTCACATTGCACTTTTGTGCCTGTTCATACATGGACTAATCTTATTTTGTTATTCCACAGAGTAAACTTCATTCACAATACTACACAAATCACATCCACTGTACACTTTGACTGTATTGCTATGCCAAAATCATGGTTAACAATAACATGATCACAAATACTTTCTGAAAATCAAATAAGGGGCAATTTCACCATTCTATTGCATCCTATAGAAATCATTCTAATGAAAAATAAATGTTTGAATAGTACCATTAATCACTCTCTGTGTGAATGGCACTATCATAACTGTTTTAAAAAACAAGAAATGCTTTTCTCTCAGCACCACAGCCCCCAAATCCCAACATCTCTTTACAGACTTTGCTTGGGTCACATATTTGTGATATCTCAGGAGTCAGCTCCGAAACCATTCCACGCTTTCTACTTCAAAGGAGCGATGAGTGTTGTCATGGCGACCAGAGGACTGCTGACTGGTATTGAGGGAGTCTCCACCAATACTGTGTATTAATTAGTCTTTAGAAGTCGACCTGACCAGAGTTGGACGTGACTGCCTGCCTGGTCTATCTATCATACATCATTTTGTATTCATTATTTCATTGTCCCATTTATTAGGAAATTGAGGTGGTGGGGGGGGGGGGTAGATAGAGACTGCTACAAATTGCTCTACAGTGTACCTCTTTAAGTAAACACCCATGTCTACAGAAAAAATATGTGTATCAAGTAATGACAATGAGTATGCAATGTGCAATTCTCAACATTTCATTTCCGTTCTTAACCTCTCTCTTTTGCCTTCCTCACACTCCCTGCTTCTAGTAAGTAGTAAGAATATTGTACTGTCTTTCCCTCTCTTGTCTTCTACATGTACATGTATGTCTCTTTTTCAGTATTTCTACCTCTCTCTGCCTCTCATTACCCCACTTATTTTCCCATATCTCTCTCTCTTTCTCTCTCTCTCTATCTCTCTCTCTATCTATCCCCCCTCCCTCTCTTTCTCTATCTATCTCCCCCCCCCCCCCCTCTCTCCCTCTCTCTCTCTCTCTCTCTCTCTCTCTCTCTCTCTCTCTCTCATATCCTTCCCTTTTGCTCGCCTGCTGTCAATGTGTAAATCACCCTCTACTTCCTTTATTTTTATTGGGAGAACACCACAACCTTATTCACTCACAACTCCCCTTTTTTGTTTACTTGTTGAAAATGATAAACAAGTACTGATTACAGTCATCATGTTCCCCATGCTTCAAGCAAAATAGATTTATCTCATAGATATTTCCTCTTACATGTACATCAGTAGTATCATAATGACAGGCCAAGATGGCTTCATGCCAGAATCTCTCAGACTCAGAGATATGACATCTTATCCTCCCTCATTGAAAAAAATTAAACACTTTTCTCAATTGTTTCCTTTCCTTCCTCTAAGTATACATTCTCCCTATTTACAGGATGAGACAACATACAAGACTTACAAGTTGTATTATTCCATGAATGTCTACATTAATACATATTAATGAGTTTGTAAACTGGCCACAGACAGAGTCCTTTAAAGCCCCTATCATGGATTTGCAAGTTCTCAAAACTATCAATCTCAAACTGCATCTGTAGCAGCAAGATGGGTTCATGAAAGTTTTCAGATCAAAAGACTACAGTATGTGGTTTTGTCTCTATGGGTGAAAATTTAAGTGTGTATTTACTATTTTGTACACAACAAAAGGGGTGGATAAAGCAAGTTGCCAGTTGCAAATTTCAAATAAAAAAAGAAAAATAACTGTTACTTTGGTTTGGGGGTACTTCATTGATACTACATCTCTGACTGTGCAAGATCTCCTCTGTTTCATGTGTTAGAGGAGTTTCAAAATGTCTGGAACCAGCCAGATTTTTTAGTCTATTCCCATACTTAGTAATGATAAATATGGATTCATATAGCGCTTAATATAAAATACAGTCTCTCAATAACACTTAACATATATTATTATTATTACCCTGGCCATCAAATTTATTCACATACAGTGTACATCTCATCTAAGGTGGACCAATTGGTATACACTTCCAGACGTCCGTGGCATCACAAACTGTCATAAAACACAACTGAGGGTGCAGAATTCAAAAATCAGATAAAAGGGTGCTCATAAAAATACAGTGGGTTGCAGAGTCAACTAATTTTAGATGAAGTTGAGCTACATGTACATCGACGCTCTAGCCTGCCTGTGTGCAGCTGCGCTGAGTGGTCATACATGTACAATGCCCACCATTCTCTGCTCCCTTGGGAGTATTCCTACTACAATATGGTCACCATGTGCATGTGGGCATGTATGGTCATTACTAATAACACGGCTTTTACATCATCCTACCAGGTCCCCATTTCTCTCTTGGGTATGGAGTGTTAAATTTAAATTAATGCATTGCCAAAGAATATTAGTGCCATGTCTCGGATCAAACCTACCTTTGCATTTCAAGTCAAGTGTTTAACCACAAGACTACGACACATCTGGTCATTTTTTTTTGTAAAGTCTAAAAGTTTAATTCTGTTCGCTGAACGTTAAAAGTAGTAGTGAAAGAGAGCATCATGTTTCACCGTGTCTAGTAGTGTTGACAACTGGCTCCGAGGAAGGGCAAATTTGCAATATACATAAATAATAACCTTTTACTGAAGCCTGATGGATGGGTAGATGTACTACATGTTGTACATGTATGTAGCAGAAACACTAGGCTATCATGTAACTTTGTATAACAAATTTTATTTAAATCTACCTGGTAATATGGTATGAATTGTATCATAAAAGGAGAAACGGAGTGGTGAGACTGAGAGTACAATGATATTGAAATAATGGTAGTATTGATAAAGATTAACTTTACTAAAAATTTACACAACTGGAAAATTAGAAATGTCCTGATATTAAACAGCAATTTTCATGCAAAAAACTCTTGTGAATTGCAAATATTCAGTGTTGTCACGTCAGTTGAGTCATGAGCTTGAGTAGACCGAAATTTCTGTCTCTTTCGTTCGTAAGCCTCTGCGGAGTCTGCTCCTCTCCCAAATTAGAGGCTAACGGACAAAAGAGACAGACATTTCGGTCTAGAGCTTGAGTAGTTGAGTCGTCAGTTGTCATGGTTGTGATTTATATTTGTGGCATAAAATTGTATAAGTCTGAACTCACTTCATTAATGAACATTTTATTAGTGGATTTATCACATGTTAAATATCCTGTTTTGGGGGTAATCCAAGTAGGCTAGATCTAGATCTAGATCTACTAATATAGCCAAAAGAGTTTGCATCAGCATCTGTTATACATAGTTTGTAGAACAGCAGTCATATATTCTCATTTCCACTGAACTGAAGTGAAGTGATTAGTAAAGAGGAGCTTGTTTTTATTTTAGTTTTTACATTGTAAATTTGTAGGCTAGATTAATTCCATTGGGATTTTAAGGAAATTAAGCTCATGAAACTATTTGTCGATACATGCAAAGATTGGGGTATTATAAATCTCAAAGAAACTCACGTTTTAACCCCCTTGGGTTCGATTGTTTTTGACGTGGCATTCTCGTGTGTTTTCTTCCAGTTCCACAGCTCTGCGCCCATTACATTACACACAGAACGAGATGACGGAGCGGCGGCGAGAAGAAGGTCGTGATGCCTGGTTTGAATGACGAGTCGGAAAGCTGCAAGTGGACTCCGTCTGGCTGGGAAATCCCTTGATTTTCTCAAAAATAAAACAAATTAAGGTTCTCAGCGCCCCTTCCCCGCTATGGCATGACCATGGTCCGGGGCTTCATAACAAAGTTATATTCATTCACTACTGGTAACGGTCAAAATTCCTGGGAAATTCCGCATGGAAACCACAAATTTCGTATAGCATGGCTTCGGTGTTTATACGCTAAAGTTGTACGATCGCGTGACGTAGGCATATGATTAACGGCCATGACGTCACGTGCTGGGTATGCCACTCTGTCTATGCGGGGAACTCCCTAGCTGAGTGAAAATTAATGTTTTCTAGGTAAAGCGGCTTTTCGCTCTCGAATAGTCTGCTATTTCAGAAGTAGTTATTAATTTCACGCCCAAATCCAGAGAGTGAAAAATCAATCAGATTTTGGTTATTGTAGTTTCAAAAAAGTATTTGGATATTTTTAACGGTAGGACCATGTCCTTGAGCAATCAATTGAAATTAATTAGGCTTAAATTCAACAACAGCATTGAAACGTCTCAGATGGGAAAGGAAGGGGGGATCTCAAGAGAAAAGTTTCCCTTATTCGATACTGAGAAGCATCCCTTCTAAGAGAAGAAATGCCCCTTACTTATATATCAACGCACATACATTATCATATACACATATTCTATCATTTGTGTTAGGTCCATAGAAAGGGGAACAATTCGTGCAAGATATGCCTAATTTGGTTCCTAATCGAAATCTAAAACCGCCATTCAAGGTTTTAAAGTGTATCTGAAAAGCTAAATTAAAGGATTGTTAAAGCTTTTTAGCATTAAAAAAGAAGAATAAGAAACAGAAAAAGAAGAGAAAGGAGAAGGAGGAGGAGGAGGAGAAGAAGAAGAAGAAGGAGGAGGAGGAGGAGGAGGAGGAGGAGGAGGAGGAGGTCGAATAGAAACTTTCAGCTGCCCCTGGGTAGAAAGTGACATAGTATAACGATTACTCTCAAGGTTATCGAAGAAGAAAAGAGATGTATATAGGCTTACATAAAAGGGCTGACCCCCACCTTCCGTGTATTTTGAAATAACTATTTAGGTAACCGTTCGCTCGTATTTGATCGGCAAAGTGCCGGAAAATGATATTTTATATTGCTACATCAGCAGTGTTTTTATTGAAAATATACAAATTTTACCATTGATGTCATGGATGTTGTTCATTAGTTTCACTTGTTTGCAAAAAACAGAGAAACAGAACAGACTGTGTTTAGTCAAACAAAGGCGGCCCTCCGGGGGGGGGGACATGGGGGCACAGTGCCCCCACTTTTTCAAGTAACCCAAAAGTGCCTCTTTAACTTCAGTTGTAAGAAGTGCCCTTTTTTACATAGAGAAGCTGCCCCTTTTATTTTGACACGTGCCCCTTTTTCCTTAGATAAGTTCCCGTTTTCCTAATTATAAGTGCCCCATAAAAAATGTCCACCCCCTTCTAATAAATGCCCCTTTTCATCTCTAGTAAATGAGCCTTTTCAGGTACGAGAAGTTACTCCTTTTCACTTCAGATAAGTACACCCCTTCACCTTCGATAATTGCCCCTATTCAAATCTGAGAGCTACCCGTGTTGCTTTGACAAATGCCCCTTCCCCTTCTGATAAGTGCCCTTTTCATCTCTGATGAGTGTCGCTTTTCACCTCTTATAACTATCCCTTTTTTTTTTGACACGTGCCCTTTTCCCTTTCCAAAAAAATGCTCTTTTATAACCTTCTTATAACTTATAAGAAAATGACAGAGGGATAATGAAAAATATGAAAAAGGGATAATTATGAGAAGGGGAAGGTGCACTTATATTAAAAGTGCACCTTCCCCTTCTCATAATTATTCCTTTTTTAATAAGTGCCCCGTTTATTTTAACAAATGCCTCTTTTTCTTTTAATAAGGTGCACTTGTTCATTCTCACAAGTGCCCCTTTTCACCTCTGATAATTTCCCTTTTAACAATGATACGAGCCCCCCTTTTTTAGGGGGGGGGTTATAAAGATCAGTGGTATATTGAGCGTTGGGCACAGTCGGTATTGTTCTCTAAATCCTGGTGCTCCGCCCACTTGGACGGGCTGTTGGAGAACAAACAAGGGTTAACATGAAGGGGAGGGAACGGGACCGACAAAGATTCAAAGTTCAAAGGATAAGAAAAAGACCAAGTGAGATAAGGAAAACAATAAAAAAATGGAGGAAAAATAAGTTAATTATTATATACGTTAAGGCAATACGTTTTTTGTGTGGTTGTTGGTTATACCAAAGTCATTGATATCAGTGGTTTATATAGCATTGGGCACAGTCGGTAAAAGATGCCCCCCCCCCCTGTGTTAATGGCCTGGGTACTTGGGGAATCTGTAGTCATTATTTTTTAGTATTGTAAAAAGCATTATTTATAGTCATCTCATGCTTTTTGTCTTCCACGAGGTTGGATTTGGAATATAGGGTCGTATGGTGCATGGGGGTCATCTTATGGTGGAGGAGTTGGTAAACATAAATCATATATTGTTTTACTATCACGTTATATATTTTTTTCTTTTTCTTTTTTATTTGTTATTTGAAAAGGAAAAAGTCGTATGAAGTATTACGAGTATTTTTTTCCATTCCAGAAGAGAAATGCAGTTATATAATTATGGCTACCGTAACGTTGTTTTTTGTAATTCCTGGTTATCGTACTTTTGCAATCAACTATCTTGGTTATACACTATATTTTGAAATGTATTGTTTAATGTTGTAAACAAAGAATGAGAATGATCCTATTTGTTTAGAATTTAATCATTACAAATTTGATTTGAATTAAAATTTAAGAAAAAATTTGCATGGTTGTGTTCATGTTGGAATAGGATTGGGAAGGGGGTGCATGGGGGAGGTGGTTGTCCTCATAAATTTCTCCTTGCTTCTTGCTTGGAAAATTAAAAAAATTAAATATTAATATTAATTGACACAATTTGATGAGGAGAGTATGGAATAGAATAGAATATGGGAGACTTTTCCTATATAGCCAAAGGGTGGGAGGTCCTCATGTCATTTTATTAGACAGTTTTGAGATTTGATCCGCATGAAATCGCCTAACTCACTATAGGAGTATCATAACAAATTTTGATCAGTATAGACTATAGTCAATGAGAGGCACAACGGTACATCTATCTATTCGTGATAAATCTATTATTTCTCTCTTGCTTTCACTTATAGTCAGTCCTAGTAACTAAAAAATTTCAGCCCCTCGGCGTCGCCTCCCCCGCTCTGACAAGAGTGAGTCTGACTCCAGCACTGATGCATTAGGGTTCTTTATTTACATTATGGGGGCTTACACCCTACAAGCTCTGCTATTTAGTCGGCCTTCTTTCCCTTTCAATTTCATGTTTATTTGTTTAATGTATTATATTGTGCAAATTGATCTATATGTGAATTTGTTAAAATGTACTATCGTTGTAAATATGAACGATTGAAAGAGGGGAAAAAAGGAATTATTAATACAAGTTTGTGTTTTTCCGAGATGAAGAAGAGAATATGAGGAAGGTGCTAAAACTGCAAACATAAAGTGGAGGCATGCAATTTTTCAGCTGGCATTTTGAATTTCGGGTAGAGGCTGGGCATGGCATCAATTTTCCCATTGAAATAATAATGTTTAACTTCAATTATAAAGTGATAGAGGCGTATCTGGGGGAAGGTGTGTCTGTATTTCCCTCTGAAATAAAATAACCTTTACCTGATCGACGTTCTCCTAATATTCTTCTCCCTATCTTCATCATCTTCTCTGATTTTCCTTCCATCACTTCGTGAAAACAGCGACGACAGTTACTAAAAGGGGGAGTTTAATAATTCGTATATAGGCCTAACCGTCTTTCATGGGTTTCTATAACTATAATCGTTATTTTTGGAAAGAACTTGAATTTTCATATTGTTGCCTGCTCCTCATTGTTCACTCCATGATATCATATTTACGGGGTGTGGTCATTAGCAACTTCTTCTCAGATAGACCCCGCCCATCGATAACAGAGCTTGAAGACCACGCCCATCAAACCAACGCCTCGTCATTTAACCCCGCCCTGAAGTTCTATCTAGTGTTGGCAGCGTTTCTGAAATGGCGGCTGGTCTGAGTCGATTTTGGGCCTGTGCTCAAGTTGTTTCCCAAATGGTTGGAAGGAGAGGAGTTGCATCTCTTGCTGGAAGAGATGCACAGATACCAAGATCTGTTAAAATTGTTGAAGTTGGACCGCGTGATGGGTTGCAGAATGAAAAGGTAAGCATCGAACTGTCTGTCGAGAATTATCACATTGCCCCACATACTTATATCTGTGCTGTAAAATGCAGCTCTTTCTAGCACATATCCGCAATTCGCAGCCGGTATTGCTGATAGCAATGCTCAGAGCGGGAGGTGCTAGTTAGTTAGTGTCCGTCTTTTAGTGGCGCTATTTCACAAGTTTGCCCAATTATAATTGAGATCTTAGTATAGTTCATCATTAATGCTCTTACTGCAGCTGCACCTGTGAAAATGGGCAATGCAGCATGCCATGCATGCATTATTTTTTGCAATTGCAAGTGAGTGTTCGTGTCTGACTAGTATAACTCTGATCGAACTTTCAAAGCAAAGGCAAAACAAATAGATCTATTCTATTTCTAATTTATACATAAGTAACATGACTTAATGTTAGTTTTACAGATTTGACATCAAAGATCGATAGCCTAAATTAGATTAAACAAGCAAACAAAACATGAGGGGTCTGCACTTTAAATATTTTATCATTTGTTTATCATATCTAATTCTATAATCTAAACAAAAGTGATCTGAATCAGAACCCCCTCCCGCCCCCCCCCCCCCAAAAAAAAAAAAATAAGTCAAAGATGAATCAGTGCCACTGGCACTGCGTTACATGACATTTTCAAAACCACTGTGGAGCAGATCAAAATAGGGATGTTTGAAGTGAAAAAAAATGGAATGTTATCCTATGTCTTTTCTTCCACTCTTTTTCTACTTTGTTTTACTTTAGGTGGTTATTTTTATAGGTTGTTTGCTGGGTTTGCCCCCCAAAAAAAAATAACCACTTGGCTGCTAATGGCCTAATACGTGTTCATACCCCCTGTGCTTTAGCACTTTTGGGGAAATATGATATTCATGTATATATTGCTTACATTCTTTTTTTTTTACCTTTATTTCTAATTTTTATGTTATAATTTCTGTTTTATGGAAGTCATAATTGAATGGGGCTATAAATATATATATAGGGTGTTTCCATCCCCACCATCTCTGGTAGTAGGAAGATATCGAGAAGACCATCGCTTTCTGGGAGGGATGGGCGAAGATGAATGCCTGTTTGGACTCGCACCAACATAAGGCCTAAAATAAAAAGTTGTTGTATTGCCCTTTGGGTGCCAAAACATGGGTCGATCGGTCAGAATTTTTTTTTTTTTAAACTTTTTTTTTGGTCGCCCTCTTTGGGCCGATATTTTTCAGATTTGAATGTTTTGGGTTTTTTTTTTCCCCGCCCTCTTTTGACTGATATTTCTCAGTTTTTAATGCTCTAATACATGTGTTTCAACGTCATCATTCCATTGATATCTTTTTCACCTCATAATTGTCCATGGTTTGCACGAGTGAGAATTTTGGAATAATTTGATTTTATGCATCTATATCCCATACAAACAAAATACATATTTTTTTCATTCATTAATAAAAAAAAATCTAAAAAACAGGTTACAAAAAAAAACTTTTTTAAAAAGCTGATTGTAGATGTTCATATTTTGGGGTCGGTCGCAAAGGGCAATACAACAATTTTTTTTTTGGGCCTTAGTGGGATTAAATACAACATCACTTTCATCACCAGATCTTTCACTTTTATTATCAAAATCACTCCCTAGATCCATAAATCCTTCTCTTCGCCTTCTGAAATATCCGAACAATCACTAAAATCACTTTCACTTCTGTCATCAAATGTATCATCCATTATGTTGGAACTCCGAAGTGAACTGCGGGCCGCCATTTTGAAAGTTTTGTTAGCTCAGTACACACTGCTATACAGCTCACTAAACTGTACACAAAGTCATTAAAAAAGCCCAGATATTTTTGTGGGAGAGCGCCAGCCATTGTTTAAATAACATCATTGCAGTGCTAAGTACACAGTAGGGCTAGGTATTATGCAGTGCTACAGTCTTGACAGTGCAATGCTCTAAACACGTACATGTACGTTGTGCGCACAGGCAAGTGAGAGCGAGACCATGTACATGTAAGTGGCACGCAGCCAAGTGGTTAAAGAGATTGTAGTGATTACTATCCCCAACAAAGTATTTTAAAGAGAAGATACTCATTGGTGAAATATGCTGTGTTATAGCTTTCCATTTTTATCGACACTACTGTGTTGCTATTTAAAAAGTTCTTTACCAACTGAAAAATCCTAATATGTGTGATAATTCTTACTCGGTATGTATTGAAAAAGACTTTTAGAATCAATCTTACAATGAAATAAATATTTGTATTTTTTAGAATTTGACATTACCTACATGTACATGTAACATAAAACAATATCTTGTGTTTATTCAGGCAATGGTTCCGACAGAAACAAAGATCGAGTTGATAAATCGTCTGTCTGACACTGGTCTGAAGGTGATTGAAGCTACCAGCTTTGTGTCACCAAAATGGATTCCCCAAGTGAGTATCAGTCAGATTCATTCTATGCTGTATGGGCATCAAACTTCAAGTTAAATGCATGATAAATGTATAAAGAGTGACTCTAACTAAAACAAAAAATTTAGCCCGTGATTACTCAAAGTGACACCATTGAAAAAATATGTGTAGACATGTAGTCATGGTTTCTCATTGGGAATTCGACAACATTCAGCAATTTGCCTGATACCGGGTATAATCAATTTAAGCGTTTAGAGACTTTGGTGGTAGGTGCTTTATCAGCACCGTTTTTATTTTTTTTTGAATTTATTATTATCTTTGAGAATGGACTACAATTTTCAACCGACAGGCTTGTAATGCATGCACCCTCCAACCACTTTGACAGAAATGCCGAAAGGGGACAAGTCATCATCATGAATTCTTTATCCAAAAGACGATACAACACTTTATCTAGTTCTTACAGCAAGTTTTTGCTACTGCTGCATAGGAGGAAAAAGGCTACCGTATTCCCCATCACCCTGGCAATTTAACCAAGTCTGGTTTGCACAAATATTCCCACAAAATATGACGAGAATGTGTCTTTAAGGCATTCCGTACACTTTAGATTACCTTTATCTCATGTAGAGAATGAGTGGAAATACATTTCCCCCCAAATTTCAACCAAAGTCAAATACATGTTTCTGATCAAACTATGCAAAAAAAATGTTATTTATACTTTCTAAGTCAAATTTTGCATAAATCAGACTATTTTTTGCAGTCCCGACAGATTCGTCTTATGTAGAGTTGAAAATGTACTATAACAAAATGCAACATGAGCTTCAAGCCCTATGCAAGATCCATTTCCATTGACAAGTTAACTTAAAACCATATTGTACAATGCCCATTGCTATTTTTACAGATGGGAGACCATACAGATGTTATGAATGGTATCACCAGGAGAGGTGGGGTCAGTTACCCCGTTCTGACCCCTAACCTCCAGGGTTTCAAGTCGGCCCTCGAAGCTGGGGCAGAGGAGGTAGCCATCTTTGGTGCTGCATCAGAAACCTTTAGCAAGTAAGAGCTAGGAGCTACTCTGTTTGTCATGCATACCAGTGAAAATAAAATACATATTAGTATTGAATGACTAAGCTCTTGAATGCTCAAAAAAGGAAAAAAAACAATGAAATTCATGAAATAACTATAATAAAATCTGACTCTAACTGAAGCAAATCCAAAGAGAGCTGCTGTAAATGCAAGGTCATATATTTATTTTTAAATTGATGCATACCAGTAAGACTCAACATTAACAGTGGTCTGGTGCCCATGGCCCCACAAATTTTACTCAGCCACCCCCTCCCCCTCCCTCACAAAGTATGAAATGTAAACAAGGAGTCAACCTTGAAAATACCAATCTGTATCCCCAATGACAATTGCTTAATGGTGAATTTCTTGTACTGCTTTATAATAATCCCTAGACCTTAAAGTATACCCAACCATAAGCACAACTCCGCACCTGAAATCTAAAATTCAATTTCAACCCAAACTCTAACCCCATGAATTTTATTAATAAGGCCTGGAACCAATGTTGTTGCAGCACTTAGCAAATGTTGAATAACCATAAAGAGTTCTGCATCAGTAACGAGTATGAGTATAGTCCCTGCCTAAAGTACAGCTGGAAATGATAATCTCGCAGGTGAACTAGTGTTGGATAACTTTACATTCAGTTGGCTTACGTTGAATCATCGGGCCATCGCGTCGGGTGGTCGCATTCCCCGACCTTTTGTGAAACCATGCTTCTTATATTCACAAAATGTCAGGCGTAATGTTTGAGAAACAAATCCATCTCATCTACAAATAGTCTTGTCCAATTTATCCGACACTGTGAAAGCCTTATGGAAAATATACGAAAGGTAGCCTCCTTAACGTGCATATTCACATGACCACCCGACCGGTAAGGATGACCCCATGATTCAGAGTAAGCCCATTCAGTCTGTTAGAGAGAGTATTAAAACGGTTAAAATGCAGCATGTAGTGAATTAAAGGTTATGTATAATAGGACTGTGAGAAAGTTCATGGTACCTATCTGTCAGTCCAGAAATATGATGGTACCTACTCACATTAATTAACCTCCAAGCTCATATAATCTTTCCTCCGCAGTGTTTTTTTCTTCTTTTCATAATGAATTTTTAAAGAATTGTCCACAACTTTACAATATTATCAACCTACATGGCATGGTGGATTTTCAATATATATCTGTGATTTCAGGACCCCAAAATGATTGTAGTTAATAGCAAATTTACTATCATAACCTACAAATTTACTAGTAGTCTCTCTTTTATGTGTGATTGATTTTTAGGAAAAATATAAATTGTTCTATTGATGAGAGTGTGGAGAGATTCTCCTCCGTGCTTGAAGCAGCCCGTGAAGCGAACGTCAAGGTCCGAGGATACGTGTCATGTGTACTAGGATGCCCTTATGAGGGCGCTGTTCAACCGGAAGCTGTGGCAAAGGTGGGTATAGGCTACTTCCAGAAAGATCTTAGTGTGACCAGATGAAAAGAGTGTTTTCAGAACAGAATAGAACACATGGGAAAAAATAGAAAATGCAATCATTATCTCTGGGGATAATAATAATAATAATATTCAGCTTTTATAGAGCGCTTAATACATCTCGGACGTCTCTAAGCGCTTTACAGATATACTATTACCCCGGTCATTTGATTCAGTGCTTGTCCGCACACACTGTGTGCACAATCATGTAGGCTCGTATTTCTAAAGGCAGAGTACTTAAGACCTAGTTTAACCCACTCTTGATTTGTTGATTTGAGGAGTGCCAAGGGTCAAATTCTCTATTCTGTAGAAATGACTGCAATGCGGTTGAATGCTGTATATCAGAATGAAGACACAAGATGAATGTTGTCATGAGATTAAGAAATGATATTTTCAAAGTGAAATGATTAACAAAAATTGTTAGAGATGTATAAGGATATTTATGGAAAGAGGGGATTGACACATGGTGTTCCTTAAATCAGAGGACTAAATTTTCCCAATGAAGCCTTGACTAAACTGAATATTTTTGTCTGAATACTGGTTCTAATAATGCCCTTTTGGCTCTCGGAATATATATCCTACATTTATGACTCAAGAAGTTCTATATTTTGCTTGCCAACTGGGACAACTCAATTTACAGTAGTAGTTGTATTAATTAAACTGCTATGTAGTACTTTGCACAAATCAGTCTCATTTTCCTCTTTGACAGGTTGCCAGTAAGATGTTCGACATGGGCTGCTATGAGATCTCTCTGGGTGACACGATAGGGGTGGGCACCCCTGGTCAGATGCAGGTGTTGTTAGAGACAGTACTAGAAACCATTCCTGCCAAACATATAGCCGTCCACTGCCACGACACCTATGGGCAAGCATTAGCAAATATCCTGGCAGCATTACAGGTAATAAAACAAAGATCCTGCCACTCAAATACTTTTTAATGATATCATCTAAATTTGTTATGTATTTTTGGTACAGGAAAATATCTTTGAGAAATTGCATGTAGAAATATTCTATATGTTATGTGCAGTTAATTTTCAACGTATTCATATTAAAGGGATCGTTTAACAATGTTAAATCTGAGATACACGGCCCTACGTGTTATCAGTGTCTGTGACATGGTGTAATATTGAAGCCCTAAAAAAATTGCGCTTTAAAATGATCAAGAAGTGCCTCAAAAAAGTAAAAATCTTTGAGTGACCGGTTTTACCATACTTGTTTTCCCCAATAGACTGTAGTGTTATGAAAACCGTCAGGCGAACGGTTTTCAAAATTTGTAATTCCAATCATAAATATCTTGATAATCAGACAGGCGATCGGCTTGTAAATTTCATGGGGTTCCTGACTGACCTAAAGGTTTATAATTATCATTGCATCATGAGCTTAATCCAGAATTTTGTTTCAGAATTTGAGACAAAGTTACCGGATCCCTTTAAGAATTGTATAGGGTCTTCAGGACTTACTTAGCCAATCAATGTGTATCAAGTTAAATTTTTAACATGTTTGAGCTTCTTAGAGAAATTGACCAATATTTTAGGTTATTTTGTTGGGTCTTCTAGACTTTATTAGAGAATCAACTTGTGATGACCCACCTAAACATTAAGTCCAATTTTTACCATGCTAAGAAGTCTTGGGACATTTGTTTTACCGTATGTTCATTTATACCTCTGAAAATTGAAGATTGATAGTTGTTCATACTGTGTTCCTTTCATTGTCCTGCAACCAAAATATTTATAAACTGCTGAACAATTGTCAAAAGCAAAAAAATGAAACTGTATTTGATTACTGTTTGTATTTTCAGATGGGGGTAACAGTAGTGGACTCATCTGTGGCTGGCCTAGGGGGGTGCCCCTACGCCAGGGGGGCATCAGGCAATGTTGCCACTGAAGATGTAGTTTACATGCTCAATGGACTCGGTATAGAAACAGTAAGTTGTGATGTTTTAAGGAATATCCAAGCTTAATAGACAACTACTCTAAATGAAAGCATACAAATAAGAGAATCAGAATGGTGAAAGTTTGGAAGAAATCGTCCAAAACAAAGAATGTTATGAAGTTTTGACATTTGGAATCACTATATGTATGGGCACTTCAGTGTGGCTGAATCAGTAGTTTCTCTGTGACATAGTGGTCAGAGAACTTTCCCATTTGCTTCAATATACAAAATTACTTTTGTTTCTCCAATAGATTGACTCATGATGGTATTTTCTCTTTAGAGGATCTATGATAATAATATGCTATCCTTAATATATTTTGATTAGTGCCCCAAGGGAGGAAGGTACCTAGGAGAAAACCAGAAACTAATTAAAATTTTGTACACGGCAAACAGAAAAGTTGTTCATGCAAAAACCACAATCCACTGAACAAATTGCCAATTTGAGATTTGTTAGATTTTGAAATTTCATATTTCAAACGTTCATATTAAACTCTCTTACCATTGTTCTGATTGATTCCAATCTTTTGCCGTTCTGTTTCTCTTTTCTTTCATACATATGAATTTATTACAAAGGTTGGATTGCCTTTTAAAAGAAAGAGTTGGATGGATGTCATAATGGTAGGCTCCTGTGTAGTTTGTCCACGGGGTGTCCCGATGCTAGGGAAGAAACAAGCACCATAGATAGAAAGTGAATTTGTCATGGATACAGCATTTGAGTTTTGGGAGAGAGTAAACAGGATATCTTCTTCTGTTTGTACTTTTAAAAATACATATATGTACAATTCGATGATTAACATTCAAAGGGGCGTTGGCATAAAATGCTGGCACCTGATTACTTCCTTGAGTATTTGCAGCATGCTTCTATTATGTTCTATTTTGTCTTTGATGATTATCCTATTATGGCAGGATGTTATTTCAATAACTATTTGAATTTGAACTTTTGTTGATCCCCACTACCCAGAT
Organism: Strongylocentrotus droebachiensis; assembly: GCA_035222895.1. Taxonomy (NCBI): domain Eukaryota; kingdom Metazoa; phylum Echinodermata; class Echinoidea; order Camarodonta; family Strongylocentrotidae; genus Strongylocentrotus; species Strongylocentrotus droebachiensis. The sequence continues at coordinate 85,611 of JAVYIG010001127.1, forward strand.
TCCCCCCCCCCCCAAAAAAAAAAAGATGTAGAAACTGTGTGTGCTAAACTGTTTGAGCAATGCTATTGTATTGCAGCATTCTCTTCTGCTCAAATGCATTTCTTTCTTAGAGTGTGTAACGGTACCACAGTGGACTGAGTTTGCATACTAGCCTTTTGTATTTCAGACAGTATCTTTGATATTCTACCATTGTCTTCCAACCAACACCTTTTATCCCCAAAGCAATCGGTGGTTTCTTGACACCCTTTGTATTTCCTCTTATTTCTTGAATTACAGGGTATCGACCTGGAGAAGATTGTTTCAGTTGGACAGTTCATTTCCAGAGAGCTAGGGAGGCAGAACACTTCCAAAGTGGGGAATGCCATGAGCAAACTATGATGGAACCACCTATCTCAGAAGAAATATGTTGTGCAATCACCAAAGACTGTTTTTAATGTAAACCCTCCATTTATAAACAATGGGTTAGAAATGACTTGATGTACATGTATCATTGTGGTAACCATTAACAAGCACAATCAGAAATATTTATTAGTTCTAGAGCGGTTTTGAGATGAGTCAGACTGATATGATCATGAGGGTATTTGATGTATTCACACCACTGCAACACTTTTTGGTTGTAATCAGGTTCAGCATATACCTTTGATATGCTATTGTGCTGTCGAGACATTATCTTTTCAAAGCTTCCCAGGCTTTGGCCAGATTGCCCATGTACAGACTACCAGCTAAACTATATGTATCAAAGTTATACTTGGTGTGGCCGGCCAAAATGTGGAAACATGCCCCCCCCCCCCCCAGCCATGCAGTATGTCTGTATTGCTTTGTCTTTGCAGATTTAAACCATTTGAACTGTCTTTATTTTTGATGTGCAGAGCTCTGCAGTCAATGCTGTAGCAGATTAATGTCGCATGTTACAGAATGTAGTAAATGAATAAACTGTCTACTGACGTGATAGCTCAGTTGGTAGAGCAGTGGTCTCGTAATCTGGTGACCCGGGTTCGAAACCAAGACAATGCGCTAGTGCCCTTTGGTAAGGCATTAATCCTCATTACCAGGTCCCTCGGAGGGGACCTAAAGCCGTTGGCCGTCTGGTTCCTTTCTAACAAGCATTTATGCTTTCTTAGCAGTCAGGTAAAATAACCACCACTAAACAATAACAATAATCATCCACCCCTGGAGAGAGGATTCTGGAATAGATATGTATCCCATTGCAAAGCCAAGTACTAAATACTCCTTGTACCATGATGTACATTTGAACCTCGTATCCCATCGCTGCCATCATGTTTCAATATCGTTTTAGTGGTATTTAAGTGTCACAAACAGAAGATAGTTCACACAGCTCATGTGTCGTGTAAGAGAGTAATTTATTACCAGTGAGGCTGTATACTGCCCTCTTTTAAAAAATATATATCAACATTATAAGCATTTCTTTTCTTAAATCTCATAAACAATATTGTCAAATGTGGATATTTTTCTAGACCCCCATCATAATAGAGGTCGCCAATAGGTCACCGTGAGTGTATTTTCATCAGTGGGCTTTATTAGCAGCCTTAATGTGTAGAAAGAGAAAATGATAACAATCACAATCACAATAAGTGGATTAAATGGGATGCTGTCTGACAACCATTCATTGGGGTTTTCATGTTGGTAAGGGGGACAATGCAGCCCCCTGGAAGTTTTGAGATTAGACCACAAAGGGGTTGTACAGATTAATCTGGAGCTTTTCAATCGACCTACTGAGTAGGCAGCTCAAAAACTCATTTGAATGACACAGTTTCCAAACAACATTTTAATCGGGATATGATTATACACATCCTTAAACATTAGATCACTACTGTGCCACTGTTTATTGAAAATGGAAATAATTATGCCCATGAAAATGCAGGATTTTCACTAAATATACTTTAACCTATCTTGCTACAATGGGGAATATTTATTCAACCTCATATTAGTGTTTTTAATGATATTTAATACATAAAATGTTTAGATTTAGTTTACTTGTGCAATATTTGTTAGATATTGATTAATTTTATTTTGCGGTATTCAAGGAAAGAGAATGTTTACATTTGATACACTTCTCATCCTGTACATTGTATGTAAAGATTTGTAGTTCATTGATTTAGAGCAGAATTTAATCAAGATTTGCGTTGCCTCATAACTATTCAAAAGATAGTACATGTAGAACCCATATCATCAAGAAATTCAGTGGATATCTCCAAACTTTGAGCATTCTAACCTAATAAGCACATTGAAGTAAATCATGTAATGTGCTATGTAGATGGGAAATACACTTAAGTTTAACAAAGAGATTCAACAAAATACTATGTAGTTTTTAATTGTAAAAGGCTGAAGAAAGGAACTTATCTTACTCTGAACTAGTTTGTAATGGAAGAACTTTAGTTAGAGTGGGTTGGAGATCCTTTAATATTATACCAAATATGTAAGCTGAAATCAATTTGATTTAGCATATTAATGAAGTGTACAGTAAAAATTTTTTTTTTTCTTCTTATAATTGGTATTGATAGGTAAGATAAATGATTATCGTGTACCAACTGAAGTTAACATATTGTTTATAGATCCATATATGTGGGCACCATATTGAAACATTTGAGTTGAGTAATACAATTAATCAATTTTAAGTGAAACATATTTTGTTATACTGGGACTAAGTTATAAATGTGTTATGGTTTTAAACATTATTAATGGTGGTTTAAGTTCTAATCTCTTGTTGATTTTGTGCATGTACAATACCAGCAAGAAACCTATGAACCAATATGACTCAGTCTATACTTTGCCATTTAATTGTTTTATTTTTTTTATTTTAATGCTTTTCAAGATGAACAGTCATTTAGAGTTAGAGCAAAACTTATTTATAAAAAAAAATCTTTTGACTTAAAAAAACAACTAACCTAGAGTTCAAGCAGTACTGGTAAAATTCATTATAGAAAGGAAAGAAAACTTTTAATGTGAAAAAAAACACCAAGGGAGAACAAAAATCAGCATAGAAGATAGGTAAATTTGGTACTTTATGCTGGTCTGTTGGGACTCCAATTTAGTACATTGTCTCACATGTGTTATTCTGCCTTAATGCTTTTGTTTTAAGCGACTTAAGATTTGACAAGGCTTTTTATTTATCTTTAAAAAAAAATTGCTAGTCAAAATCATTTGTTTTGATAATTCTTTTCTTGGGAGAATTACCAGAACCCACTATTTTGACAGCTTACTGGAATATTTTCTACGGTTAAACTGTAAATATCATACCGGTATTTACAAATTAATGTACAGTATGGGAATAAATTACCGGTATGCCATATGCTTCATTGATATGCTTCACTACATCACTGTGTGAGGTAGTTGGTGATTGGTTGTCGCTTACCGGTAAAAATAATTCAATTAATTACTTGCTAGGATACTACCATGCACACTACTTACATCAATATAATTTTGTCTCCCAGTGATTTAGATTGTGTGCATGATCTGCAAATGAATGGTCTGACATACTTGGAGGAAAAGATGTTTTTGAAAGGAATCTTTCCCATATAAAGTTTCCTAATGTTTATAACCATACAGAATGCGATAAAAAAGAAACAGTTTTAAGCATGGATTGTTTACATAAACTTCAACAATCCAATCTCAGTAAGAGCTAAATTTGATTTGACACTGTTAAAGATTAAGGCGAAGATGGCAGGGTATAAAATAATTTTGTTAATGTATATGGTTTCAAAGATATTGTGTGAGTTCATTTAAGAAAGGTTGATAGTCTGTCATTTTACTTTGTAATAACCACTGTATCCACATGCTGCATACTCTGTGACCATAAAATCACCTGCATCACGGAGCTCAGATATTTGTCTTCAGTGTTTTTGGAATAATTTAAAATACATATGTAGGCCTACTACCTCATGCTAACTTATTTTACAGAATTTGTTATCAAAACAGGATGGGTCTGTTGGTTCCAAGGGTATCTGTTAAAAATTCTTGGTAAAAGAAACTTTTAGTCAATAGCTATTTCTAAAGTTAACTGCTGGAGAATATAATTTTGTTCATGTAGTTCTCGATATTAAAAAAGACATCGCTATATGTTTCATGGATAGATACAATTTCATTTGCAGACCAATGGATCTTAGGGTGTTATCTGCATGCAGTGGGGATTTGAAATAGTGACAGATAGTTTCATTGTTCCCCATGTCATTATTTGCAGCAATAATTAAGTTGTGAAAATCAATAATATTTTTGTATATGAATGAGGAACTATGTGACATATAAGCTAAAAAAATAAAATAATAAATGAATATATTGTAATCCATATTCCCTGGCAGATGAATATTCTTTACATTTGAATTTTGTGTATTGTATTTTGTTCAGTTCCTAGTTCATGTACGCCATATGTTTTCAAGGATCTTAAAAAGATCAGAATTCTATCTCAATGATTAAGACCGACTGAACTAATCTTACGACAGTCCCTAATTGCAGGATCAGGACTATTTTTTAAATTTTGAATTAAAGATGAAGACTAGTTATGGTCATGCGATTGCATTGTGAAAGAAACGTGGAATAGATCAGAAAAGGTTGATCATCTAGCATATAAGTATTGGTGTGTACTGCAAGGTTCTGGAATCATCAAAATGATAAGAAATTTGGCCCAGTCTTCGTAAAGCTACAAGCACTGTACACAGAAAGATGTATATGGGACTACGCACACGTGTGCGACACGTGCCTTTATCTCTCACACACCAATAGATAAACTAATTTACCAAATATATCAATTAGTAGGTGGTTTCCCGGCAAAATTTTTATCATGTATTAGTCAAAACATATTCTTTCACATGATTGGTAATAAGAGCTTCCATTTCATTTGTTGAAAATGGGGCGTTTCCAATACTGGTCTTTACCTTTAATGAAGTAGGCCTATTATCCCATATCATCACTAATTAATCTAAACTCAGCAGTACACATTTGTTTGGATTTTTGCTTTATTATAATTTGTTTTTGACTTAGGCTGATATACAGAAAGCATTAATTATACATGCAGGGACCCGGCCGTCTTATAAAGAGTTGATATCGCTACTTATATATTTGTGATTGATATTAATCACAGCTGTGTAGATAAGAGATAGGAGACTGCAAACTTGCAATTGATTGGATGACAATTGTGTATTTGACAGTGGATCAATCACAACTCTTTATAAGACGGGAACATATGGGTGCATGCAGCTAGAGAGCTAGCTAGAATAAGGGGAGTGATCGAGGAAGAGACAGAATTGGAGAAGAAAAATGTGGAGAATACATCCTGAAAGACTTTCTATATAATGGGGTTTGCAGCTTGATGTTTTCTATCTTTTTTATTTCATTATTTTTTGGGTGGCTGTTGTTGTTATTGCTTTGCTGTGGTTTCTCTCTCTCTCTGTCTCTCTCTCTCTCCTTCTTTCTCTTTCTCTCCTTCCTTCTCTCTCTCTTTCTCTCCTTCTCACTTTAGTCACCGTTGTAAGTGTCAGGTAGACAGGAAGGGACTGACTTTGCACATGTGCTGATTTATGACGACGAATACACATTTTAGCAAAAAGATATTGAATGCCTGCATAAATTATATATGCACGGCGGGCTAGCTAGAGCAAGCTAGCGGGCGATGTACTTAAAGATCCAAGGCAAGCCGCCCGGCGGAGAATCGAGAACTAACTCGTAGCGTAATAAATTTGATTCTTGAACTTTTCCAACGCGTGTATTCATAGAAGCTAATCCAAGCCGCGCCGGTTGGTAATTTAGTGAAGTATCTCTCAAAAAGTCGTGTATTACTCGTCAAAATGGCGAAAAGAGGACACAAACGTTCCAGCTCAGAAGTCAGTGACCACTTTCGTCTCATAAATGAGCAAGAAGTTGAGGATATCACGCTTGCATTTTTCTACAAACCGCACACTTTGTTGCTGCTCTCCGTGGCTGTAATCGGGACATTTTACTTCGCATTCACGGGGTAGGTGTGGCGTGACCGTACCTAAGGTACAGCAGCGGGCTGGATAAGGGAGGTTGAACGAGTGCTGCTTCGGCGAGCAGCATGGTGTGGCTGCTGACCGTAGCGTAGTAGCCTACCAAGCAATACTCTAAATTAAACACTTGGGAAGGGGCAAACATATTGTTAAAAATGTATTTCATAGTATACTTTGCGTTTGGTATTTTGTATTCAATATTCTGCAGATTGGCTAAGCTAGGTGGGATAGTTTCCAAAGCTCAGTCAAACTCAAAGGCCAAAGTTTTTAACAAAAATTGAGAACATTTGATATTATTAAATTATAGAGTCAGGACTCTTCTTAGTCTTAGGAGTGATACTGATAGCGATTTTCTTACATTCCACATGTTCCTGAAGATAATGTCATGAGCTAACACGCAATTTAATTACAGTACAAGAATGCTGAACTCTCACAGGAGGAGTTCGGTTCTTCTTGAAACGCTGCATGTAATGTAGATCTACATGTAGTCTAGATCTAGTCTAGTCTATTTCTTCTTCTTCTAAGAAAAGTGCTGTGCAACCTTCAAGGCCTTGAAGCAGCACTTTTCTTAGAAGAAGAAGAAGAAGAAATACGTGCAGTGTACAGTGTGAGTGTATAGGGGCGCTGGTCCAAGGATGAGGATCGTCAGCATAAACAAGGATATCCTTGTAAACGCGGACAAATCGCGTCCTATAAAATTAAGGTCTTTCACATTTTCAGGGATGTTTTTTCTTTGGTGCTCTCTGGGTGTAGGGTTCCCGATCCACTGCTGGCATGGCAATGCAAAAAACGGATTCTGTGTAATAAAAATACCCCCAGTTCACAGTCTACTTTTAAGGGGTGTCCGTCTTCCCGAGGATTTATCGCTCATAACGTGAAAGTCTCTGTGCATAGTAAGTTCGAAATGCATCAAGGAGCATCATAGCGGAATCCGTTTTTCGCATCGCCAACGTGCGGATCGGAAATAGGATCGTCCATGAAGATGCGGACGATCTTTAATTTTTAGGACACGATTTGTCCACGTTTAGGAGGATATCCTCGTTTTTGCGGACGATCCTCATTCTCGGGACCAGGGCCCCTACTGGTGTACAAGAAAATAGCTGTTTTCACGTTGCCAATTTGATACTTTGATACGATAATAGCGATTAGTTAAGTGTACTAAGGCGCACACATGGAGTGTACTGAATATATATCAAACTCCTGCCTTTTTAAGTATCCATAAGTAATTTTTCTTGCAAACCTTGATGGTATTCTTGTCACTTTGTCACCTCAGAAGTTTGGTGCATTGTATGTGTCACATAGCGCTTATTTGTAGGGTGTGAAGCTTTATAGGACCCTTGGCATAATGTGATCATTCTAGTGCTATAGCAGAACAGGATCTTCCTCTTCTTTTTGTCTTCTTTTTTTCTCCATTTCTCCTTCTCTTTTTCTTCATTTCTCCTTCTCTTTTTCTTCTTAGTCCTTCTTATTTTTCTCTATCCTTCTTAGTTTTTCTTCTTCCTTAGTTTTTCTTCTTCCTCTTCTTCCTCTTCTTCCTTTTCTTTTCTTTTCTTTTCTTTTCTTTTATCTTTTTCAGCTTCTTCATCTCAATTTCTCCATCTTCCTCCTCTTTTCATCTTCTCTTTTTCTTCTCTTTTTCTATTTCATTTCTGTCTTCATATCCTTCTTCCCCTCATCCCTTTCACCCCTTCTGCTTCCCTCTTCTATCTTGTCTTTGTTCTCATCAAATGTCTTCATGTCTTTTAATAATGACAGCACTTATGACGGGATTGAGCATAATATCTGGAGAGGTCTGAGTCACGCTTCATTCTACTTCCTCATTATCAGTGTTCTTGCATTCCCTAATGGTAAGTTGTTAATTATGATGCCATCCAACACACACTCATACATACAAAAATGTACAAATATGTAGGTGTAGAAAGATAGATAGAAAGATATTTATTCACCTTTCTTTCAAATCTTCACTAAGAGCATAACAGTAGATCATTACACATTTACAATGCAAAACAAATTATGGCAATGATGAAAAGAAACTGAACTAAAAGAAAGAGGAGGAGACCCTGGTAAAAGCAGAGCTATCTATTACAGTATGTACATGTACATGTACATGTACAGTATCATTTTCATGAATTGGATGTCAGTTCAGATTCTTGAAAGTGTAGTCGTTATATAATATTGACTGGCCTTGAGGAAGATACCAGGAAATATTGTCTAAACCTGTAAGGGCAATTTACCGGTAGATCATTGTATCTCCTGAAAGATAAGCCAGTCAATATTATAATTATCACCTGTTCCTTTGTGAAATCAGGAAAGAGTACTGTACAGTTACTATACCCTGCTACCACTCCGCACAATAGTCTGCTCAAACTTTGCAGCGATTCAGCTGCTTCGATGGTCCCGGATGTTAAATGGAGCCATTATGTATTGGGCTCAATATTGTCCACAATTTTTGTATGCAAAATACGGAACAGCAAAAATATCAGGGATTGTCCGCTTTAATATGACTGCTATTCTGCAGACTGGGCAAATTATTTGATTAAGAGTAATAGTATCTGATTATGACCATTTTTCTAATATGCCCCTTAAATATTAAATGATAATGTAGGCTATTTTCATAACCTTTCAGAAATAATACCACCTGGTCTGCATAAAAAGTGGCATTGTCCCATAGGATCTCCAATAGAACTGTAAATCTCATACATGCCAAAGAGCCCACAGTTGCCATTGAAATTATTGCATGTGCAGGCATCATTTGTAAGATTTTCATTTATGGTAATTGGTTTGGGGAGTAATCCGAGTAACTCTGTGAGAATTAAATCACCCTACATGTAAGTTTTTTCTTTGTTTCTTGTTCCATTGAATTGGGATCAACTTCCCCATCATGTGAGTCGGGAGCGTATTTCTCATTTACTAAGTGCTTTCAAATATAAATGGTTTAACACTGCTTGAGGGAATTCCTTTACTCCTGTATCTGTGGCAGATATAATCTATAATTGTCTTGCTTTTGCAGGTCCTTTCACTCGGCCACATCCTGCAATATGGAGAGTTTGTTTTGGTAAGTTATCTTGTAATGCCATTTACAGTAATAGCCAGAGATACAGGAAATCTGGTGGGATCATGTTGGTAATTTAAATGTGGACTATTAAAGACATCTGTTTCAATGAAATCTATTATTTAAAAAACATTTACTTAAAGTTACTGAAGTTGAAGGGAATATAATAATACAAAAGTGAAGAAAAAAAAACAGTATATTAAGTCACGACCTGGGATTTAAGTTCACCTCTTATTTCCTAATTACTCCACTTTTTAGGTGAGGAATTCATGGAGTCACTATGGAGTTGTGTGAATTTGGCTTCTCATTAAGTATCTACTACATGTAATGGAATGTATACATGTATTAATGTTCAATAATAATTTTTAAAAGTAAATTAATAATGGGAGTCAATACGATTGTACAGGCTCTTTTTTGTTAATGCTTTCCAAGGAATTACAGTTTGACCCCCCCCCCCCCCAAAAAAAAAAAAAACCCCACAACAACATTAAAATACATTAATATTAAGTAGCCTTTAAAAGTGCAGCTTAGCTGCAGGACTGCAAAATTCCAAAGCCTGCATCCATACAAATGTATTCATAATTTGTATGAGGGTTGTGACCATGTAAGGGTTACGATTAAGATTTTGTAAGTGAGACACATCAATACTCTGCTTCCCTTTTTCTTACAGGTGTCACTGTCATGTATCTCCTAGTGCTCATCTTCTTCCTCTTCCAAAGTTATCAGGATGTGATGAAAATCCTACGATGGATCTTCCCAGATCTTGAGGAATACGACCCGACAGAAAAGGTAGGTTTTACTTTTAATCATTATTATGCCTCCGTTACGAAGTAGCCGGAGGCATTATGTTTTCGGGTTGTCCGTCCGTACGTACGTACGTCTGTACGTAGGTCTGTACGTACGTACGTACGTCCCGTTCTTGTGATCGCGTTATCTGAAGAACCGATTGATGGATTCCTGCCAAACTTTGGTCATGTATGTATCTTGCAGAGCCGATGAACTGATTAGATTTTGGGGTCACGAGGTCAAAGGTCAAAGGTCACAGGGTTCATTAGGTATGCAAAAACAGCTTGTGATCGCGTTATCTCAAGAACCGATTGATGGATTGCTGCCAAACTTAGGTCATGTATGTTACTTGCAGAGCCAATGAACTGATTAGATTTTGGGGTCACAAGGTCAAAGGCCACAGCGCACATTATGTATGCAAAAACAGCTTGTGATCGCGTTATCTCAAGAACCGATTGATGGATTCCTGCCAAAATTAGGTCATGTATGTTACTTGCAGAGCCAATGAACTGAGTAGATTCTTGGTTCATAAGGTCAAAGGTCAAAGGTCATGGGCTCATGATGTATGCAAAAATAGCTTGTGAACGCATTCTCATTGGAACTGACAGATGGATTACTATTTAACTCTGGACATCTTGCAGAGCCAATGAACTGAGTAGATTTTAGGGTCATGAGGTCAAAGATCAAAGGGTCATATATGTATATGAGAAATTGCTTGTAATCACGATATTCTGAGAACCTGTCAATGGATTACAATTGAACTTGAATTAGAAAAATTTCTTCTGTTTTGGTTTGTAAAATTGCTCTATGACGGAGGCATCATTTTCGACTGCGCGCAGTCAAATTCCATCTAGTTATCAATGTTTTGGCTTCATACGCCCTGCCTGGGAAGGGGGAGGGGGAAGCAAACTTAATCACTGCTACCCCTGATTGTTGTTGTTGATATTAATGGCGTTTCCATTGTCATTGGATGATTTTCGCCAGGCAATGTAAGAGGGCGTAGTTACTGGTCCTCGCTTAGTACTTTTGCTCTGTTGGATCGACGATAGCCTACTAGTGGCGTTGTGTTTATGAAATTAACACAGTTTATCCTTGTATGACTGATTGGGATTTGTGCAGGTGGACTACTACACTGGGGTTTCCCCCTACTGTTATTTGAATAGTGCAGTGAGTTTTGAACATGCAGAGGGGTTGACTCTTGTACAATCGGCTCCTCTATTTGATATCCTATCCTGGGGATAGCTTTTCCTGCTGTTGCATGCCGTGGGCCTGCAGAACAGGGGATAGGCAAGTTAACACTCGACACAGGATTCAGTCACCCGTCAGGACTAGATTCATGGACTATATACTGTACATGTCTATGCACTTACATGTAGGCATTATTTTAAGCATGTCTTATAGCTAAGTGACAAGAATATTGGCCTACTAGTAATGTATGATGTTATTCTGAGCCAAGCAGTGTGTCTACACATGTGTTATGAATTAAGGACCCATTTGCATCGTAAAAGCAAATGTGGAAGAAAAATTCCCCTCAAATATTGCTTTTGATACAAGTTCACCCCATTTTTTTTCAAGAGCCGAGATTGAATAAAGGCTTCATTGCATGTACATGTACATGTGCATCAAATCACAAATTTATTGACCCCCTCAAGCTTTTTTTTTGTTTGTATTCCCTGATGCAATTAAGCATCTACATGTATTTCAGTCCCATAATATTTCAGTATACCCAATGGTAAACTTAATAGTTTTACTTAATTAATGATGCTTTCAATTTTTCATTTTCTTTATCCCTTTATATGACATTGTATTGGACACCCCCAAATTATCCCAGGCATACATGTACATTAGTAGTCGGACGCCTAATTTGGACCTTGGCATTTGATAATGGGCTAGTGTTTCGCCTTGTAACTCCCTATGGTAACCTATGTTTATGACCTACATAATGTAATACCTATAGATTTGTGCTACATGTACATAATTTATCTACAATTCCTTCCTACTGCCTGTACACAGAATTATGGACCAAAAGGTCACAAAATGCCATAAACATCAAATCGTGCTAAACAGATGGATCACAAGTAAGCTGTAGACAAGAAGATACAATGCTCACATTCACTTGGGAAAAATGTGTGCGTAATTGCAAGACTGTTGTAAATTATATCTGTACATAAAGCTATTGGACTAATAAGCTAGTGCATATATGTACATTACATGTACAGTATAGGCTTTAGGATCTTGTTGTGTGAAATTTAGATCCTCTCAGTGTCTGTCTGCAAGTATGCATTATGAAATTAATTTACCATTCGCCCACAGTAATTGAATAAGGGAAGCAGAGTATTGATGATGATGGGAAGGTTATACAAGTGTCTCACTTACAAAAATAGCAGAGGGCTTTGCCAATATGCCCCCTGTACTCTTGAAAAATAACCATTATAACTTTTAAAAGGGTGCCATACAGAGTCTCTGTCAGTGGGCTATTTACATGAAATCGCTGTACCATGAAAAATGGACGACAGAATTGTTTTAGCTTATAAAATATCGTCTCTACTTTAAGCAATGAAGTCTTTATGATTTGTCTAATGTTGGATGTGATCTTGAAGTACAATGTAGTAAGGTTATTGATTGTACTGTTTGTACATGTTTTTCTTTTTGTATACCAGTACTAATATTTTTTGCAATTGAGAACAATAATAGCCACCTGACTCCACATATAATTGTTGACCGCTTGTCATATTAGCAATCCCTGTAGGAATAGACCCAAACAGACCAGTCTTATTGGTTCGCTGCTGCATACATGTAGATGATGTTACAGTATGCACCACTAATCTATCGTAATTAACGCTGTATTAACCGCACTGGTTTTACTGCTAAACCTCCAAAATGGGGGTGCGGTTTATGATACAGAATTACAGACCATGCAACATGATGGACACTTTGAAGTCTGTCTCTACTATAAATGTTACTGTAGGTATCTACATTGTTATAATTATTTTGCGGGTGTCTAGAGCATGTGAAAAATAATTGATATGAACAGTGCCAGTTTATTGAACTTACCGTGCCCTTTTTTGAAATTCTTCCCAGCCATTTCTTTCTTTCCGTTGACTTACTTTTTGTCATGAAAGACGGTAACATCAGCGATATTTAATTGTTTCCACTTCTCTCTCTCCTGCGATCTGTCTCTCTTTTTATTTCCCAAGCGCTGGAGATATCGGCGTTCATTTTCTTTATTCATTCATTTCTTTGTTTCCGTCTGCTTAATACTTTTTTCATAAAAGCCAGTTACATGTACAAAGATTTTAATAGACTTTTTAAAATATTTTTTTATTTCTGCGGGCGAAAAATTAGAGTGAGGTTTATACGCGAGAGTGGTTTATACAACATTAATTAGGGTTATAAAAGGCAAAAGTTTCAAAAGATTTACAACTTACATGCATGTAATGCAAGGAATTTGTATATTGACTCAACCAACATCTAATCACATTGCAAACTCATATTCTGTTTTTTCCCTTAATTCTTTCTCTGTACATGTATGCTTAACCCCTACAGGAATACGCAGCCAACTGTTCAGATGTTTCAATTGAGCGTGTATGGGGTCACTTTGACTGGTATTCCTTCAGTCATTTTGGAGGCTGGGTCGTCAAGGCTCTGCTGATGAGGAGCTATGTTCTCTGCTGGATTATTAGTGTCACTTGGGAGATCACAGAGGTGAGAGGTCGTAATAAGCCCATGCCAATTATCTTTAAAGATAAAGTTGAGTACTGGTCATGCGATTACATTGTGAAAGAAACGGTTTGGAATCAATCAATCAATTGGTGTGTGCTGCAAGGTTCAGGAATCAACAAAATGATAAGAAATTTGGCCCAGTCTTGGTAAAGTTACAAGCACTGTACACAGAAAGATGTATATGGGGTTACACGAACATGTGGCATAAAAATCCATCCCAATTTTTATGTTGTTACATGCCATATTTAGAATATGAAAGCATTTGAAGAGCCATGCTTTTCAGGGAACATTTTTTATCTGATGTTCTTCCACACTTGCATAATACCAATGATAACGCTCACAATTTATTTTTCACCTCTTCCTAGAACTCAACCTTCTCTTTTAATGCTACCAATAGTGACAGAAATGAATGGGGTACCAACAAATAAATCAATATTTTGCTTCCTGCTATGCTATCGGTCAAACTTGCTGAGTGATGGTGGGATATTGTGTACATTAAGTTAACACTCCTATTTTTTCTTCTCTCTCTGTCTCTCCATCCACATTCAACCCAAATGATCTGATTTGGTTAAATAATAGCTCAATACTGTTTATAAAACTAAAAGAATCGTATCATTTCCATTGTCTGTATGCTTTGGACCTCCTTCGCCTACACGTTTTATGATTATTTCCATTCACTATGAACAAGACTGACAAAGAAAGCGGACAAAATATACAGTTCCTCAGGTAGACAAAGGAACATCCCTTCACTGCTATTATGTAAAAATGTGTAGAACAGGTGAATATGCATGTGGCACCTGTTCTACACATTTTTACATAATAGCAGTGAAGGGATGTTCCTTTGTCTACCTGAGGAACTGTATATTTTGTCCGCTTTCTTCGTCAGTCATTTTCATAGTGATTGTTATTAGGAGCAATGAATATCATAAATAGAATGACTTTTGACCTGATGGTTCAGACAACAGATTTACAAAATCCAATTGGCATGAACTTTGACATCTAAACTATCCCTTGTTTGCAATTTTCTACCCCCCTCCCCCAGCTGTCTTTCATCCACATCCAGCCCAACTTTGCTGAATGTTGGTGGGATGCTATCATCTTGGACGTTATAGTCTGTAATGGTCTTGGCATCTACTTGGGGATGAAGCTGTGTAGAAGACTGGAGATGACCGAATTCAGATGGGAAAGCATCAAGTAAGAAATCATGGGACCCGTTTCACAAAGCCATTTTTCAATGACAAATGACAAAATTCAGTGATAAGTCTGCTGATAACCAATCAGAAGCAAGGATTTAAGTAGCTTATAACAAATACTGTCATTTGTCACTGATGACAAGTTTTGTGAAATGGGCCCCTGATTGTGCAAACTGTTTTGGTTTCTATGGTTTGTGAGACCACTGTTGTACTTTGTCCTCCATAGCTGGGGGCCATCTAAGAACAACACGAGAGACAATTTGATGTTGTATGTAATCAGATAGGTGAACTAAAGCAGGTATATTCAAACTATTATTTAGAATACTTGATGGCCCCCACAAGTGTTGTTCTTGTATAATGAAGCATCCTTGATATGCACACATTTCAGGAATTAGGTTAGAATATACATTGAAGAGACACAATACTTCATCTGTGAAAATGGATATGAATTATTGTGTAAAAAATCTCTGGCATGTATTACTCAGAGTTGCCAGTTTTCAGGCAATAACCTGAATTCAGGCCCTGGCAAGTTATTTTCAGACCATAGTTTAGGCTTTTTTTGTGTACAAACTAGCTCATTCTAGGTGATTTTCAGGCCCTCTGATCAGTTCTGACTGGCATCCCTGATTACTTATTCCAGCTGGGATCATTGATGTTTTACAGATTCCCAAAAGTTCTTTACAATAGACAGTACGAGTAAGTTAAGTAACTAACTTTAAAAAGTATTTTGCAACATTGTGGAAATCATTAAACTTTGCATTGAGAAAAACATTTGTGGATTTTTTTTTCCCCTCCTAGAAATATTCCATCCACCTCTGGGAAGATCAAGAGAGCTGTCCTTCAATTCACACCAGCAAGGTAAGCTGTATGGCTAGAGTGCCCAAGTCTCCATAGTGCCCTTGTCTGCGCATAAACGTAACTGCAAAATTGTGATAAAAGTAAAGATGTAACAAACACAGAAGTTTTCATCTCTATGATAGCAATATATATTCATGCAAAAAAAGAGTAAAAACTATGAAATGTTGTATGGGCTGATGGTAAGAATTTGGTTGTAAGAAACAACATTTTTGTTAAATTTTATCAGATTTTTTTTTTCTTCATAGAAGTTAGAAGAATTGAGCAGGCAATGCCACTTTAAATTTTGTCAGTATCTAAACCAGAATGTAGTTTTGTTTATGTCTTACCTTCTTTAGATCTTTTCCTAAGTGTATTAGTATACCGTATGTGTAGTTTGATGGAACAGAGCTAGAAAGTAAAAGAAGAGTAGAGAGAGAGAGAGAGAATATGGCGATTTGCTCCTTGATCACCTTCATTGTTTCAGCCTTTTTTAACAACACCGTATGAATTTCTAACCCCATTAATTGTGGTTTGTTTGTTAGTTGGACACCCATTCGCTGGTTTGAACCCCACTCTTCCTTAAAGCGAGTACTATCTGTCTTCATCATTGTATGTGTTGCACAGGTAAGAAAAGACATCTTTCTTTATGTGATTTACTTTAAAGAAGAGACGTAAATTTGAACAAAAACAAATCTTTCTGGAGATGGTGATTTAGAAGTCCTTTTCTCAAAAACTAAAGAGGCAATGATAAAGAAAATTTTCTGACATATTTGCAAACCTGTAGAGATTAATGATCAAAATACAAGGCTAGATTACAACTGTTTAGATTTTCATAATGTGACTGAAAATACTTATTCCTCTTAAGAAGTAAGAGTCACTATTCCCCAATAGAAATAAAATAAATAAATACAAAGTAAATGTATAAATACAAATTAGTCATTACAAACTCTTGTGTATGTCAGGGAATTTGTTTTGGATAGTGGATCAGGTACACGATATAGACATGAGAATAAATTTCGAAGAATTTGTTCATGAAATGTTTAAGATATTGCTGGACAGCTAGATAATCATGCATTCTTCATTTGTATGTTGCTTCCTATTAAATTTATGCCTTGATAAGTTGTAATTTGTGCATATATACAATGTAGTGTACCGACAAGTTTAATTTATCTCCCTTATATCCACAGCTGGTAGAACTGAATACATTTTTCTTGAAGCACATTTATAAATTTCCTGCTGACCATTGGATTGGCATCATCAGGATATTTGTTGTTATCACATCCACTGCTCCAACAATAAGGTAAGAGGTCAAGTTAAAGGCATCGTTTAACAATGTTAAATCGTGTTATCAGTGTCTGTGATATGGTGTAATACTGAAGCCCTAAAAGAATTGTGCTTCAAAATGATCATGAAGTGCCTCAAAAAAGTAAAAATCTTTGAGTGACCGGTTTTACCATATTCGTTTTCCCCAATAGACTGTAGTGTTATGAAAACCGTTAGGAAAACGCAATATTTGGTTTTGATTTCCAATCATAAATATCTTGATAATCAGACAGGCGATTGGCTTGTAAAAGTCATGGGGTTCCTGACTGACCTAAAGGTTTATAATTATCATTGCAGCATGAGCTAAATCCAGGATTTTGTTTCAGAATCTGTGACAAAGTTACCGGATCCCTTTAATATGACTTGATATTTTTGATAGTTTTGTTGTATAATATAAATGTTGCATGTCTACATTGGTACGTAACATGATCCATGGCCATCGCTCTCTTTGGAGCTGTGTTCATCTATCGTACACAGCCAGCCAGCTTCCTACGATAGATGCACTCGGCCTCGACTTGAGTGTCAAAAGATTGTATAAAGAACTCGTCTGCATGCATCATTTTGTATATTCTTTTAAAGAGAAAGTTGAGTTCTGGTCATGCGATTGCATAGATGTGGAATCGATCAGAAAAGTTGATCATGTAGCATTTAAGTATTGGTGTGTACTGCAAGGTTCTGGAGTCATCAAAATGATAAGAAATTTGGCCCAGACTTGGTAAAGTAACCAGCACTGTACACAGAAAGATGTACAGTATATGGGACTACACTAACATGTGGCATAAATATAGGGCCTCATTTTTAAGCTGTTTCTTGTCATATTTGGAATATGAAAGCATTTGAGGAGCCACGCTTTTCAGGGAAATTTTTCTCCTCTGATGTTTTTCCAGACTTGCATTATAACAATGATAACGCTCACAAATTAGTTTTCACCTCTCCCCAGAACTCAACCTTTTAATTATGATGGAATTGGATATCAGTTTCAATCTAATGATGTGACTATAAAAGATTAAAATGGCCATGTTCATTTACTATGATTTCCTCCGCAGGCAATATTATTCCTACGTCACTGATCCCTACTGTAAACGAATGGGCACACACTTGTGGGTGTTTCTGTAAGTATCAAGAGCATTCCATATTACAGTTTCAAATCAATTTTCTTGAAAGCAAAGCTGAATTCTGTCCTTTACTCCCTGTTTCAATCCACTATTTACAGCCAGTGGCTGGGTCATAAGTGTGTAGAATTATCTAAACCTTCTAGGAGGGTGCAATAAGGAGGGATCATTGGAGTTTAGATACCCTCCACCCTCTACCACATTATTTAATTCAATTCAATTCAAATTGGCTTTATTTCTAAATCATTAAAAATAAACAAATGCAAAATATATTTCATGTACCAGAAAGATAGTGACAAAGAAAAGGGAGCCAACAAAAAGCAAAAGCTTGTAATGGGTGCAGCTCCTGTAGACTACATGTAATCGTACTTAAAAATATACAAAGTTCAAAGAAATATATAAAATTATCACTGTCGATGCGCAGAATGCTAGTTAAAGTTTTTAAAGTTAATTCTATACTCTAGCTATACACAATTTTTTCTTCTTCAGAGGATGGGTACAATTTAAACATTTGGTGAATAGTACATTATTTATATAATTTACTGTTTCGATAACTTTAAGCATGTGTTCCATGACTTAATTAAATATGCATTCTTTAACAATTTTATCTCTAGACAATTAAAATACTACCTTGTATTATAACAATTTCTGTTTATTTCTTTCTTGTGCGTTTACAGAGCATTCAGTTTAATTGAGTTGATGGCATGCATCAAGCACGGGCAAGAGATGTTCTCTAAAACTCTCATTCAAAACATCCTGATGTGGTTAACTATTCAGGTAATTAATTGAAGCTTTAAAGACAAAGTTGAGTTCTGGCCATGCATTTGCATTGTGAAAGAAACGGAGTCGAAGCGATCAGAAAAGTTGATCATCTAGCATTTAAGTATTGGTGTGTACTGCAACGTTCTGGAATCATCAAAATGATAAGAAATTTGGCCCAGTCTTGGTAAAGTTATAAGCTCTGTTCACAGTAATATGTATATGGGACTACACGGACATGTGGCATAAATGATGTTCTTCCACACTTGCATAATAACGCTCACAAATCCTTTTTAACCTCTTCCCAGAACTCAACCTTCTCTTTAAATAAAAACTTTCTATTAAAATGATTTAGAATTTATTTTTAAAGTGCTCATGTAAGTCATGTAATTAAAATCAAGGTCCCCATTTTTTGCCCTGGCTCTAGTCTGGCTTTAACCTGGCTGCCATAACAAGCGTTCAAAACCGTTTCCTACCCATTTACGTAATATGGTCTGAAAGAGGCAACTATACCTGTTTGATGATGGGTAAAAGCAAGTTGTGCAAAGAATTGAACTCTCAGCATCGTATTGGCATTATTGGTAGTCTTTTTATCTTGTAATTGAAGAGAGGTGAAATCACCATGAAGCGTTTTTTGGTAGCATGAAAATGATGAAACATAAACCGTAATAGTGGATCCGTATGAAAAACAGCACTCGTGCTAATTAGGGTGTTCACATGTGGTAAGTAAATAAATATAAATAAAAATAAAAATAAAATAGCCAAAGGATGTGCTCATAAGATGTCTAAGACAAGCCAAAGGCAGTATTTGATTTGATTTGATTTGATTTATTGGTTTCTGCATCTTTTTTTTCTTTTTTCATCATACATTTTCATGAACATAATATGGTTTGATACAATATTTTAAGTGTATATAATTTTAAACAGATAATAAACGAATTTAAACAAATATATTGAATGCATAGTTAACATACATTAGATGCAGGAGGGCTACAGAAATAAGCAAAGTAGCTTGACGTGCTTGCAGCCCTCAACTAAGTTACAACAACAATAACAAATACAAATAGAAAAGACTGACTTGCAGAGAAGAAAAGGAAAGGGGAGAGAAGGAGCGTTGGTAATAACACATACATCTCGTACATCTGCTGATTAAATGCAGGTTCATTCATGAATGGCTAAACGATGTTAGGTCATGGACGATTACACATCATGAACACAGTATGAACACTCCAATGAGCAAATGTTAGCATTTGCAGCACAGAGCATAGCTACATGTATCTGTCAGAACGGTTGACCAAAATTGGTCATTGGAATTATCTTTCTAACCCAGGAGAGAAATAAAAATTAAAAATTGTCATTTGTATTAGTAATTCTTTTCTGCTTTTTACATTTCTATGGCCATGTTGATAAATATTATTGTGCTCCTTTCCTCCCTCAACATTTTCTCCATTCCTTTCTTTATCCATCAGCTTACGTTCGTCTTCATTTGCTTAATGGCCTTCTGGTGGTACTATCAAATACATAAGCCTGTGGTAAGTTTGATGGCCAGATATCGAGGGGTCAGTGACACAAAGACATAACTCCATTTTGGCCATTTTTAGAAAAAAGTGGTTTATGAGTAACTGAGCACTGAGCCTTAAGGAGTCAAGTCTATGTTTCACTAGCCATTGACTTCAATGGGGTGTTGGATGGAGTTTTAGTCTTTGTGTTTCCTGGAAAGCCCACATTTTTTTGAACATTTTGATATCAAATACTCATTTTGGCAAAATGTGGAGTACGTCTTTGTGTCACTGAAACCTCGATATGTTTGTTGTGTAAAAACCAATAATCTCAATGGCAATATCTCACGTAGCAGGATTTGATCTTGTTATGCTACAACCTACTATGTACACAATTTAGAAGTGCCATACACTGTATATCTAGTGGTCATATTTTCTTTGGCAAGTATTCAAAGATCATATTGAATGAAATCCAGGTTAAAGAAAACAGAAAAAGAAAGAAGAAAGAAAAAAAAAAACCCTTCAGAATAAGCAGATTGAGTTAGTCGACCAAGTTATGGAGTACCTGGGCCCTGTCTTACAAAGATTTGATATTAATCACAACTTATATCAATTGCAACTATGTACATAAGAGATAGGAGATTGCAAACTTGCCATTGATTAGAGGACTTGCGATTGATTTGGATCAATCGCGACTCTTTGTAAGCCAAGGCCCACGTGTCGTCCTCTTCTTCTTGTAAATATTACCAAAAATGGCTGAAGGCAGAGCATCAGTAAAACCTTGTTTGTATTTCACAATTCTACTCATTTTATATATTTGTTACACAACTGTTACATTTGCTTTGTTCAGAATAAAGTGATTGACACTTTACACTTACACTAATCATTCAACTAGTTATGCCATATTTATCTGAGTGCTGTCATGTTTTTATTGATACTGCCTTTGATTTATGCCTCTCTTGTAGATAAGAGTATGCATACAGTTTTAGTGAGAGACTGTATATTTAGTTTTTCATAATCATTGTTTTCTATTACTGTAATTTCTATTGAAATATAGGAGTCGCCGCAACCCCTAGCCCTACGTCGTCTGAGCCAGCAGTCCTCATCTGCCCCGCCTACCCCTAGCAAAGTCACCAATGGTTACCACGGTGAAAGCCCCACACATCAGTACATGACGAGGAGGCGTGTCCAGAGTGTGGAGAAGCTGGGGTCATGAGTGGTCACTCGAGGTCACCCATTGGAGATGACCCCTTTATAGATTCTGTTACCATTGTAACGTGTATGTATGCAATATGAGGACTTTTAAAAGAGAAGTTGTGGATTTGAACTCCATCCATTTTGTGGGCAGCAGATTCCATCAACAACAAAAAATGAATTGCTGTGCTGTAAGTATGACTTGAATACAGTCAAACATGTCTATTAAAGAGAAGGTTGAGTTCTGGAAAGAGGTGAAAAATAATTTGTGAGCGTTATCATTGTATTATGCAAGTGTGGAAGAACATCAGATACAAAATGTTCCCTGAAAAGCATGGCTCTTCAAATGCCTTAATATTCTAAATATGGCATGTAACATCATAACATCAGGACAGATTTTTATGTCACATGTTCATGTAGTCCCATGTAGTCATAACTTTACCAAGACTTGGCCACTTTCCTTATCATTTTTGATGATTTCAGAACCTTTCAGTACACATCAATACGCTAGATGATCAACCTTTTCTGTTCGATTCCACATTTCCATGTTTCTTTCACAATGCGATCAGAACTCAACTTTATCATTAGTGCCACCCAAGGGAACCACAAAAAGTTATGACTGTAGACTGGTGGCCATTTTAAACAGGTTTTTCAACACACCTTTCCTTTTACAAGGAGACAATATGGGTGACCACTATGGACAGGTAGGTGGTCTTAATAGAGAGTAGGGGTTACCATTGAAAATGAAATGATATAATACCTGCCTTAAGTGTGATGTGGGCGTAAAGATTGCCAAGTCAACAACAAAACACTGACAATTTTTTGTTCATTGTGCATCCACAAGACCATTTTCGTAGGGTAATCAAATTTAATGCACAAATCTTTTTTAAGTTCCATGTTACAAAATATTTAATTCAGCTGTATTTCAATAGTCAAAATGAGATTTTCCTACATTAATTGTTTTAGGTAGGACAAGCCACAATGTTTGTCCTACCTAGCAACAATTAACGTATGAAAATCTCATTCTGACTATTGAAATACAATAATTCATAACGGGTGAAAGAAATAATTTGTTACAAGGCACTAAAGATTCATTTTAGAAGATTTAAACCATGGATAAATTTAAACCTTCTTTGTGAATTCGGGCCAATAAATATGATCAATAATTCCCTATAAATTATTCAGTTTCTGAGATGCTCCCTCCACTGTAGATATTTCTTATGCTGCATGACAAAAACGGGTATTAGCATTGAAATGATACGTTTATTATGGTTCCTTCTTAGCATATTCATTATGTTATGATAAAGTGAAAATACTGTATTATCATAAATATCACTGGCTGCCTGCAAGATGGTCGTTACTACCATTCATAATACATACCGGTAGCTCTTACGACTGTCTTGCGGGCAGCCGACGATGTGTTCCAGAATAATGAATGTGTCAACCAATATTTGTGGACGTAAATGGAAGTACGATATTTCCTTCAAAGTAGTGGACTACTGCAAATAATATGTGTTCACATTACTGTCTAGTATGTGTTTAATATGTTCATGGCATTAGCTAAAAAAAAGAGAGCAGTGGCCCAAGGCCCCGTTTCATCAAACTTGTTTTCAATAACAGATGCTAAATTTCTATGACAAATTTGCTCTCAGCCAATCAAATGCCATGATTTCAGTAGCTTTTAACAGTTATTGTAACTTGTTATTGATAACAAGTTTTCTGAGACAGGGCCCAGTTCCTTGTGATGTGCTTAAGAAAACAATCGGCAGGTGCATGTTACTAGGGGAGTACGTTAGTAGAAGGATGAGGTTGAATTTGTCTTTTTGAGAATACTTTTGCTACCTCATCATAGACCAAGCATTGGAGTAAACAGGTACCTCATTTGTGAGAAATCTCACTAGAAAATGTCACGGTTCTGTTGACGTAGGGTAATACAAGAGGCTTTCGCGACACGATACCTATTTGATTTGTAAACTACTATGACTTTCATGGCAAGATACTTCGAAAATCGCCAATATTGTAGTGTAATGTCAGTCGTGATTCCATTATTTTGTGTATCATCACCACTTGAGCGAGAACAGTTCATGCATATGAAAAACTTCTGGTTTTACAGCAAGTGAGGAAAGTTGGTAACCATGATAGCTAAGGGCAGTCCTGTAGGAATGGTGTGGAGAAAAGAGGTATACATGAGGGGGAGCACTCCTGGGCCCCATTGCACAAAACTGACCATTGATGGTAACTTTGGAAAAATGGAAACCTTGATTTTGATTGGTTGTTGAGCATGTTACCATGGTAGTTGCCATTGATGGCAAAGTTACCATCAATGGTAAGTTTTATGCAACAGGGGAACTCTGGAAGGTTGAACTGAAGAAGTCATATGTGCTGAAAATGCATAACAGGGAGGGTTTAAAAAAAAAAATCTGGTTCGTTTGTAGATATACACCAGTTTGTTTTGTCAATATCTCACTGGATATTGCATGTCAATTCTGACATTAATAGTCAGTAATTGTTTGGAGGGCAGTAAATGTGTAGATATATATGCAACATATTGTGAGGCTGTGGGAAGAAAACAAACAAATTTATACTGTTTGTTTGTTGGCTATGGACACTTCTGCTATATGAGTGGACGAAAAAAAGCTGCCAGCAAAGAGCTAAGAGAGAGCATCGATTTATCATGGCATTATTGTTGACAAAACATGTAAATAAATGTATTAATTTGTTTACACAGAGTGCTTTTATCAGAGATTTATCAAAGATTGCAATACCTTGCAATTTGAGACTTTTAAAAAGCACACAGTGCTTCACACTCACCTCTTTATCTTATAATATCATGTGTATTTACTGTGTAGAATTGTGTTTGTGTGTGAGGTTGAAAGGTTTTGAATGACTTATGTAATGTGCACTGAAAAACTTTTAATTGATCATCATTAGTATACAGAAAAGAAGGTACTGGGCCTGTTGCACAAAACTTACCATTGATGGTAACTTTGCCATCAATGGTAACTACCATGGAAACCTTGATTTTGATTAGCTGTTGAGCCCTGTTACCATAGGTAGTTGCCATTGATGGCTAGTTTTATGCAACAGGGCCCTCCTGTTAATCTTCTGTTGCTTCCTCGTAAGGGGGTGACAGAAAATTCTACCATAGAGGGCATCTAAATTCAAGTAGACGTACAGAGTTCTCCCAACTGTGAACAATAAATCCTTCAGTGCTGTGATTGGTTTCTCAGAACACAATTTTGTAGTAGATAGGCAGCATGCTGACAGAAATGTCGGGCTAAATGCCACTTTTCTTTTTTTATAATTGCAATAAAGAGGTTTGAAGTGCAGTTTACAGTGCATCAAAGGTTTCACAGTCATTTTTGTATTGTTTTATTGCTGAAATGAAGCCACAAGAAGATTGATCATTGGCAATTAAAGCATCTTCTTTCAGAAGAACAAAATTCGACCTCGGGAGGTGGCACTGTATATGTGTGTCTGATATTAGGCCAGGAACCCCTGATTTTACATTAATGGTTTTACATGATATATTTGTTATGTAACTGATGTATTATTACCAACAAATGGACAAATTAAAGTATATTACTGTGATACCATTCATTTTGCAGAATGCTTTTGAACTAAAAGTTCATTGAGATTGCTATATATGAAGAAGAAAAAGAAGATTTTTTTTCTTCTTCATTGTAAAGACCAAAATCATGCTGCGAACATGGATCAGAATAAGAAGTGTGATTTCCAGTGTGCTAGTTCCCTCTCTTGTGCTATGGTTGGAAAAGTGAATGTGTAGAAGAATGATTTGACGGCTTTTGTTATTACTATCATGTGTGATATGCGTAATCTTAAGAGTTTTGTGTATTCCACATACATGTATTTCCGCTACCTGTGTACAATGGAGGAAAAGAGGTTGAAGTATGTATTTTAGGAATAGGCCACTTTTATAGGCCAATGTGTGTCCTACTGAGAAAAAAAAACAAATTTTTGCAATTTGCATTCTGACTATTGAAATACATTTATTAGTAGCAGGTGAATGGGATGATTTGTAACAGATTTATGTATTAAATTTGATTAATTACGTAAACTGTCCTATTCACTGATATGCTGGTATTCATTTTTTTTCTTTTTCTTTTCTACTTCTTCATTTAACTGTGACTAATTCACAAACAGGTTAATTTTTACACTCTACCACATGTGAGAAGTTGTTTTTGATAACTCCGAAAGTGTTCCGATCACCCGGACAAGTTTTGCTCTTGATGTTTTGTGAATGAGCTCGAGACAATACGACTGCAGTTCACTGTGTCATATCTGAATGACTAAAAGACTATTTTGAACCTTTAAAAAACTGGGGGATGGGGGGCTAAAAGTGCCCCCTCCTATGATCTTGGCAACCAAAAGTCTGATCGGCTCCAAATTGGGAATGGTAATAGATGGCCATGCGATCTACAATATTGCATAGTTAAAATATTTTTTGAATTAGAATATGCTAATTAGAGCTAATGAATTATGCAACAATTGTATTCTATTTGAATTTTTTGTATTTTTCTTTATATATGGTGATTCTTATGAAACGAAACTGTGTTCATGTTACAGTAAACATGCTATTATATTTTATAGATTATATTTACACAATCTCTGATAAAAAAAAGTAATTGATAATTACGCGACTTATGAATAATTTTGATGTCATATCATGAACTCGTGTTTTGGTGATGAAGTCACGAGAGACATTTTTTCTTCCTTATGTTGGAGTGCTGGTCTATTTGTCTTAAGCCTCGGTCACAAATGCCATTACGAACTGCTACGAACGCCGTACCAACGGTTTTCAGATAATGGAAATTCTGGAAGACAATTGAAAAACGGAGATTCGTACAAACCTTTGTGACCGTAGCATTAATCATGAAAAAATATTTAGTTTTACTGTTTTCTATGTATTTTTCTTTCATTTTATGTGTATTATTCTTTATAATATTGTATTGTTTTATGCAAATGGAATGCAATAAGTTTTATTCACCACGCCAAATGGGAATACTAACAGTACATGTGAATAGATGGGTATAAAACTGCCACATAAAAGGTGCATCAAATTTTCAGTGACACACGATCGCAAAATGTTACATAACACCCGGACCGTTGACCTGGTGTTCGCAGATTTGGTATCAAAAGATATGCAAGACTCTAAGGAAATAAATCATGAAGTGGCACCATAAAATATATAAGCATTACAAAGTAATCAAGAAAATAGAGGAGGGGAAGGGGGGGGGCTAAAGCAGCCCCCAGTCTTAACTCTCCTCTCCTCTCTGTGTGCTTTCCCTCTCCTTGCTAGTTCCCCCCTCTCTATTTCACTTTCCTTTTTGCCATTTCTCGCTTTCTTCTTCACCCTTACTTTTTTCCACATGTTGCTGTTTCTCTTTCATGATTGCAAGTAGGAAAATCTCCCATGTTGACATAGTTTGAATAGTTTACTGTTCATTGCTTACAAAGTCACTTGCCAATCTATGAATTAGTCTTAAGAAAAATATTCATAAGATATTAACATGTTGTGTAACTTAGTAATAAAATACTTTCATTTTCAATTTTATTTCTTTACACTGTATACCAGGAGCTTTGTATAATCTTTGATGAGTAAAATCACATTTAACATATTTCTTATACCCTTACTATGTCTGCATGCATCATTAGTAAAATGTACCTTATTCATTTCTATTACTGTTTTTTGTACTATGCATGTAGCAATTTTTTGTTGACATATCTGTTTTGCTATTTATATCCACTATTGGTACTTACTTTCATTTGTATTGTTCATTTTCCTTGCTATTTAAACATGAAATAATGCATTATTTGAAATGGTATGTAACCTCATTTTGTCTTTTTTAACACGTCTGTTGCTTTCTTTGCCTCTCTGCATGGTTGCTTGTTTGCCACGTGTGCAATTTTGCACAAAACATTATGCACCAATTGACTGAACGATTGCTTTGTGGAACACGATGGCTTTGCAAAATTACCCATTTTCTGTATAGATTATCTCCATGACAACCCTTTTAACACATGTGTACATTAATCTTGCACCAGAAACAGTTCAATAATGTCGAAGCCTTTGGTATATCTATCCTATGGATAAATACTGTAAGATTAATTGTGTGGCATAATTATGATTATGAGCCAAGTGTTTGGAAGATAATTGAATACAAAACTGAGTATGTTTATAGCTTCATTTTAGTAGCTTGCACTGTTTTGAATGAAATGTATAAATATGGAAGTGTTTTTTGGGGGGAATGTCATAATATTTCTTTATTTTTTGTGCCATTACCAAATTGAATGTTTGGAGGAAATTCAAGAGTTTAAAAATAGCTATGTTTGAAAATAGCTATGTTTTATCCAAGTTTCCATAGGTAATCTTTCTCATTCAAGAGTTAAGAGAAAATGTCCTGATAATTGAAAGGAAC
The DNA here is from genome assembly GCA_035222895.1 of Strongylocentrotus droebachiensis. NCBI lineage: Eukaryota > Metazoa > Echinodermata > Echinoidea > Camarodonta > Strongylocentrotidae > Strongylocentrotus > Strongylocentrotus droebachiensis. Next base: position 113,507 of record JAVYIG010001127.1, read on the forward strand.
CATGTGAAATGTAGTCTTAACAATCTGCAATTATCATCAATTCTGTAATTACAGATTCCATCATTTTTGCACCAAATGGACAAGAGATATTGATATTCTTCATTACTGCACTGTTATTTCTATTCAACCAAAGCCTTGAATGTTTGGCATATCATCTGTTGAGAGTCAGGAGAGCATTTAATCGCAATTTTCACAGACAAATAACGCGCTTCTGGCACTCACCAGGCGATACCAACGTGTATTGTTTTTGTTGAAGTAATGTACATAGAATTATACAAACCATCTGTATACGTGTATATATATAAAATGGACTACACATAATCCATTTTGATTGTTAACATGTAATAAAATGTAATATTTTTTTCTCAAATGTGTGGCTAATCTTGTATTTTTCCCTAAACTGTGTTTAAAGACAGATATATCTCAATCATTTGATGTTTGTTACTTAGGACTAGTTTAACATTATGAGAATAAGAGGTTGATCGAACATTGTAAAAAGTGTTGATGGTGGTACATGTAATATAATTGATGATCAGGGGCAGATTTAGAGGGGGCGTGGGCCCCCCTTTCCTTCCTAAAAAATCGCAGGAAAAAAGTTAAGAAATATTCACATAAATGTTTAGGTTTACGCATTCAGAAATGCCGTCGAATGTACCGTAGAGCATCTTAAGGTTCAATATTTTCCTGTTCTTCTTCCTTCTCCTTCTTCTTTTCTTCTTCTTTCTTCTCCTCCTTCTCCTTGTCATCATCTTCTTCTCTTTGAAAAATCAACCCTAAGTTAATTTCAATAGCCTAATTGTGCGTCGCCTATCGAAATATGCGAACATGATCATGATCATGATAATGATCATGAGCCGGATATGAATACCATTGGACAAACAGTAATTTGTGCACGTCAGTTGATCTTTTTCAAAAATAATTGCGTTCATATTTTCTCCTTCCATCGTGCAATTCGAAATGGTTTACTTTTAATACTATGGATGATGAATTACAATTAATGTAGAATAGAGTACAGTTTATTGACTCCTATACGACCCCCTTCTGGTTTATCAGAGGACAACACATTAACTCGTCATTATAATGATACATAATAAAGAAAACAAACATAGCATAATATTACGATGAATACAGAATACAACAAAACAACTATACAATTTGGCAAGCATAAATGAAAAGTGGAGAATACCACATGAACAATTGAGATACCAACAAAAACTACATAAATTGTCCTAATTATTGAACAAATTATAAGATTCATTTTTGTACATGTAAGTGAGATGTGATTGGAGTGTTACTGTTTATGCGGACTAACAAAATACGGCAATAAGTGTCCCTAGAAAGATAAACCTATACCACTCTTTGCTTTCCAAAGGACAAACAAGAACATAATGGATTATAATGTAATCAAACAAACAAACTGAAAAAATAGACAAACACTAAACAAAAGAACAAACAAACAATCAAACAAAACTAAATTTGACCTACAGCAAGACTGTAATACAGATCACAACATTTTGGTTGCTTGATTAACCTACCACTTCGAGTTGCATTCCGTTTAATGGGTGACATAATTATGATTGAATTGTTCGGATTTATATAGACCAGCAAAATATGATATTATTATCCTTAAGAAGAGTACTAATTTCTTCAGCTGTCCTATACCGGAATATAAAAATAAATTCAACGTGTGTAATGTGCAAGGGCGTTAAACTATTACTTTTCGACCTTAATTATATGAAATTAAATGATATTTGGATATGTAGGCCAACTACGCACTGTAATGACGTAATAATAGAGACGTGCCAGTGCGCATGCTTCGTTACGCGTAGAAACGGAGTTACTTCTTTCAAACAATATCAAACATAAGCATCTTATGTGATTGAAGTTATTGCATACATATTGTGTACATGTAATCGGAATTTGTTAAGTCTTTACTCGAATTATTCATCATGAGTGACGAAAGTAAGTACAATGTAGTTTCAAGAACATGTGCAGACATTTTTTTCTTACAAAGATCCTCCAGCAGAATCAAAAAAAGAAAGAAAAAGAAACAACAAGCAACCATCGACCAAACCTCCCCGCTCTCATTTAAAAATGCAGTTACTAAAGAACTTTTTTCCAAAATGTAATCTTCCACCCTCCACCACCTCCAGTCAAAACTCTTCTTCGGAGTAATTAGGAGGAAAAGAATCCAAGATCCAAGAACTACATTTCAATTCAATAAATCCTCAAATTTTACCTTTCATAGACTGATGTGGCACCAAAAGCGGAACGGAAGAACTGTTAACATCTCAAACGAATCATTGCTATAATTTATTTAATCAAATTAAACCTCTTTAACATGTTTACAATTTTACACATTGTCTGTGACATACAGACAGAAAAAAAGACGTTTAACTTAAGTTTTTGTTTTAATGTACAGAATTGCCATACTTGCGTGTACTAACATGTAAGCAAATTACATCAATCCACATGTCTTTATCATTTTATTTCATTTAGCTATTCGAGTGAAGATTCCAGCATTCGAACTAAAGAGGAGGAGGAGGAGGAGGAGAAACAGGATGAGAAGAGGGTGCTGAAGGGGGAAAAAAGAAACAGAGTGAGCTTAAGGAAGAGGAGGAGAACCAGAATGAGCTGGAGCTGGAGGAGGAAGACGACCGAGGAGGACCCAGAAGAGAAGGAGAAAGAGAAGGTAATCAGGGTGAGCTTGAAGAGGAGAAGTAGGATGAGCTGAAACTGGAGAATGAGGACCCATAAGAGGAGGAAGAGAAGGAGAAGCAAGGTGAGCTGGATCTGGAGCTGGAGGAGGAGGACCCAGAGGAGAAGGAGGAGACGGAGAAGCAGGATGAGCTGAAGCTGGACGAAGAGGACCCAGTGGAGAAGGAGGAGAAGGAGAAGCAGGGTGAGCCGGAGGAGGAGGAGAAGGAGAAGCAGGGTGAGCTTGAACTGGAGGAGGACCTAGAAGAGGAGGAGAAGGATAAGCAGGGTGAGCTGCATGGAGCTGGAGGAGGACCTGGGGGAGAAGGAGAAGCAGGGTGAGCTGGAGCTAGAGGAGGAGGACCTAGATGAGAAGGAGGAGAAGAAGAAGCAGGGTGAAATTGAGCTGGAGGAGGAAGATAGAGGAGAAGGAGAAGGAGAAGCAGGGTGAATTAGAGCTGGAGGAGGACCCAGAGGAGAAGGAGGAGAAGTAGAAGCAGGGTCAGCTGGAGCTGGAGGAGGACCCAGAGGAGAAGGAGGAGAAGGAAAAAAAAAGGTTAGCTGGAGCTGGAGAAGGAAGACCCAGAAGAGGAGGAGGAGAAGTAGAAGCAGGGTCAGCTGGAGCTGGAGGAGGACCCAGAGGAGAAGGAGGAGAAGGAAAAAAAAAGGTTAGCTGGAGCTGGAGAAGGAAGACCCAGAAGAGGAGGAGGAGAAGTAGAAGCAGGGTGAATTAGAGCTGGAGGAGGACCCAGAGGAGAAGGAGGAGAAGGAAAAGAAAGGTTAGCTGGAGCTGGAGAAGGAAGACCCAGAAGAGGAGGAGGAGAAGGAGAAGCAGGGTCAGCTGGAGCTGAAGGGGAACCCAGTGGAGAAGAAAAAGCGGGGTGAGCTGGAGCTAGAGGAGGAGGACCTATTGGAGAAGGAGGAGAAGGAGAAGCAGGTTGAGCTGGAGGAGGAGGAGAAGGAGAAGCAGGGTGAGCTTGAACTGGAGGAGGACCTAGAAGAGGAGGAGAAGGAGAAGCAGGGTGAGCTGCATGGAGCTGGAGGAGGACCTGGGGGAGAAGAAGAAGCAGGGTGAGCTGGAGCTAGAGGAGGAGGACCTAGAGGAGAAGGAGGAGAAGAAGAAGCAGGGTGAAATTGAGCTGGAGGAGGGAGACCTAGAGGAGAAGGAGAAGGAGAAGGAGAAGGAGAAGCAGGGTGAATTAGAGCTGGAGGAGGACCCAGAGGAGAAGGAGGAGAAGTAGAAGCAGGGTCAGCTGGAGCTGGAGGAGGACCCAGAGGAGAAGGAGGAGAAGGAAAAAAAAAGGTTAGCTGGAGCTGGAGAAGGAAGACCCAGAAGAGGAGGAGGAGAAGTAGAAGCAGGGTGAATTAGAGCTGGAGGAGGACCCAGAGGAGAAGGAGGAGAAGGAAAAGAAAGGTTAGCTGGAGCTGGAGAAGGAAGACCCAGAAGAGGAGGAGGAGAAGGAGAAGCAGGGTGAGCTTGAGCTGGAGGAGGAGGACCTATAAGAGGAGGAGAAGGAGAATCAGGGTGAGCTGGAGCTGGAGGAGAAGGACCCAGAAGAGGAGGAGAAGTAGAAGCAGGGTCAGCTGGAGCTGAAGGGGAACCCAGTGGAGAAGAAAAAGCAGGGTGAGCTGGAGCTAGAGGAGGAGGACCTATTGGAGAAGGAGGAGAAGGAGAAGCAGGTTGAGCTGGAGGAGGAGGAGAAGGAGAAGCAGGGTGAGCTTGAACTGGAGGAGGACCTAGAAGAGGAGGAGAAGGAGAAGCAGGGTGAGCTGCATGGAGCTGGAGGAGGACCTGGGGGAGAAGAAGAAGCAGGGTGAGCTGGAGCTAGAGGAGGAGGACCTAGAGGAGAAGGAGGAGAAGAAGAAGCAGGGTGAAATTGAGCTGGAGGAGGGAGACCTAGAGGAGAAGGAGAAGGAGAAGGAGAAGGAGAAGCAGGGTGAATTAGAGCTGGAGGAGGACCCAGAGGAGAAGGAGGAGAAGTAGAAGCAGGGTCAGCTGGAGCTGGAGGAGGACCCAGAGGAGAAGGAGGAGAAGGAAAAAAAGGTTAGCTGGAGCTGGAGAAGGAAGACCCAGAAGAGGAGGAGGAGGAGAAGTAGAAGCAGGGTGAATTAGAGCTGGAGGAGGACCCAGAGGAGAAGGAGGAGAAGGAAAAGAAAGGTTAGCTGGAGCTGGAGAAGGAAGACCCAGAAGAGGAGGAGGGGAAGGAGAAGCAGGGTGAGCTTGAGCTGGAGGAGGAGGATCTATAAGAGGAGGAGAAGGAGAATCAGGGTGAGCTGGAGCTGGAGGAGGAGGACCCAGAAGAGGAGGAGAAGTAGAAGCAGGGTCAGCTGGAGCTGAAGGGGAACCCAGTGGAGAAGAAAAAGCAGGGTGAGCTGGAGCTAGAGGAGGAGGACCTATTGGAGAAGGAGGAGAATGAGAAGCAGGTTGAGCTGGAGGAGGAGGAGAAGGAGAAGCAGGGTGAGCTTGAACTGGAGGAGGACCTAGAAGAGGAGGAGAAGGAGAAGCAGGGTGAGCTGCATGGAGCTGGAGGAGGACCTGGGGGAGAAGAAGAAGCAGGGTGAGCTGGAGCTAGAGGAGGAGGACCTAGAGGAGAAGGAGGAGAATAAGAAGCAGGGTGAAATTGAGCTGGAGGAGGAAGACCTAGAGGAGAAGGAGAAGGAGAAGCAGGGTCAGCTGGAGCTGGAGGAGGACCGCCAGAGGAGAAGTCGAAGGATAAGCAGGGTGAGCTGGAGCTGGTGGAGGAGGACCCAAAGGAGGGGGAGAAGGAGAAGCAGGGTGAGCTTGAGCTGGAGGAGGAGGACCTATAAGAGGAGGTGAAGGAGAATCAGGGTGAGCTGGAGCTGGAGAAGGAGGACCCAGAAGAGGAGGAGAAGTAGAAGCAGGGTCAGCTGGAGCTGGAGGAGGAGGACCCAGAGGAGAAGGAGGAAAAGGAGGAGAAGGAGAAGTAGGGTGAGCTGGAGCTAAAGGAGGAGAAGGAGAAGCGAGGTGAGCTGGAGCTGGGCGAGGAGGAGGACACAGAGGAGGAGGAGCAAAAGGAGAAGCAGGGTGAGCTGGAGCTTGAGGAGAAGGACCCAGAGGAGAAGGAGGAGAAGGAGAAGCAGGGTGACCTGGAGCTAGATGAGGAGGAGGACACAGAGGAGAAAGAGGAGAAGTAGAAGCAGGGTCAGCTGGAGCTGGAGGATAAGGACCCAAAGGGGAAGGAGGAGAAGGAGAAGCAGGGTGAGCTTGAGCTGGATGAGGAGGACACAGAGGAGGAGGAGGAAAAGGAGAAGCAGGGTGTGCTGGAGCAGGAAGTTGAGGACCCAGAGAAGAAGGAGGAGCATGGTGAGCTGGAGCTCGAAGAGGAGGATCCAGAGGAGAATTGGAGAAGGAGAAGCAGGGTGAGCTGGAGCTGGAGGAGGATGACCTAGAGGAGAAGGAGGATGAGGAGGGGAGGAGAAGCGGGGGAGCTGGAGGAGGAGGACCCAGAGGAGGAGGAGGGCAATGAAAAACATGGTGTGGTGGAGCAGGAAGTGGAGGACCCAGAGGATAAAGAGAAGCATGGTTAGCTGGATCTGGAGGAGGATCCAGAGGAGAATCGGAGAAGGAGAAGCAGGGTGAGCTGGAGCTGGAGGAGGAGGACCTAGAGGAGGGGGAGGACAAGGAGAAGCAGGGTTAGCTAGAGCTGGAGGAGGAGGATCCAGAGGATAATATGAGCAGGAGAAGCAGGGTGAGCTGGAGCTGGAGGAGGATGACCTAGAGGAGAAGGAGGATGAGGAGGGGAGGAGAAGCAGGGGGAGCTGGAGGAGGAGGACCCAGAGGAGGAGGAGGGCAATGAAAAACATGGTGTGGTGGAGCAGGAAGTGGAGGACCCAGAGGATAAAGAGAAGCATGGTTAGCTGGATCTGGAGGAGGAGGATCCAGAGGAGAATCGGAGAAGGAGAAGCAGGGTGAGCTGGAGCTGGAGGAGGAGGACCTAGAGGAGGGGGAGGACAAGGAGAAGCAGGGTTAGCTAGAGCTGGAGGAGGAGGATCCAGAGGATAATATGAGCAGGAGAAGCAGGGTGAGCTGGAGCTGGAGTTGGAGGACCCAGAGGAGGAGGAAGAGAAGGAGAAACAGGGTGAGCTGGGGCTGGAGGAGGAGGACCTCCGACCTCGAGGAGGAGGAGGAGGGCAATGAGAAGCAGGGTTAGCTGGAGCTGGAGGAGGAGGATCCAGAGGAGAATATGAGAAGGAGAAGCAGGGTGAGCTGGAGCTGGAGGAGGAGGACCTCGAGGAGGAGGAGGACAATTAGAAGCAGGGTGGGGTGGAGCAGGAAGTGGAGGACCCAGAGGAGGAGGAGCAGGGTGAGCTGGAGCTTGAAGAGGAGAACCCAGAGGAGAAGGAGAAGCTAGAGGAGAGGAGGAGATGCAGGGCGAGCTTGAGCTGGAGTAGGAAGAGGAGGTGGCGTTCATAGAAGAAAAAGGGCAGGAGCATCTACCTTATGTGGTATACTTTTCATTTCTTATGCCACCACCTGCATTATGGTCTGTTAATAATCATGTAAATAAATCAATGTTAAAATAAAACTAAATCAAAATGTGTTCTGATTATGTAAAGTATTCCTGTTACAATGTTCACATGACCTACAATTTCGGTCACAATCATGCGTGAGAGTGAGAGAATGTGGAAGTGGGCGGGGAGGTGGGAGAGCGAGAGAGAGAGAGAGAGAGAGAGATGAATTAATGTGGAGGGGTGGGGAGGTTGGAGAGAAAGAGAGAAGGTGGTCGTCACTTGGGCCATGTTAATTAATTTATTATTTTCTTAATTATAATACAGGCACATTTTTCATTTACATTCTGTTTCATATCATGTTTTATTTTCCAGAGTCCAGTATAATAACATATATGTATATATAACATAACAATACAGAGAAAATTCGCAATGAAAATAAAATTGGCAAAAGGGGAAAATAATAAGTAGAATAATATGTGGATGGGGAAAACAAAAGCAAAAGTTACTTGTCAGGGTTAATCCCTAGAATAATCATAAAACACAATGTAATATTAAATTTACTGGGGTAGGAAAAGAATTGTATATTTAACATTTTTTACGCTTTTTGTTTGTTATAAAACTTTTGAGTGATACAGAGTTTTTAATGTAATCACTTCATCCATTCCTGAGGACTTTGTCTCGGTACTTTACACCTGTTCGGTCCTTGGAAAGTTTTAAAGAATACAAATGTAATTTACATGTCATGTATAAAATTATGTGCGCTTCTGGTGGTGTATCTATTAATTGAATTATTTGATACAATAATACTTCAATAACTACATTTGTGTACATAAACATGTATGTGTACAGTGTTTTTTTTGTTTGTCTCTATATAAAGACATTCTAATTTCATAATCCTATAATCATTTTACAGTTCCCATTCGTTTTTCACTTAAAACAGTCCAATGTATCTGTAAATAGTTACTTTCAAATTGCGACTACACGAATGATATTTAACGAAACTTTTACAAACAAACAAACAAACAAAGAGCAACAACAGAATTGGGGGAGGGTGACACAGCGAACGCAACATTACTCTGAGGAATAAGTTTTCATGTATATCGCTTCTCAGAGAGCAAAAAGACTTCACATACAGTTGTATTAACAATCTAACTAAGAAGACTCACTTAAGGCCCATTGCATAATTCCGTTAACATTTCTTGCATATCATAAACAGTGTATAATTTGTTTTCTTTCTTCGATTGACTTGATTTTCTTTGATGTAGCATTTAACCTATGACTTCTGAATAACCACATTGTACATGGGTTTAATATATGAATCACCCGGTTCCAGATGGCTGTGGGTTAATTGCGATTAATTTGTAGGCGCCTTGAACATTTTTGAAGATGGATATAATCATAATGCTTCATAATATCGTCATATGAGTAAAATAAATTCTAATCGAATTACTTTAAATGTATGTTTCAGATATGAAATGAAAAACATTAGATACGATATAGACGACGGGTATCAAACTTTGGAGGAGCGCCTGAGATCTGACGTCGGCATGTACTCGGAGTCGGTACCGTCGAAATCATCCATTACGACGTCGGTCTGGAGGATGAGAGTTGGTTTGAGAGAGATAGAGAAAGAGAGGGTGTTGGGGTGGAGAGAAGGTAGAAAGAGGGAACGAGAGAGATAGAAAAAGTGACAGAGAGAGAGAGAGAGCTCGGGGAGATGGGGTGAGGAGGATGAGAGAGAGAGGAACAGAGAAAGAGAGTCAGATTGAGTGGGAAGGAGAGGGGGGGAGAGAAATTAAGAGAAATAGAAAGGGGATGAGCAGAGAGAGGGGAGGAGCAAAGAGAGTCAGAGGGGGAAGGAGAGGGAAGAGGGTAGTAGGAGGAGAGAGGAAAGAGAGAGAGAGAGAGAGAACCCAAAAAGAGAGAGAGAGAAGTAGGGGTAGTAAAAGGAAGTGACAACCAGTGGATTAAATAGAAGTGACTTGATTTTCTTACCCTTCCATCATAATACGTAACATATTTTAATCATGGAAACTGTTTCTGTTCCACTATCAAGAAAATAAAAACCATGTCACGCCAATATTACCAATAAGATGATCCTCCAACTTTCAATGGCAATTCTTTCTCCGTTTATCTCAAACATTCCCTCAGCCCAACAGTGTATACAGATTTAATTCACCTTGAAGCAAGAGTGGAATCGTTGCACCTCGAAATATTCCAAAGTGAAAATTTGCATTTTGGTAACATTTTGTACCAACTTACATTTGCGGTCGCCAACATAGTCTCGAGTCGTACCGATATTTCGCTGAACGTCGGTCTTCCCCTTTGGTCGTCTATCCAGCATTCCAGCATCAAGTCGTACCTGCAAAATGAGTGAATGGTAATTATGGGCGTACGAGACGGGAAAGGGTGGCGAAGGCTAGGGCCTGGGGGCTGCATCCCGAGTTATTTGGCATGACCAATATTCGGGCATTCGTCACCTCGTATTCGGGCACCCGTCCTCTTATTTGGGGTCCCTCTACCCCATATTCAGGGAGCGAGGTGGTAAATTTGTATTTTTTTACAATCTTACCAAGTAGGATAAATTACATTTTGCTCAAAAAGAAATAGTGAGATTTTATAAACTGGAAAATTTGATAATTCGTGCAAATGCCGTCTGACCCCGGCAAAATGATTTTCCATATGCTTATAATCGGGGGCTTAATGATCGTAAATATTAATTTCATCACACTATATTCACAGTAGCGAAGAAACGGTCATTCTCTAACTTGATTATTCTGTTTAAAATAGAAGACGGAGCGATGACTTTTCCCAAAATTAAGGTCGTGGAGGTGACTAGTTGTTTCTAATAGTGTACTCACAAAGACTGGCTACAGTGATCAGGTTTAGGTAGTCGGTACCCCACCTCGACGGCCATCTTGACTTGCCCTGACTCCATACCCGTGTAAGGACGTGCTCCTGTGAGGAATATAACAAGACAGATGGAGTTAGTGGATAGGTCATGATAATAATACGGAAAGAGAGAGAGAGAGAGAGAGAGAGAGAGAGAGAGAGAGAGAGAGAGCGCCCATGGACCTCTCATTGCGTTATATTTGCGTGATTATAACGACCTACCGAGTTCTTTTATCAATTTTTGTATTCGACCTAGACCTCGTCTTATAAAGAGTTGCGATTGTTTCAATTCAATAGCATCTTGTACTAATCGAAATTATGTACTGAAGAGATAGGAGTTGAGAATAGTTTCAAGTTGCGATTGATTGAATCAATCGACCCTTTTTTCATGACGGGGCCCAGTGCATTGCAAGTATTTAGTTTTAGCCATTATGTTCTTCCTTCAGGTTTGAAGTTGATATATTTAAACATGAGATATATGAAAATAAACAGATACATGAATCATCGATTGTGCATAAATGAATATCACCCCCCAAAAAAAATATAGACAAAAGAAACAATAGGGCTTACACTTATAGGAGAGAAGCTACAAATGGGGGTACCGGAACTGAAATACATCCTGCTGAAGAAAATATAAACTAAGGACATTTATTGAGTAATGAGGTGGATCCCTTATTTCAACAATATGAGGAACAATTATTTGTTGGTGTTGAGATGTTCTGGGAATTTAGAGTGAATGTGGCAAAATATTGATAGCGATTGTTTTAAACTAAATCTTACCAAGTGTCAATATCTCCCACATGAGGACAGCAAATGACCAAACATCACTCTTGGTGGAGTACACGTCATGACGTAGAGATTCTGGTGCCATCCACCTAACAGGAACACGTCCCTGTATTACAGAGGAAAAGACAGGGTAAATGAAATTTTAAAAAATGTTACAAAGCGGTTTTTTGTTTGGGTATACACTGCAATTTTCCATAAAGGACTGGGATAACACTGAGAAGAAGAAATGATTACAAAATGAGCCATTAGATTAGTGATTCTGAGGCCTTTGAACAAGCGACCCCATACGGCAATCTTTAAGATCCCTTACCTAAACTGCAGCTTTTCGACAAAATAGTTAGCCCCTAATTTGCTTCTTTAAATGTTTAAATGAGCTTTAGTATCATTAGTAACCCATTGATCCCCCTAAAAAAAAAAACTAAAACTCCAAAGCTCATAAACGAAAAGACCCATTATTTTACGACAAAAATGTCAATATTCTAAGAAATTGTTGAAGTCTAGTTATCAACTGAATAGATGAGGAGGGAATTTTGTATTAATTTGTTTCTTTGATTTTTTTTTTAAATCTTCTTAAATGGTGAAGTGTATTGAATAATGGCGCAAGTACGTCTCTCTTACCCGTGACATCATAATGTATTCTTCGTCATCGTTTACACGCCTCGCCAAGCCGAAGTCGGCCACCTTACACTCGAGCCTTGGTCCTAGAAGAACGTTACGAGCTGCGAGGTCTCGATGAACAATCTGGGATATAAAAAGACATGTGATGTTGTTATCGGTTATCATGATAAATAATGTGTAATTATGGGCATGAAAGAAACTTCAGCACGATCGCAAAGATGTTCAAGAAATTAAGTTCGGATTACGTAATATTATGTCATCTTTAATGTTTGCATATTTGAAAAGGCGATGAACAAGGAATATCAAACTTGCTTAGGTTGATTTTTTGAAAGTATTTGGGATTGTGTTATACGTCCATAGACGAATTTACGTTAAAATCATCTCGATCATGTGAGCAGGCTATTTAAAATTGTGGTTGTTTAAACACGTTGCAAAAAAAACACCCCATGAGGTTTTATCTATTTTAGAGAAAAGTAACAGGCATTAACATTATACGGGGATTCGATCACGAAATCGCAGTGTAGCGTCAAATGCATTGGGGTATATTTTCTATTACACATTGTTGGGCGATATGTTCCATAGCTTTGGCAATCTGAACACAAAAGCGAAGAAGTTGTTCCGATGACACATCGACGTTCTGCTGACGGTTCTCCTTGGCCATTTGCGTCAGGCAATGACGCAGACTTTGATTGGGGCAATATTCCATTATGATGTAGGTGGAACCTGTAACCATGGATACAGAAAGATATTTATATTGTAAGACTTTTTATAATATCAATATCAATCAATGTTGTTCTGAGTTGATGCTTCCAATACATCTGGGACCCGTTTCACAAAGACTTTTTTCAATGACAAATGACAAAAATAAGTGACAAATCTGCTGATAACCAATCAGAAGCAAGAATTTCAGTAGCTTATAACAAAAACGATCCTTTGTCACTGATGACAAGTTTTGTGAAACGGGTCCCAGATGTCTTTGAGCGCTATACAATGAATGATAACATCCATGCTTGCCAACACACACGGTGTGCAAAATTTCCAATCTTTGGGGGAGTATTTTTTTCTTCCAGAACGATGCCATCAGAACGCTGAAAAAACTTTCAATGAAGTCCACATCCATAGGAAATAAGTGTCTTGTTGGGGATCGAATTCACGACTTATGCATCTCTAGTCAAGAAATATGTTTAATGCGATCGACTATAGGACACCCCTACGTGTCACATTTTGCAAAGCATTTTGTAAGGATTCTCCCTTTGTAGTCCTTCTTACAATAACTGATGGTAGGGTCCATTGATCCTACGTGCCGGTTCTCATTCATTCATATGGTTCTACAACGTCCCCTCTAACCCCAAACCCCAACTAAAACGATGCTGACCATAATTATCCCTAGAAGCCTTAACTTTAAAAACTACCATTAAAATAAGCATGGACGATCTTTAACCTGAGTAAAAAAAAAACAACAACAAACAAACAAACAATTGAAAAGCTTTATTTGACTGAAGATGACACGACTCTCCATACTCTGATAGCTAGGTAGTGGGCCCAAAGGCATAAAGGACCGTATAATTATACACTTCAGGACAGGGAAGGTACCCTTCTAAGAAATGTCTCATTTTGTTTGCATATTTCGCGGAGTGACGACACTTTCGAATGGTAGATTTATAAGTTTAACAACATGCTTGATCCATGTAGAATGTTAAAAGTGTAAATATATACTATTTTTAGAATGCCGTTGCACCTGGAGTCTTTTAAGTGTTGATTTGATGTTTGACATTTTAGATTGAATGGTTACGAACTTACGATAGACAGTTATTTGATAAGTTAAACAGATTATTAGATTGGAACCACAAAAGCGAAAATGGACTCTTTTTAAACGAAGATACTAACCGTTTTCGGCTATGCTGTATCCTAGAAGCCTAACAATGTTTGGATGACACGGTATATCTCTCATTGTCTGCAGTTCATTCGAGAAGCTATCCTTGTCAAGGTCTGTGGCTGAATCTTCAAAGAAAAAAAAGTTTTGTTGCAAATCGCAGAATATGTCGAAAAATGGCATTTTGACATTAATTAATTTTGACAATAATCATTACGCGTTTATATTATAGTTTTTAGAAAAATGGGTTTAGAATAGGCCTACTTCAATGTCTTCTTATAGTTATACTACTTTAACATTGGATATTGTGTGTAGAGTGTAGTAAACAAAGTAACAAACAAAAAAAAACAAAAAAAAACAAAAAAATTCGCAGTCATACAAACCTCGTAGCATTTTGACCGCGACTGTAGTTGTATCCTGACCTTCCATAATCCCAACCGCTTCGACGCGGTAAACTCGACCGAACGAACCGCCATCGATGAGATTTTTAGTCAAGTGGAGTCCTCGAAGACGATCGACTGGGAATTTATATTCATCCACGCATGATGGGTTGGAATCTGTTTTCGATGGCTCGGCCGCCGCAGGTGGACCCACTACAGTTAGTTCATAACGCTAAAAATAAATGAATTTTAAAAAGAAACATGAAGGATAGAAACCCAAAAGGGAAGAATATGAAAGTTAAGTGGAAAAAATATTGAAAGAAAAAGGGGAATCGAGAGTCGTCAAAGAAGGAAGAGAAAAATATTAAAAAGATCAACTTGATAAAAATTAAAAAGGTTAGAGACAAAAAATGAAGCAGTTAGAGGGGAAAATACAAAGAGATAGTGATATAGAGAGAGGGAGAGAGCTAGAAGTCGTTTTGTGAGCTAAATTCTGTGCGATAAGACATAAGAGCTAATATGGCGTCTTGGGTAATTTTTAAAACATTTTTATGGGGTTCTTGTCAATTGAAACAACACACATCTTTAAATGTAATTGTAATTAGATAAAATACTAATACATTGATTGCTGCGCTACAATCAAAATACATTGTTTATGAAAGAGGTCACTTGAAACTCACATTTTCAGTTGCCGGCAATACGGTTACAAATGACTGTATAGGCATAAGACGCTCTCTCCTTTCTTGAAGTTTTCGGCGGCACGTCCTACAACAAGTTATCACGATGACCAGATTGATTATGATGAGGAAACCGATAACGGCGCCGGCAATCATTACGACTTCCATCGTCGTCAAACCCCCATAGGTCGTCGCGTTGTATTCCGGAGGGGTTGCTGTCTCCGTTGTTGAATGCATTGTCGTCGTTGTCGTCATCTCGTCATCATTGTCAACGTCGTCAGTGGCGCCAACATCCTCATCAGTGTCGCCATCACCATCATTGTCGCCATCACCATCATCGCCGTCATCCTGTGAAATTTCTGATAATGTATTTTAAGAAAAAAGACGATAATGATAATGGTTATGGTAATAAAGGCTTCAATGTTTTCAATTAAGTTGCGTACTTATTACTTTTTCTACGAAAGTTGCAGAGATTTTAAGTAAATGTTCTTTTTATAACTATATCACTGTTTGTACCTATTACCTCAGTTGATTTTTGTATGTACTGTTCTAGATGGAAAAAGTAAGTGTACCATTAATGGCCAACTAAATAATTAAATTAAAAAAAGGCTTCAATTATGAACTTCATTCAAGTTTTGTCTAGTGCACTGGAAGGTTTTTAACGGGCACAACCGACCCCTACCCCTCGAATCTTAAGTGGCATACCTTAAGTATACAACTCCAAGAATGTACCCCCTTTTCTGTTGCTGATTGTTGTATACATTTTTGCTTGTCAGGGGCTATGAGATATAAAGGCGAGCAAAAGTCTGAAGACCCACTATTGGGGGCTGTTAGAGAATTGTGGAATAAAAAAGGCACCCAAAGAAAGTAATGTTGATGTGATGTGTTTTATTGATTGTCACATTTTCCCCTCCGGAATATCATGCCCCACCCCCCTCTTTTACAATCCTGGATCCGCCCCTATTACCTTCACAAGTCGGGAGAACCCTGGTCAATTGTCCCTCGGTATTGCATGATAACTGATGCATGCCTATGAGTGTGTAGCCCGTCTGGCAGTCAAATTCACATGTGGTAGCGTATTCGATGATTGACCCGGCGTTACATCTCACACTAGCACTCTTAAGATGAGATGGTAGGGCTGGTATTTCACAGCGAACAACTGCCATTGTATGAAAGACAGAGAATAAGATAAGTGAAATACTATTGTAGCCGACAGAAATGAACGCCTTTCCTAGGAACGCTCTGTAGAATATTTATTTACTAAACCAAAGTATATCAGATATTATTCTTTCTTTTTAGTTACCTTCTGTAATAGAATAAAGTAACAGAAAATGAACCACTGCCATGTTTTCAGTAATTGTGATAGGGCCTATCAAAACTTAGCAATGAAGTTAAAAGAACGAGAATAAGAACGAGGAATCCAGAAGTAGAGAAATAAGTAATAGAACTTTGAGCATGCAATAGTTTATAAACGTTATAATTGATTAATCATTCAATTCATCACGGTAAACCCACTTATGCCAAGACGGTTCTCTTTCAGTAAGCCCGTCATGACATGATAGAGGACCTGCTGTTACTACTTCTAGGACTAAGTACTGAAGTAGTAATTAGATTAATTAACTATAATCATATATCTCATTTCTTACCCTGGCAACGAGGGAGAAAAAGCGAAACACCGTCTGACCCACATGTCATAGAAGATTCTCCTATCAGTCTGTACCCCTCCTGACATCCAAAGGTACATGTTTGCCCCTCTATGACAGCATCCATGTCCAAACAATTACCCTCTATGGATACCAGGAACTCAGATGGGGTGGGGATAGCACACGCAACTGTAGGGGAGGGGGGGGGGGGGGGGTCATAATCGTAGTTACAAGTGGACTAAAAATGAATTATAATCACTTGCGACTCCAAATGAACCACATGATACAGAGGCAAACATACCCGGTATTTACATTTCATGATATTTTATGCTTCACTGCGTTTCCTACGGGGTAGTCAGATAGTTATACCAAGGGATTCGAGATGATGTAATTATTTCCAGCTTAAAAACTCTCTATATAGATGTTAAAATGATTGACATGTACATGTAACTAACTAAGACCGGAATAAGGTACTTCTTGGAAAGGTTCTGTGTTGCCAATTGCAATCTCTCTATTCATTGATGTACATGTATATTGTTTTGTGCCGATCGGCAAACGTGGCAAACAAGAAACTGTGCACAGTGGCACCTGTGGCAATGGAAAGGTTTACTAATGAATTAAACCAATACGAATAAAACCAATAACTCCTTAATAAAACTTCACTCGTCTTTATTTCGTGTACTACAAAATACTTACCTTGGCAAGTAGGCAGAGGCGAGAGATTTCGATCGGCGCCACACCTTGCTGTAGGGTCACCCACTAAGTTGTATCCCTCCTTACACTCGAATCGACATGTACCGTCTTGCAGTATAAGAGCGTGTGGATAGCAGCTTGTAGCATCGGTTGGCATACCTGCCTCGACGAGATGGGTGGGGTAGTCAGGAACTTCGCAAAGAACTGGTACGAAATACACAAACAAATGTATTCATCGCAGAAAACAACAGAATAAAAAAAAAAATCAAAAAAATCAAATCAAACAAAGTTCACAGGTGTGGATAGAAGCTGGGCTACTTTTTAAGGTTGGTAGGAGTACATTTACCCCAGACCATACCCACAAATTACATATTGAGTAAATTAATTTACATATAAGTGGGCAATAACTATATTGATATAGTGTTAATGCGATAGGTAGAGTTTTATGAGAAATTGTACCCAAAGAAAAAAGGAAAATACATCTATGACGTCAAACTTTTGATATTTGAACTGTGTATTGGGTACGAAAGGGCATAATAGCAAACATATGATGAGATAGAGAGAAGAGAGAGAGAGAATAACTTGTTTGCACTTACCAGATTCACAATTGACACCGGTAGATATGTTTTGTGGACAATCACATTCGCCATGCAAGTTACATACTCCTCCATTGAAACACGAACGATAGCAAGGACCTTCAATACAGAATATAAAGAAGATTATTCTGTATGGAACATCACAATATTAGTTCAAAAGCGGTATCATGATAAATAAAGTAGTAAATTAGATTGAACGTGTCCCTAAATATATTTCTTTTCCAACATACCATTGATATATATTTACGTGTGTTAAGTTAAACATGCGTTTCAAAAGGATGTCGGTTATCTCGTACTTATGACGGTTTCTTGAAACGATGCCAAGACGTCTGCAGTTTGCAAAGTAGATGTCCATCTTAAAACTAGTAATTCAATTTTAATTCTAAACAAACTAAACAAACATGCCTTTGCCTGAAATAACCTATGCCATGTTTAACCCTTCGATAGGATTTCCATATTAAATACACATCAACAAAGTACTACGACGTCAATCAGAATACAAAATTGCATTTCAACTATACCCGTTTGTATAGTTGGCAATAAATGCCATACAGATCCATTCCCAAACAGTCATGCAAAAAGAAGCATTAACAAAGACACATAAACGAAATTCAAATGAATTAATAAACAAACAAACAAAATAAATAAACACTTACATGTATAATCTCTGATGAGATCACCGCATCTCCCCACCGGACATTGTCTGTTAATGCAGTCATTTCCATCTGTAATGGTCAAACATAGGAGAAATAGAGAGGCACTCGATTTTCCATAGGTTCATAATTCCGAAACACGATAAAGGGTTCTATGCCATTTACGAAATTATGAACCATATTTAACGCTCGGAATTTTGAACGAAATATAATTTTCGGAATCAGGAATCCTGCTTTATTTTCAGAAACATTAACCGTCGGAGTTATGAACTTTCGGAGTAACAATCCTGATGAATTGCAAATCCTTGGATTCATGAATTTTTAGACAACCAATACATACATGTAACCGGAAAATAGATACCAAATTTAGATTCATGTCAATTTTTGGTTAATTATATTTTGCGCTCTTCATCGGGGAAATATGATAGAAATTGTATGCGATAGAGGTCAGTGAGTCAATAAACAAGATTTTACCTTTACAATATTTGATAGCAATTTATTTCACGGAATCAAATATTCATTAGAAAGTCTTCTCTGAAACTTATATACAATTAACAGGTATAAGCGATCAAAAGTTCAAAATCTGAACTTATTTGTCAAATATTATGTGAGAAAAACACGAAACAAAGACAGAAACGAAACAAAACAAACAAAAAACAAAGCCTGTTTAAATTGACCCCCCCCCCCAAAAAAAAGGGGATAATGTATTACAAAAGTTAATTATACCAGCACTTATGGTGAGCTTATATCTTTGTGAGATGGGGGCTCCACTCGTCTCCACTATAATCCAGGCTGCCGAACCATTGACAGTAAAAACATTAGGGGGAGGCGATGACCCTCCACCCCCAATGGTCCAAAGAGGATCATTGCTGATGAAATCGACCTCATATCCGTATCCGAAGTATACCACATCTGTTGGGTCATGAATGTCGAACACGGTGAAGGTGATGTTGATTGTCTCAGCTCCATGGATCCGAATTAACAGGAAGCACCTCAGACTAGCTGGGAGGGCGTCGGGATAATCATTGCTTAAAATCTCTCCGGTGTAGTTGTAGAAGTTCCCACTCTCGCAAGGGTCTTTGAATAAGAGATACATAATGTTTAAAATCAATCATTCACATTGAAAGAAATACAAAAGAGATGTCAACACACGACAATGCCACGAACAAGGTATCATAAATCATATAAACAAATAATTATCTCTAGAGGTTATACCCTTCTCAGGTGCACACAATCTTACGGCTAGTCATTGCATTTCTTGATATTGACAAAAAACCAACATCAATTAGATGGTGAGTAAAATTATTTAAAGCCGATGAAGAAAAGCTCAAACAATAACAAAAATGAAGATTTAAACTAAAATTAGAAATGTCATTTTGTAGTTGAAAATATAAACGTGACAACAATTTTTTTCTTAATTTTACTCATATTTCCTAATAATCAATTTCACATAATTAGATTATTTTTGAGTAACAGAAATGTTCCATCAATGTTTCGGAATAAAATCAGATAGTGGGTCTTTTAAAGTAAGGTTATATTGGTCTATGCAATTGTACTCCCAGTGTATAGAATGTGCGTTGTAACTATAACAACTAGCCCTATTAGAATGCCCATGAAGTTGGATTATTTTCTTTTCCTTACTTCTTTTCATGACCTGTGTGACAATATGTGTGACATGTGTGACATTGCGACTATATGGTTTACTCTTGATACATTAAGTTTATGTCTTCTGAGAACTTTGATGATCAATCTAAAGAGTCGTATAGATTGATCAAACAAGTTATGAGAATGTATGAACTTTATCTATCAAGAATAAATCATATTGTCACAATCATTTTCATGAAAAGAGGTTAACTAAACATTATTCCAACTTTATGAGTAACAGTGTAAATTTATTATTTTCACCAAAGGTGAATGGATGTGCAATCAGATAGAGATAAATTGAATTTGATAAATAAAGACGGAGTCTCCAAAAGAGAAATCCATATTTGCAACGTCGGCTTTCTCAATGATAAATACAATAGTGCTATTGAGACCACTGTGACGTAGATTTGTAAAGAACAAAGCAATGTCAATATTTGGACACACGATCGTACAGAGAGAGAGAGAGAGAAAATGAGAAGAAAAGTGCGAAGGTCGTTTCTTCCAATTGTATTGCAGAGGTAATGAAAACATATTTTTCGTGACTTTCGATCCCTCGTAATAAATCGGAATATACCACAGTGTTCCTGTTTGGGGACTCCTGACAAACCATTGCAAAACTAAATTTAGTGTGTCATGGAACATTTGGAATAATTCAATATCCTTATCACTTCATGCCTAATTTTTTTCTTCTTCGTCTACAACGTAAATGTATACTGTATAATATAAGCATACAGAAAATCAAAAGGAAAAGGAGATGTACGTGCATTCAAGTTAGGACAAGTTTATTGTTTACCATGATTTAGCAATTCCATGTCGCAGTTTTGTGCATGCCATGCCCCTGTACACAAACACGTGTAGTAGCCATACGATCCATCCACACATGTCGCTCCATTACGGCACGGGTTGCTCTCACATTCTGCAAGAATGAAGAAAAGTCAAAACAAAGAAGAAGAAAGAAAAAAGTTACGAAGAAATATAACTGTAACGCCCCAGTCAACCCCAAACTAAGCTTTCTTTTCGGCTGACAATCTGCAAAGACCCACATAATCCTGATTTTAGATGATTAAGAGCAATTAGGTGCTCAGCATTCTTGTAGGCCACACTCATTTCATTGAAAGGTAAGGATTATAAAGTAATGTGCAAATGAGATGTTAAAAATAATTTAAAAACATTAATACTGAAGAAAATGTCGGCGGCTTTATTGTCATAGCCTCTTCCCTATTCCTCTCCAAAACAAAAATCCTTCCTCTTACCTGTTTCCATTATGATGTTAAAAACTTTTCAAATGAACTAAATGGTTGTGTCCATTACTAGACAAACCGTTATCAAAGATGTTTAAATAGGTGTATACCAAAACTGTTGGTTCTAACTTCAGGCTAAATAGTCTTTTGTAAAACATCTTGGGTAGATTTATGTACACGATGAAATAGGGAATTGAAATTGCCCTCGATTTGATTTCTTGATAGTATTTGCGATTGTGTTAATCACTTACCGTTCAAGGCTTCTGTATTTAACAAAATGATGCTTATCAGATATATCACGAATGCAACGTCTTGCATCTTAAAATCCATTTAAAATCCAATATTTAGAAATAGAAGGTTATAGAATGCTTTTCCTTTTAACATCAAGCAGACCTTCACTTATGATAGATAATTCGACAGGTGTGGTACTTGCTATCGAAACCTACATTCTAATTGAACTTGTTGAGAGTATGACAACATTTTCTCGAAATCGTACGGAAAAGCGGAGAGATGACGTTCGTTTGAGCAAATAAACGATATATTTCATATCGCGATCGTGTGAAAACACACAGTGAATGAAAGAAAAACAGTCACTCTATTGAGTGAAGATAAAAAGAAGACCACTGTTGATTTTAGTCGCTAGAGAAAACTCTAAGCAAACATCCTTGACAGCGTCGAAAATTAACATAAAAGGGGATTCCTATCTCCTCAAACCAATGGCGAATCGCGTAAAAGACCAGAAAATGAGAAAAAAAAGGAAATCGAAGCAAAAGTAGCCGCAGTATTATTTAGATGATTGAACAATATGAGTCTCCTATCATTATTCCATATTTTCATGTTTTCAAAGAGGTCAGTAAAGTACTACATTTCGAAGAATAACTTTGAATGCTAGATCCCCGTGAGACCGACATACGATGTCGGTCTTGCGGGTCTTCTAAAACTTTGTGAGGGTACCCATTTGGTGTACTTTGATGACCCTTTATCATGGACATATTGCAGTTATTCGATTTATGTTTCTAGTCGTCGTGGGGCATCAATATTAATAATAACAATGATAATAACGAATACAAACAAAATATATAATAATATTGTTTACCCCACGAAAGCATCATCAGCATCAATGCTGTTCTTCCTGAGGGTCCTGAAAGTATTATTACCCCAGCAATAACCAGGTAACCACTTACACCTATTGAATTACTGTCTTGCCTGTCTTCACATCGTACGACCTTTACTTACACACCGGGCGGGTAAGGCAACTGTAATTTGAATAAAATGGAATTCGTTAATGTATGACACACTCATTACATCTTCGTAAAAGAAATATAGAAATTAAGAAGAAAAATAGAAAAAAATGAACTAAGCCTTTAAGAAGTTCGCGACAAATGGCTTGATGGAATTAGGGAACAAAGGCATGAAGCAAGGATGATGTTGCAGGGGGTCGCATCATCAGGCGCGGATCCAGGATTTCTTAGGGGGGGGGGGCCCACTTTTTTTTTTGGTCCGAAAAAAATTCGTAACGACTCAGCCAGCCGCTAAATAAGCGGGGGGGGGGGGGGAAAGAGGACCCTTTTTTGACATTTTGTTCCGTTGGGGGGGGTGAGGTCACCTTTTTTAGGTCAGCCATCGGCATATTTTTTTTTTTTTTTTTTTTAATTAAAAAAAAAAAAATCACAGAAAAGGGGGGGGGGCGGTTGCTCCAAAATACACACATAAAAACCGAAGGGCGGAGGGTCAACCCCCTAACCCCCTCCCCCTTCTGTACGTAACTACTCGTCTGAAAATAGTTTTTCCCCTCCCGCGCAAAGCGCGGAAGCTTTTACGTTTCATTAAATCATTAGAAAAAGAAGACGATTCGTTGTACAGTTTTTTACTCTTAATCCTCGTCTTAATTCATCCCCCTCTCCCGCGCAAAGCTCGGAAGCTTTTACGTTTCATTAAATCATTAGAGAAAGAAGACGATGCGTTGTACCGTTCTCGACTCTTAATCCTCATCTGAATTCAGTTTTCCCCTCCTCCCTACCGCGCGAAGCGCGGAAACTTGTACGTTAATCATTAGAGAAAGAAGACGATTCGTTGTACCGTTATGACTTTTAATCCTTGTCTAAATTAAGTTCCCCCTGTCCTCCCCCGCGCGTAGCGCGGAAGCTTTGACGTTTCATTAATTCATTAGAGAAAGGAGACGATTCGTTGTACCGTTCTCGATTCTCTTAATCCTTGTCTAAATTCAGTTTTCCCCCCGCTTCGACGTTTCATTAAATTTTTAGAGAATGAAGACGATTCGTTGTTCCGCTCTCGAAAATAATTTAGTTTCCCCCACCCGCGCGAAGCGCGGAAGCTTTTACTTTTCATTAAATCATTAGAGAGAGAGGAAGATACGTCGTACCGTTCTCGACTCTTAATCCTTGTTTAAATCAATTCCCCCCCCCCTTCCGCGCAAAGCGCGGAAGCTTCGACGTTTCATTAAATTATTATAGAAAGAAGACGATTCGTTGTACCGTTCCCGAAAATTATCCTCGTCTGAATTAAGTTCCCCCTGCCCTCCCCCCGCGCGTAGCGCGGAAGCTTTGACGTTTCATTAATTCATTAGAGAAAGAAGACGATTCGTTGTACCGTTCTCGACTCTTAATCCTTGTCTGAATTTTAAATATGTTCTTTGTCTATTCCCTTTTCTTCCTACGTCCTCTTTCTTTACACTCCTCTCTTTTTTGGCCAGCGTTTATTGAGGGACCATCCCACCGCCCTGGCTACGCGCCTGCTGTCAGATGATTATGTTGATACCTTGTCCGCCCCGGAAGTTCAGGAGTTTAGGCATTTAATTACGGTCAGATGAGCATTATTTTGATTGCAATGGCAGGTCACTAATTGGCTTGGTGTTCAGGGGGCGGAGCCCCGGAATCTCAAGGGTTTTAGGCACTCAATTACGGTCAGATGAGTATCGAGGGGCCCGCCTAAGGGCTCTTGGTTGGGTCCAGGGGGCAGAGCCCCCAGAAGCTCAGGGGTTTTAGGCGTTTTATTACGGTCAGATGAGCATTTTTGATACCTTATTATTTGTGACACTAGCAGGACACTATTTGGCGTAGGGTCCAGGGGGCAGAGCCCCCAGAAATCAGGGGTTTTAGGCATTAAATGACCGTCACATGAGCATCTGAATCCAGGGGGCAGAGCCTAATAGGATTTTAGGCATTAATTTAATCATGGTCAGATGAGCATATTTTGATACCCCATTATAATGTGACACTGGCAGTTTACTATTTTTTCTTTCTCGCTCTCTTTCTTTCTATTTCTCTTTAATATACTTTTTCAAAGAAAGTGTGGGGGGAGGGGCTCGAGGATCCCGATCCCCGTCTTTCCGCGGGCCCTGATATGTAGGCATCTCAAGAAGCATTTTCTTGCCTGGCTGTAAATTTAGGAATTTGTCATTTTCCAACAAACGCATGAAGTGAGGAAAATTATCTCATTTCAGCATTATTTGTTAACCACCGTTATGGAATTATAAATAAACCACGTTTGAATTCTATTTCTCCAACCCCCCCTCCCCTATCAGTATGCCAGTGCCCCCCCCCCTCCGATCTACACCTTGTTGGCGGGAAAATTGCAACTGATATCCCTTACCTTTCTTCATTCTCTTTTTTTCCTTTCCCTTTCTCTCCTTTTTCACTTTCCCTTCCCTTCCTTATCTCTCTTTTAGGTTTGCTGGGGGGGGGGGGGGGGGGAGGGAAACGGTCATTTTGGTCCCCAACCGTCGCTCCACACATCGTTGGCGGGATTAACCGCAACTGATCTCCGCTTTTTTTCTCCCTTTTCTTTTTTTCTTCCTCTTTTTGTTCCCTTTTAGCTCTCCTCTTTTCCTTTTCCTTCCTTCTCTCTTTTTTTAGCGGGGACGGGGGGGGGGGGGGGGAGGCTAGGGTCTTTTGCCCCCCCCCCCCTCGATCCACAACTTGTTGGCGGGAAAATTGCAACTGATATCCCCCTTTTCTTTTCTTCTTCCTATTTTGTCCTTCCCTTTATCTCCTCTTCATCTTTTTTCTTTCCCTTTCCTTCCTTCTCTTTTATTTTTTTATTGGGGGGGGGGGGGGGGGAAGGGGAGGCAAGTCCTCCCCCCCCATCTCCTTCTTCCCTCTTTTCTTTTCTTCTTCCCCTTCTTTTCTTTCTCTCCTCTTTCCCTTTTCCTTCTCTCTCTCTTTTTTTTTTCTTTTTTTTTTTTTTGCGGGGGGGGGGGGGGGGGCCAAGGCACGCTCGGCCCCCCCCCTGGATCCGCGCCTGCGCATCATATTCTCACATCCCATCTTTCGTTTCGCCTTTCTTTCTCTAAGGTTCTCTTTCTTTTCCTTCATATTTCAACGTTATGTTATCCATATCAACGCCAATCTTGCATTATGATTACTCTCTCTTTTCATGATTGCTATTCTAATTCACATCATTAAAGGTGAAATTCAAAGAAATTCACAAATATGTCAACTAATGTATCACTAGAAACTCGGAAGCTAACAGATGGCCATCAGACAAGTTTTAGGTCAACTACATATTATCGGGTGATTTATAAAAATACAAATACAACCACCTCCATAGCAGCTGGGATATACGAGAGATTCGCCGGAAAAGTAACGATATTTTAATGACGTCACTATATGGACCAACACTGCCCAAGCAGACGACATCCCATAGAGAATGAACATAATTGCAAAGCTATTATTTGTCAAATTATAATGAGTTTGGTGTATATAAATGTAATGGCATGTCAAACCATTCAAAAGGGGATATGACCCGATTCTGATAACTAAAATCTTTTGCTTGTAAATACACAGGATAGGGGTTAATTAACGATCAAAGAAACCAGACTTTCAAATTGAAAAGCCCCGGAATGATATTAAGGACGGCATTTGTTCCCTCTTGAAACGCCGAGCATACCCTGGTGTGTGCAGCTGAATTTACAATGGCGTCTTATTTTGTTTACAAGCGACAGATTCCTTTATTTTTGTATCGCTGCATTTGTCATCAAAATAAAACCATGCGCGGGGTTCAGAGTGAGGCAATAGATTATACACTTAGCCTGACAGTAGTGAAGTAAGAGAAAGAACTCAAGAGAAGATGAAAACACAGGCACTGAAAATGTGTGAGATGTCATGGGACATCGTCTGCTTGTGCAAGTCATGTCCATACTGTGATCTCACACATCTCTGCAGCGTTCGGAGAGCTCTTCAGGTGCTATGCCGGGGCTGTATTTCAGCGTTTTTTAATTTATAATAATCATTACTTCGAATGTTTCCAAGCATTGAATTTTGATAACCTTGTCGAATCTAACTTTCAACTTTGCAATAATGAAAATAAAGTTAGTTTTTAAAATCAATGAATATCTACTTTAAGCCACAAAGCACACAACGCGTTCTAAATCTGCGTGAGGCAAGAATCTGAAATGCCGCCCTCTCTCAAAGCTGGTATCTTTGTTCGCCATGTCACTTAAAGGGCAAGCCCAGTCCAACAATAAGTTGCTTTCACTAAAAGAAGAACAAACAGAACAAAACAAATACCCTAACATCACTAGATGGAACCCCCAAAATAAAAATATTATATATAGAAAGATACATATTTAAATTAATAAATAAATGGGTAAATAAAATAAAAATTACGGGAAGAAAGAGAAAACTGAGAAACGTAACGAAAGGTAGAGAGAGAGATAGAGAGAGAGAGAGAGAGAGAGAGAGAGAGAAAGAGAGAGAGAGAGATAAAGAGAGAGAGAGAGAGAGAGAGAGAGGATATGAAGAATGGAAAGGACAAGGCAACAAGGGGCAATAACGAAGAAAAAAAAATGGAGAATGAATGCAAAGGATTATAGTTGATTACATGCAATATTATACATAATTGTACTCGCTTTAGGCGAGATATGCACAGAGAGTATGGAGAGGCTTAGTCAGGTTTTATGAATCCGATTTCGACATAGCTGACAATTTAGATTTGTTTAACAACTAGGGGTCATTTAGTTGCCAACTAGGCTTCATGAGTAGAGCTTAGGTGCAAAAAAAAGTAGGCCTATGAATTTATGAATACCTAGTGCCTAGTTGACAACTAAAGAACATCTCAGTTGCTAAAAATAGGCTTAGTAAAGTTTTATGAATATGGGTTCTGGGTTACACCATGTTATTCAATCCTCGTCCGAGATAGGACCTCCTCGGGAAATCCCCTAAATTATTACCATTGTACTAGGTACCGGTACGTCCTACAGATGGTGTAAAAAATATCACCCAGGTGGCGCCTGTACATGTTCCATATACCAACACCATGCATACACAGACCTATATACAGTGTGTCCCAAAAAAAACTATACACTTTTGAAATGGCTGCCGAATAAAAAAATATATGATTCTGGGGGAAAAGTTTTATATGTATGGAAAGCTCATAAACCCAACTTTCATATGACACCAAAAGGTCCGAAAAAAATTCATGCTTAGGTGAGCACTGCTCACTTTTGTAAAGGGAATGGAAATTAGGTTGCGCAGGAATTAGCCTTCCAATTTGTGAGAGGTAAATCCTTTGGAGCTTACAAAATTGAGGGTGATGTGATACATTCATGATTTGCTGAGTGAATTTCATGGTTTATTAAACCAAACTTTTATGCACAAGTGAATAGGAATTGCATTTTTTTTTGTAGCATTGTAAATTTCCCTGGTAGATTCAGTGATGTGTTCATGGGAGTCAGGATGGGGTGATGGTACATGTTGTAATTTCCATGTTACAAACTGTTATTTTCTTCTTTTTTTACATCTGTGACTTTGAATAAAAACCTTCACCAAGATTGTGCATCGAAAGAACTGGAAGACTTTGATTTTTAGTTTCCATTATCAGATATTTTCTCCCCTTTTTTTCTCTTACAAGATGGATGAAACAGTTGTAAAATTGAAAACTGAAAAGAAAGACTGACATGTTCATTTTAAAAATTTGTGAATTTGTGTTAAACTGTGCCGTATTTCTTGTGCGAAACTCAAGTGCTAAAATGACTGGTTGGTTGGTTGATAGATGGAGTGATTGACTGAGTTATTGATTAATTATGATCGATTTATTGACTGATTAAATTGAAATACTGAATGGTGATTAAATGCTTGATTGATTATTGACCGATACATTGTTGATTAAGTGATTGATAGCTGAATGTTGATTGTCTAATGAATAGTCAAGATATGCACAAGCATACCCGGGCAGAGAGAAAGAGAGAGAGAGAGAGAAAGAGAGGAGGGGGAGGGGCATACATGTCCTCTTGACCCTTATCCCATCTACACAACAAAGTCCTACCCAACATTTCACCTCCCCTGCATCATGTACCATCACCCCGTCCTGACTCCCATGAACACACCACTGAGTCTACCATGGAAAGTTACATTGCTATACGGTAATAACAAATGCAATTCCTGTTCACTCATGCATAAAATGTTAACCCCATTAACCACAAATTTCACTCAGCAAACCCAAACTCATCACAATTGATCATAAATTGGTCATATCATCCTCAATTCCGAAGCTCCAAAGGATTTACCTCTCACAAATTGGAAAGCTAATTCCTGCGCGACCTAATTTTCATACCCTTTACAAAAGTGAGCAGTGCTCCCCCAAGCATGAATTATTTTCAGACTTTTTGGTGTCATATGAAAGTTGAGTTTACGAGCTTTCCATACATATAAAACTTTTTCCCCAAGAATATTATATTTTTTATTCGGCAGCCATTTCAAAAGTGTATAGTTTTTTTTGGGACGCACTGTATAATGTTGTGAAGACAGACACTATAAACGGGGCGTTGCAAGAAAGTTGCGATTTTGCAATCGACTGCAACTCAACTCTCTCTCTCTCTCTTACAAATGGGGCTTTGCAAGAAAGTTTAGTTGCGATCAATTGCAAAACTGCAATTCATCGGACTTTCTTGCAACGCCCCATATGACGTACTTTTGACGCCATACCGTTCTAGGACTACGTCATGTGACTATATTAGGAACCTCAGCCAGTAGGATTATATATATATGATATTGTCGTATCCACTGCTGTTGTTGTGTTATTCAGATTCTGGGGGGAGGGGGGTCTGGAAGGAGTGGGGCTTTCTTCAGTTATTGTTTGTTTGAGGGATACGGCCCTGGATATCATTTGATTACCATGTACGGACATTGTGCGTAGAAATATTTGAGGAATGATTCATTGGGTATTCGGTCATATCTATTCTCTCTCTCTCTCTCTCTCTCTCTCTCCCTTTCTCTCTTTCTATCAATGGGCGAATCTTCAAGGAGAAGCTGGCGAGATTTTCTAAAGATGAGGTTTTTTTTCAGGAACGTGATTTTGGGAATCCCTTCAACCCCCTCCAGGCTGTCTCAGAAACGGAAGGAGGGGGAGGACCAAAATATTCAAGGAATTATTTCTCAACCAATCATGATTTTTCGAGTCCAGCCTGGCCCCCTTCATGGTCCAGAGGAAGCTAGAAGCAGACTTCGTGAATACCACCGCCCCCTTAAAAAAAGTATTTCGATATAGTTCTATATATACCCAATCTCTCTCTCTCTCTTATCTTCACCTAAGCATAGGTCACGGTCAGTTTTTTTTTTTTTACAGCTGCAAATTGGCAATTTCGTTATTCTGAATGTGAAGTTGAACATGGAAGCCGGCTAAAGCAAAGCAACACCTTGCTGGAATTTTTGCCGGAATTATGATAGGCAAGAACTGTCCTCATTGGGCCTGGAAACTTAGTTTTCGGCTTCACTCTAGATATGGTTTATAAAGGAGCATAATCTGAGCCAGAGTGGCAAGTTTGATTCAGAAGCTACTTCGCGATGGATTCGAAAAGCTTATTATTCGAAATCGGCACTCTTCTTTTTTTCGTAGCTTTAGGGGCGGCTGAAAAAGGTGAGCGCTAATTTGTTCCTGTTTTCTATCCTGAAAATTAACTACGTTTGTTGACCAGGAAGTTATGGGAGGTCAATGATGAGGATCTAATAATATAAGTATTAAGAACGCTGATTGAGCAACTTTTGAAATCGGGTTGTTTATTTGTTTGCTGCTTTGTTTGTTTGTTCCTTTGTGTGTATGTCTTTGTTTGGGGTTGTTTTTAATTACCTCAATTCTTACTCAACTACTTTAATTCTAATATACCTCATTGGATAAAAATCACGATTTGGTGAAAAATATATAATAGAGGAGCGATTGGAACTATATTAATTAAAAAATACTAAAATATAGCAATTTACAAATATATTTCAATTATTAGAATCCTTCACCACAAAGGAGCATCAATGTATGCAATTTTAGTTCTGGTAATTGTAGTACAAAGGATATAGCAGGTATATGAATGCTTCATCACCACACACCTGGGAAGGAAGCATCAATTAATTTGAATACATTCACTTGATAAATTACTTCACATAGTCCGTAACAACATCACGATATGGCCATGCCCATGTCGTGCTTGGAAACTGTACATTATTTGTGCTTTACGCTTCTCTTGTACACTTTGGTGGGGAATCTTGTAGATTAATGGTCAAAAATATAATAAATCTCTCAGAATAAGTAAAGTTACTTCTTTGGGTGAGGTTTATCCCTGTAACAGGGGCTACAATCTCGTTATCTTTACCATCTCATATTCTTTTAACAAGGTAAAACATCAGTATCGATTATTGTGGTAGAAAAGACACTCGATTATTCTTCTTCTTTCAGGTATTAATATTAAACACGATCAGTATATTAGGCATACAGATGAAAAGAGCATAATGGTACCCTGAGAACTAAACGGAAACAAAAAAAAAAAAAAAAAATTATCTCAAAAGCTGCTTACTAGCGTAAAGGTTTCCTTAATCCTCTATTTTATAATCTTGTTAATTATAGTATAGTGGAAATAAATATTATCACTTAAGCCTTTAAAGACAAATCCGTCACAAATTTAGAATGCTTGAGTGCGTGAATTCCATTCTTTTCTTTTTTCTTCTTTTTACAAACCAAGTTAAGAAATAATGCAGGTAGTTTAAAGCGTTTTGCTTACACGTTCTTAACAAATAATCACGTTAAAAGTTGGAGCAATATTGATAGCGGATATGACTATGATGATGTTAAATTGTTAATGATAATAATAGTAATAGTCATACCAACTCCTGGATTGATGAAGTAACATCCAGTAATCAATGTTTCTTGCTTTTTAAAAATAAATTTGATATTCAGGTTTTGGGCTTGCAAAATACTAGAGGGCTACGGGGGTTATTAAGCAAGCAATTCTGTTGATATGGCATTTTTGATTGCCTATATATAGCTGGGGAAATAGCGTTGGGTATTGTGTTTAATGATAACAAAAGTTGCGAGGTTAAAATTCACAGACATTGAATGATCATTTATCCCACAGCGAATGACATATTCTAAATCAACATGTATGAAAATGTGTCGAGCTCTATACAAACAAAAATGTATCTTTACCTCTTCAGAGGGACTTTATTATTCCATTTCAAAATACATATAGACTATTTACAAAACAAGTAAAACGAACCATATGAATAATATACAAGATCAACCTAATTTCTTAAAAGGATCATTATAACATTTTTATTAATTTCTTAACCTTTTTAGTATCGAAGTATTTTATATTTTCTTTGTATTTCAAATAAGATTTCAATGATGAAATAAAATTATTCATTAACCTCTTTGGATTGGTTGGTACTTCCCCAAAGTTTCGCTTTACGTAATCTTTGTAGATTACAATAAGTGCATAATTTATCAAGAAATTAAGTAAAGCAAATTTTCTGTTCATTATTTTATATTCAATCAATAACATTTCAATTTCTATTTCTATTTTAAAGATGAGCTCTATAACTGCTCTTGTTCTGTTGGAGGGGCGCCATTAAAATTAAATAGTCCAACCATTGCATATGGATTGAAATGTGCTCCAATAATAATAACCTCTGGATTAATGAAGCTACATCCACAAAACAGTTTTTCTTGCTATTATCAAATGAATTTGATAGTAAGGTTTGGGGGCTTGCAAAATACTAAAGGGCTATGAGGGTTATTAGCCAAGCAGCTCTTCCGATATTGCATTCTTGATCGCCTATATAATTATAGCTGGGAAAATAGCGTTGGGTATTGTGTTAATATCAAAATAGTTTGAGGTTGAAATCATAGACATTAAATATATAAGTTTAACTCCCATCGTATAACATTTTTCAAATCAACATGTATAGAAAGTGTCGGGCTCTGCACATGCTCTAATCCTGTTGGACGGGCGCCATTAAAAATGTTTTTGTAATTTTACAATGCCATTGATTTCATCAATTTGCTTTTTCTTTTTCTTCTTCTTCTTCTTCTTCTTCTTCTTCTTATTCTTCTCCTTCTTCTGCCTCTTCTTCTTCCACTTCTTTTTCGTCTTCCTCTTCTTCTTCTTTCTTCCCTTCTTCACCTTCTCCTACTTATCATTATTATATTATTTTCTTTACTCTTTATTCTATTTTTCTTTTCTTCTCAAATTCACTCTCCTTGTACGTCTTTAGAATCTCATACTATACTACTCCGTTTTCGCCTCCTATAATACCTTTTAAATTCAGACCTACTAAATTGTGTTACTCAGTACGGGACCCTATTCATATACAAGCTATGTTTTATATTTAGGCTCCCCATATTTTACATTGTTTTTACCTTGCCTGTCATAATTATCTATACATTTCGAAACTTCGTACTTTTTTTCCGTACATTATACTTAATTTGAAATCTTTAATTATTTGGTGTGTGAAATCTACTCTTATACGCTTGTATAAACAAAATTAAAGAGATTTAAACTGTTTTGATGTAAAATGTGGAATAACTAAACTTCAAACTTTAACTTTAAACTTAAAAAAATACACATTCGACCATTAGATATTATATTGAGATGTGCTCCAAACTCCGGGATAAGTGTTTCTGTTGAAACTTTCAAACAATAGACAGAGTATAATGGTCGACACAAAGTTCAAATCCAGTTTGTTCAATGAGAACATTTGTATGTAATATTTGGTAAAGTTTACCATGAACATAAATAGTTGACAAGGTATTCATAAGTACAGTAATAACATGTAGATGTTAGTGGTAAAAACTCACATCTCCCTAGCAATACTTTTTTTTAGGGCGGGGGGGGGGGGGGGGTTAAATTATCGAAAAATATTTAGGGTTGATCCAATCTGTCTCCTTTGAAGTGTACATCAGAGAAGAAATAGAAATGGATATTAATAAATGAAATTAATCTTGAATGACGTCGAAATAAACGTGGGGAATCGATTCCATATTGACATAGTTGTTTTTTTGCAGTTACATAATTATGATCATGGTAGTAAGGTATTTTGGAAATATCGAGTAAATTACCCGTAAACTTGGGTATCCTGTTTTCAGGGACATGCACTTTGTACGTAATTAATACAAAGGACTGGGATGTAGAGTCATGGTCAAAGGTCGAAGGCGTGACACAGTTCGTTTTGTTTAGTTGTCGCTTATCTACGTCCTCACTTTATGAACGAGGAAATAGTGTAAGGAATTGTTCTGTTGTTGTTGTAAGGTTTTCGCTTTGTGTTGTATTTATTTAATATTCAGTTTCAGTTTCAGTTTTATTTTTCATTTCCAACAGAACAGTAATTTGACAAGAAATCAGATATACAATTCAACATTCCATAATATAATAATTTTAAATGGTTTAAACTTGTGAAATAAAAAGTAGACATAAATATCCAGTATAATGGTTTTAAAAAAAGTTTTTTAAAGATAAGCCTGTGGAAATAGAGGGATCCACTGAAAAGTAGATCTTGTAAAATGTTGATCCCTCAAACTAATGACGAACATAATTTTTGTAACATGTAAATATATTGACTTGAAGAAAAAAAATATATATACAAAGATTACCAAAAGTGGCAGAATAATAATAATACATTTATAAATCCGTAATTTGAAAACTTGTTACGATAAAGTATAGTGAGCGACTGACAGATAAGACATCAATAATAATAATTCAAAAAGAATATATAAGACAACAGAAAAAAGCAAGGAAAGAGAGAAATGGAAGAATAGAAAATGTTGCTGGATATGTGAAGAGTAAAGAAAAAGAGAGGAGAGGTGGAGAAGAGAAGAAAGGAGAGAGAGAGAGAGAGAGAGAGAGCACACGATGTCCATAATGCAAGGGTAGTGACGATAATTATAGTAAGATTCATACAAAGCGTACAAAAAAGACGTGACGGGAAGGGAAGGAAGGCAAAAAAATATTTGACAATGCACTGATATTAATTTGTATTGTGAGGAAGTATAAAGAAACAATTTCAATTTCCTCTTAAATGAATTCAGAGAGGGGGCAAGTTGAATGTCAATGTGAATAGATTTCCAAAATTTGAGGGCTGTGTAAATAAACGTGTGTTGAGCTAGAAGGGATCTCAACTAAGATAAATGAAGGTCATATACAATGCCGAGTTGGGTACTTATGAGAGGATTTATTTAGGGTGAAAATATAATCAAAAACGAAATGAAGCATGTTGTTATTATAAGAATACGTAAACTGGCCTAACTGAAAGAGATAAAGATCTTTAACTTTCAATATTTTGTTTGTAAAGAAAAGAGGATCCGTATGAGAGCCAAAATGAGAAAGAAAAATGATACGAAGAGCTTTCTTTTGTAATAATAAGATTCTGGATTGCTTTGAGTGTGATACCATTATAGTGCTCGAGCTATGACAATCTTACTCCCATTAATTCCAATATGAATTTCTTTTCAAGACAAGTTTCTTTTGAATTGGTAAATTGAGTATATCAGCACATTTTTCCCAGAATCTTTTTAATATATTACATTTAAAAAAAAAGAAGGTTGATAGGTTTGTTTCCGTGTGATATCGATATCGATAGTTGAAGTTCCCGGATGTCTAAGCACTACGAACAAAATATTAATCAGTCATCCGGGTACTGCGTTAAAGATATTAAATACACTGATTTATTGTACCATTTGGAAGCCTTATATAGATAATAATGTCATGTATTGTATCAGATTGTACTGTTTTTTTTTGGTATTGCTGGTGGTGGTGGTGGTGGTGGTGGTGGTGGTGTTTATTTGGTTTGAATGGTGTTTTTCAGAGGTCTTTTTACACTTGAGCCACCCCCTCAGTAAAATGAAACCGGCCCTGCCAGATGCATATGATGCAAATAGTTTAAATATCAATTACCTTGACTTTATTGAATATTACCGTTCAGTTTTTTGTTTATCCCAACCACCAGAATGCTCGAGTAACCCCTGTGAGAATGGAGCGACTTGCATGGATGGATCGTATGGGTATTACACCTGTTACTGTCCGAGTGGATGGCATGGCAAGAACTGCGAGATCAAACTATCAACACATTACAGTAAGCCATTGATTACAATTTTCAATTTTCCTTTTTTTTTTCTTTCTGAGAAACCCTTAATCATGGTAAGTACTCTGATTGCAACAAAATCCCCAGTATTATTGTTAGATTTTAAAATACTAATTTTAATCTGCAACAATTGAAAATATTTCAATAAGGATTAAATTATATCTTAATTGAAATAAAATGAATAAATGGATATATAGATATATAAATAATTTTTAAAAGTAAAATAAAATCGAGCTTTCTCAATTTTGAAAGGCATTAGGAAAATTCATAAGGAGAAGCAGAAGCGTGTTTAGTACATAATCATTTACCTTGTCACAATATAGGCTATAAGATACCTTGATCGTGAAATATTTTGGTTTTACTCTTTCATGCTTTCGTCTTCCTCAATAAAACAGGCACACGTCCTGTCTACCACGTTTACGATAAATTGAAAATAGAAAACTTGACTTCAATCCATTTTGATTCACTTATTAAGAGATGTGGATAAAATGGTTTGGGCCGTAATCCAGCCCGGTAAAATAATAAGATATTAGTCTACATTTGCCACTCTACATCCCGATAGGGGCTTTAAGGCTTCGTTAACTATGGATTCTCATTCGTTGGACAGGTACCTGCAGTCCCGGAAATATGTATAATTATACAGATGAGAAGATTGGCTTCAGAACATCATCTGGAGGAACCGGGGAAAATGAGTGCTACTACTTAATTCGTATCCACGGAGCTGATACCATCAACATCACCTTCCAACAATGTTACTTGGGCGGAGAAGGAGATGGGGTGTATATTGGATGGGGAAATGAAATACCAACAAATGGCCAGTTCGATGAAGAACACTTATTGTGTCCAAGAGAATCGAATCACACCGAAGTGCCCATGCGCTGGTTTTTCAATGGCTCTGCGGCTTGGATACATGTGAAGATGATTACAAATATGAGTGCGGGTTATCAATTCACAATCAGCGCAGGTATGTCTTATTTGTTTGTGCGTTTGATTGGCTGTTTAGTTGATTGGTTGCTTGCTTGATTGGTTGTTTGGTTGGTTGGTTAGTTGCTGTTATTGATGTGTTTTTGGTTCATTTTGTATTTTCATGTTTTATTTTTTGCTTTTTCTTCGTTGTTTGTTCGTTTTATGTTTTCTTAAAAATTGTATTAAAGTGTTAAATATTATCATCAATATTCCGTTATCTACAAAAATCATTAGTTCCTGCCCGTATAGATTAATATAATTATTAAACATATCGAAGCAGAAGCAGAAATAAAAAGAAGAATAGAAATTGCTCGGAATACATTTCTGGCAATGAAAGGATTATTCACAAATAGAAAGGTGAAATTTGCGCTTGATCGAGACTAGTAGACTGTTATGTATGGTCTGTCCTATTGTATGGAGCAGACAAATTGACAATAAGCAAGGCCATGGAAAATAAAAAAACATCTTTTGAAATGTGGATTTGCAGAAGAATGATGAACATATCCTGGAAAGGAATGAAAACTAACAATAAGATATTGCACAGGACAGGGCGTAAACGAATTACACTAGTAGGATTAGTTAAGGAGAGAAAAATCAAATACTTTGGTCATGTTAAAAGGCACCAAAGCCTCTTAAAGGATGCATTGGAAGGAAGAATGGAAGGAAGTAGACCGAGAGGGAGACCCAGAATCAACTGGGAAGGGAATGTCAAGAACTGGATTGGACTAAAACTGCAAGAGTGCACCAGAATGGCAGAAGATAGAGTGAAATTTAGAGATGTTTCATTCAACCTCCGAGCCGGGAGAAGATACTTAGATAGATGAAAGATCTAAAACTAATACCTATCCAATAATTTCTCAGAACACTTTGATGTTGTTATGTCCCAATTTTAGCAAGGCATTTCATACCATAGGCCTTAAAAGATATCACATTCTCTAAAGATAATATTTTTAAATAATTAAACAAGAAGGTGATAAGGAAATATTGTGCAAATATCTATTTTTTTTTTTCTCTTCATATTTTTCCCTCCACAGGGATTTTATTGATTTTCATTTGAAACACATACAAAAATATATATTCAAGGTAATTTACATAATAACATAAATAAAATAAAATTGGCTTTTCAAGATACAAGTATTGATGAACTGTTGAGTTAACACAAAATAACAAATCAATAATTCATTTCTAACACTCATGGAAAGAAAAACAAATACAAAAAAAATATCATTTTAAGTAAACAAATTCCTGAATTGAAACCATTTTCTTGTGAATTTATTATTTCTACAATTCGAATTTGCAATATACTTTTCGTTTTTGAAGTAATTTATAATCGAAACTCTAATATTATCAAAGTCGGGCAATTGTTTCTTTATTTTGCAAGTATACACCATCTGTCGCACCACAATCAGTATACAATTCAATGCATAATTATTTGAACCAAGTATTAATCCAGTGTTCTAACTTACCCCAAATATTTTTAACATGCGTACAGTCACATAGCAGATGTATAACTGTTTCAATCTGTTCATTACAAAATGTACATTCTTTTCTTAGGACTAAATTCATTTTAAACAGTAGATCGTTCGTATATAATATGCGTTGCAAGACTTTAAACTGAAACCATCGTAAGCCCACATCAATAGTACAATTAAATCCAATATGTTTCCCAACTCTTATCATTCAGGTCAAAAATGCATTTCCATTTAAGAAAACTTTTACATTGTCCTTTTCTTCTTTTTAATAAAATTGCATAGATATGTGAACATCCTTTAATACGTTTCATAACAAATGCCATTGTATCTGGGAAAAGAGGTTGTGGCACCTTGTTAAAAATAGTACAATTGTTAAACCCTTGTCTAATTGCATCGCATAATCCACGATAAAAAAGAAAATTTATTTGAATATTATACTTTTCTTGAAAGTGTTCCAGAGAGAAAAAATCACCATTTGTGTCTAAAATATCGTTAACAAAACGAACTCCCTTTTGACACAATTTTTTATTATATATTGAGCTATTGCCTATTTTAATGTAATCATTATTCCATAAGGGTTGGCAAGAAATGTTATCATAATGCATGGACAAGAGCGTACTATAAGCCATGAACATTTCTTTCCAAAAAATGTTCTTTGTTTTACCTGCCAGTTCCCGAAAATAATTGTTTCCCATATATAATTTTAAATCTTGCCGTTCAGGCAAGAAAGATTGCAAAAGACAGAGGATATTGCTATCTATTGAGCCAATTACTAATCTCTTAATCCAGGATATTTTTAATGATTGGCAATGTGTGTATATATCTATCATTTTAACCCCTCCGTCTATAAAATATCTATTTCATAGTCATGAATCGTATGAATCGTATGAATCGTATTTGTTTATTTTAACTGCGCTTACAAACAGATGGTAATGACTGCACGAAAAAGCCTTGCTACAATGACGGATCTTGTGACGATCGCCTTCGAGATTTTCATTGTGACTGCCAATTTGGCTATAACGGAAAACAGTGTGACGGTAGGTATAATCAGTGATGTCGTCATTGGGGCTATTAGGGACAATAACCGCTTCCCCCTGCATATAGCAAATATAAATGAAGAAGATGAAAATAGACAAGGGAGGGGATTAACTGTTTAGAGGAGGGGATTGGTTTACCATGCTTCCCGGCTTTTCGTCCACCTGATAACCCCCTCCCCTACACTGGACCCATGCTAGGCATAAGTTTGAATATAGTGTGGTTTTGATTATTTCTAATCCACAAGTAGTATTACATGATAAATATTTAAACATACCTTTTTAAATCCGAAGCTCTTTTTGCAGTAGCAGGTTTATTGAAGTAATGTCTTCAAAGAATTTTGTCCTATAGATTCAAGTTGACGGTGTACGCTTTTCTTTATGCAAAACTTCAAAGTTGAACAAGGTCATCTTAGTTTTTTTCATATGGGAGAGTAGATGTTGGCTAAATCTGGTTCTCGAGTTATCCCCAATGTAAAGGCTTTGCTCCTAACTCCAATATGAGCGATTTCTTCAATATTCTGAAACATCTCCACAAAAAAATGGCAGTAAAATTAATGAAAGAAATGTACATGATTATTAAAGGATAATCAAAATTTGCAACCAAATTATTTGCATGAAATCAGAAAAATAAGGGAAACAGAATGGCGAAAGTTTGTAATGGATTGGACCAGACAGTTATTGATGCTTGAAATAGATCACTAATTATAAGCGAATCTTAAACTGGCAATTTGGTCAGTGGATTGTGACGTAGTCACAGACAGCTCCCCGCATTTGTTGTGTAACAAAATATCATTATTTTTTTCCCTCAGTGCTTTTTCCTTTTGGGCACTTCTCAAAATATAATATGAATAGCATATTATTATAGGTCTAAGAAAAGACCCTCCTGATTCATACATTGTGAAAACTTTATATTTTAGTCATTTTGTGTGTTGAAATAAATTTGAAAGTTATCTGGCACTACCTCACAGTGATATTACCGATTCAGCCACTTTGAAATGCCCATACCATGATACGGATAGTGATCGCAACTTTTTTTTATTTTTATTTATTTGCGTTTGGTTACATATTCCATTCAAACTTTCGCAGTATGATCCTCTGAATTTTCTGCTTTTATTTAAAGTAGTTGTTTATAATTAAGGGTGGAGTTTCCTTTGATTATACCCACAGATTCCACTTTTACATCTCTCAGTGCCATGTTCGCTTACATCATTGCAGTTATAGCAGTAGCTTGCCTTTACGCTCTAGTATTGCTGTTACATAGAAGAAGGAGAAATCAGTCAAATCAGCAATCCTCAGAAGTCATACTAACTGACACCACGCGACCCCAAGATCCTCGTCAACTGGACCATCAACCGCACGTTAACACAAGCCAAGGTTATCCATTGTACCTCATTCACGATCAAAGACCTCCACAACAGGGCCCCCCTTTGTCCATGTGGTCCTCGACTAACCCCTCGAAGTGTCGTAGTCGAGTGGTTTAAGCACTTGACTTGAAATTTAAAAGTCGTGGGTTCGATGGGTTCCATCCCCGACATGGCAGAAATGTCCTTTGGCAAGGCATTAATGTACATTTGCCACTCAATATCCAAGAGAAAAATGGGGACCCGGTAGGATGACGAAAGCATTTGTGTTAGAAATTGCCTCTGACCATATGGTAGGAATAGGCTACTCCCCAGGGAGTGGAGATGGTGCACATTATGCGTGAATGAATCCGATGACTGGCCCCTAAGGGGTAATAATATATGTAAAGCGCTTAGAGACGGTATCCTGTAGTGTGGATTTTACGAAAACGGTAAACAATCGTTCTACCTTAGTCAGACCATGAAGGTCTATGGTCAGACCGACTCAAGCAATTCTGGCCATATGAGGTAATGTCTTTTTTTTTAAATTCCGTCTGTTGTGTTGGCCTCGTTGGGTGACTGTGGTATTACAACAATGCTTGGTGCTACTTGACATTTCAATCCAGTAAATTAACAGACAGTGAATTTATATGGAAACTGGAATGATTTCTTTGTACCCGTAGCTCATTCAACTTAATGTAATAATTTGTTAGAATAGTAAGATTTAGATTTATTTACGATATCGATTTAACACATATTTTGTTCATCGTAGCCTATTGCGAAGTATAATACTTTTTATTGTACGAATCATGCTAATACGAGGCATATCATTTCCACTGGTCGTTATAGAGACCCGATTCCTGAGAGAGAGAGAGAGAGAGAGAGAGAGAGAGGAAGATGGTCATACCTCTCTTGCGTTCTGCCACATTACATTCCAAAAATACTTGTATTATTTTAAACGTATAAACAGCCGAAGGGTAACGATTCAGGTGTTCTCTACTACTTTAAAATATATAAACATCTGCATGAAATTTCATCAACTGCATTGCTGGAACTCAATTTTTCTGTAACTTTTTGTTTTTCTTATCACAGGAAGATGGTGGAGTGAAGAGTAAGTGACAAAACATATTAACTGGAAAATTATAAATGAATTATTTTTAGAGGTTCCTTATTTCTCAAGCTGGTTTAATGGATCAAATGTATTTCCACTTTCTCATACTACTTATACATGTATAATAAAACATAAACAAAACAAAGCAGAGCATTACCAAAATCGTTACAATAATAATGTTGCAATTATTAAATGATGGACATACTTCTTTAGTAAACATATACATTCCATCAGTATAAAGAATTGTAGAAAATATAATCATTCTTAAATACATCATAATTTGAAGAAAAAAGTGGAGGAACCTATAAAAGAAGCAGAGCATGTGAAGCTATAGGTCATATTCCAATAAATAATCAGAATTTAACAAAGATTTTACCGTATATTATACTGTATCAATATAGTTGACAAGTATTACTAATTATCAGTAAAATGGCCAAAATTATTTGAATGAATATGCATAACAGAACAAGGACTGATAATGCTGTATACAATCCGTTGGTATAAATTTTGGATCCCAAACACTGATCCCTATAAAGTCCGAAATACTCTTAAATAGTTGAGCTTGTTTGCTGCAAGACTGCCCCGATGTTCACATAAAATTCCAGAAGGATAATTTCACATAAATGTGAAGTAAGAGAGTGGCCAAGGTACTTCAGATAGACACGACGTACATAAACGCGCCCTACCCCTTAACCATTCAAAGGCATCGGGCTAGAAATCGGGCTTGTTTCATTGGATTTCATCTCATCACAAAGATTGTTTTGTTTTCCTTTCGATCTACATTAAATATATTTCCAGTGGCACTGATTACCAATGACTTGTTAACAAAAATATATCATTATCTATTTGTACCTATTTTCCAAAATTGTAACTTGTGCACTAACTTGTTAGACACAATACGCACTGCTTTGATGATTGGCATTTCCGATCGGTGTAACAGTTCTTACAAGCTATCAGTCACTAAAACAATATAACCAAGACTGACTCTTCGCCTCAAAGAATATTTTCGATGTTTGATAAACAACACAGTTAGAACGGTGTTTAAAATATCACTGTTTAAAAGAATGTTGTTTAAAAACGTAAACAACGTTGTTCAAAATCGAAAAATCAGTGCTCGATTGGCTTAAACAACTATGTATTGAAAAACAAAAAGATTTAATTAAACAGAGTTGTTTAAAAAGTCCCGGGGGAAAAATCACGTGATAGATTTAACCAATCATGATTTCGCGTCGTTGACTTTTTCTCGATACGCGATTGCAATTTGCAATTTGCACACATGCGATATGCACAACGTACGTACATAGTACATGCATGCAAGCATGCAGGGCTAGTGCTAGTGTGCAGTGCAAGTGCTATTGCAGTGCAGTGCAGACGAAAATGGCGGAACCGAGGGCAAGGCGACGACTTGGTTCTTCTCGGCTTCGCCGATGGGGTTTAGGTGAAGTTATAGAGACAAATAATAATGTTCTCTGTCACTGTTAAATGAATATGATGAACAAATGTTGAAGTAAATTGGCAACAAGCTCTACATAATTATAACAGTGTAATCTTTGTGATTATTGCAGGAATGGTTCCAATAGGTCATTTCACAAATTTAAACAACCAGGTAGACTAATAAAAATTAAACAGTTCTGTTTAAAATTTAAGCAACTCCTTTTAAACAACCGAGTTGTGTAGTAATATTGAATAA
This sequence comes from Strongylocentrotus droebachiensis, assembly GCA_035222895.1. Lineage (NCBI taxonomy): Eukaryota > Metazoa > Echinodermata > Echinoidea > Camarodonta > Strongylocentrotidae > Strongylocentrotus > Strongylocentrotus droebachiensis. The sequence goes on from JAVYIG010001127.1 coordinate 156,346, forward strand.
ACAACAGTTGCTTAGTAATTTAAACATTATTGTTTAACATTTACACAACCTGCTTTAAACAACCGAGTTGTGTAATTTTATTACTAAACAACTGTTGTTTACAAGTTTTTCTAATTTTTAAACAACTAAGTGTTCAAAACTTAAACAACCTTAAGTTGTTAATTTTTAAACAACAGTTGAGCGATTCACCGGTTAACTTATGGTTGTTTAACATTTAAACAACTTGTTTAATTTTTTTCCAACAGTGAAGGAACCACATTTGCGCCAAAAAAGATTGTAGAAGAGCATGGATCTTCTTGGGCTCGTATATTTCAAATGTTGCTTGTACCGTACGGTTTTGTTTTCAAAATTTAAGCTAAAGAGGTGAAATTAAGAAGAAGAAAACAAATCCGGGAAAGATATATACCATTATATTCCACATACTAAGAATCTTGCTCTACGATTGGTCAAAAGTAAATCACGTGATGAAAGATAGTTCGCCCATTATTTATGGGAGACGCAAAAAGTTCGTTACACTGTGTAGATAGTACTACTATCTACACAATGCAACGCACTTTCACTGAAGATAGAGGTACTATCTACACAGGGCAACGTACTTTCACTGAAAATTATCCAAAAGCGCGCATTACCAATGAGCGTAATTACAGCAAACACATGCGCGCACCGTACCCTCAAGGGGTTGGGTTAAACTTTTAACTTTTTGGTGTGAATTTGGGCCTGGTGTCTTTCATGTAGATGCATACACGTCCTTTTCTTTTTGTAGTTAAATTGTTTTAGATGTGGAATATAAAGCAAATAATCATCTTTTGGTTTCAGGCGATGGCAAACTATCACTTCCTCGTCGATCAGAATGTATACGCTATCTTTCCTCAACTTCGCTTCGGAAAGAAAGCTACATCCAGATCGCCTCGGAAGTGATAGTTTGTCCCATCACCTTCACCAACGGTAGTTATTTGCTTACTAAACTCGCCTATTTCGTCGTTTAGTAGACATGGTAAAATAGCTGTATTTATCAAAATTTCTTTTATAGGCCTATACAAATTAAGTTATTTTGTACATGTACATTGTGTCATCTTGTCATCTTGTGTCGAGATTTTGGGTCGCCAAGACAATTTTTGCTCGTTACAAAAAATATTGTATTGTAACAGTCTGGTAATCTTTTAGCCTTTTCTATTTTGATAGATAATTGATATCAGAATCTCGTATGATCACCCCCTTCCCTCCCCCTCATCCACTCCTTTCAATTCAGCTCCACAGACCATGACCAACCCTATCAACTCCGACCCGTTGACCGTAACGAAGAGGGACAATTCAACTTGTCATTGGAGATAGTGCCACCAGGAGGCAAGGTACGAACCTCATTATTATCATCCTATTCGATCAACAGCCAATGAGACCGAAAATTTAAACAAAAAGGTCTGCCTGAACGATGGCTCACGAGGCCGATTATCCACAGACAAAACAAATAGAAAGAAATAGAAGAAATACCTAAGGAAATATGGAAATTCAGAAAGTTGCTATAGGTTTACGAGACCGAAAAAAAAGTAATACGTACGAGAAGAAAGATAGAAGTCGGCCTTATTAATTATTGTCTGAAAAGTGGTTAGAAGACCCACGAGACATTGTCGGTCTCATTTATGATCATCTCATTCAATGTTATTTAGGGTACGCTTATGCATGTGTGTATAAGTCAATACGGGCCTGACTTTGTTGCGTGAAAAGGAGATTTGGGGAACACGAACACGGTCCCTCCTACCCCGGAGTTGGGGGGGGGGGTGTACCCATTAAAACCGATATTGTCGGTCAAGGAGGCTGTAGCAACCATATCGTTATTAACAACATAATATACAAGAAATTTTGACTTTGACTTTGGTCACATCAATGGTTTGATTCAGAACTTCCTTTTTTTATGATTGTTGTCGATTTTTGTTTTGTATCAGTAAAAGTGGCCTACTCTTTCTTGATGATGGTATAGGTGCCTAAGTCCAATATGAAATAATTATTTTAATTCATCGTTCTTATTTTCAGCCTTCTCAACGTGTTCACATGGACTTATCACTTCCAAGCCGCAGTGGCACACCAGGGAACTCCCGTATGTATTGGTATTCGAAATGTATTGAAAGATGTTGGATAAAAACAGCTTTATTGTCAAGCTAATAGGCATTTGCAAAACCTATCCCTTCCTGGGAATCATAAATCTTTATAATGAAATTTATTTATCAATTTTTATTTCGTGTACATCGTTTAATTACTCCCTGCTACTTTTAGGGGGAAACAAAATCATAACGAGCACTTTACTCGAGTTAATTTCAAGGTATATCGAAACTATTCTTTGGCAAAAGTGGAGGCACAATACAAGCAACTTAAGTTTACGGATATGTCCCTATGCTGGAACACCCTTTTTCGAATGTTCTCTTAATCTAAAGCAAGAATTAAAAAAAAAAAAATCAATTCAAGTAGAGTATATGGAATACAGAAATAGTCGAATTATGTCACAATTTCGTCCTTTGATTTGCTTTGTAACCATCCCTGGCCACCACACACGATACGCTCTGACTACGATCCAATTTGTGATTAATTTGCTGTAGGATTTGATATGAACATTTAAACTTGAACGATCTTAGTGATCAAGGATCCAAATAGTCATGAAATGAATAGAATCCAAATATCAAGAAATATCAAGCTAAAACCGCAGTGACGTGAGATTGTCTACGTTTTGAGAGAGATTCGACTTCTATTCTGACTAGAAGGCTAAAATGCATTCAAATCCTGGCTGTTAGCATTCTTATCATTACTTAGAACCTAAATCAGGAAGATGATGTTGTGTAGATTTCTATATCCAATACAAATTTCATTTCTTCGAAGATCGGATCGCAAGAGGGTCGTATAGTTAGATGCAGGCGCGTACGCAGGGAAGGGGGGGGGGGGTTGAATCTTCAGCTTTTTTATGTGTGTGTTTTCGCGGAAACCCCCCTTTTGTTTTTTAATTTAAAAAAAAAAAAAAATGTGGTAATGGATGACCCAAAAAAGGTCTTACCAACGAAACGAAATATCGATCGGCCAAATTTTCAAATCTTAAAAAAAACACACACAACAAAAATGTGCTCTTACCCCCCCCCCCCCGAGACGTTGCGATTTTTTTCTGTTAGGGACTGGTGGAAAATGCAATGAATTATTACAAATTTATTGCATTTTCTTTGTTGTTTATATTTGTGGGGGCTGCCCCCTACTCTAGCCCCCGCTGCGTACAGTCATGATTCAGTGGCAAAGCTATGGCCTCGTTACTGGGAGGCCTCAGGATAAAAATTGTGTCGATGTGCTATATTAGTGCCTGTTTGTGAGGCATTAATCCTCATTACTGTCAGTTATGACTTAAGGACGTAGGCACCCTAGTTGATAAACATAGTAGCATACACATGATTTAGCAGTCACGCAAAACAAACACTCGCCAATTATTATTCAATACAATCTGAGAATGTATATTATTATATAGATCTATTGGGAATAAATCATGGTCAAAATCATTCCATAAGTTGGGGTTAAAAAAAATTATTCCACCATTAGGCCAAAAAAATATAAAAATTTGGTTGTCCTCGACCGCCCGCTCTTTATTTTCGGGCCGCTCGTATTTATTATTTTTTATTTTTTTGAGGGGGGGGGGGGGGGGGGGAGCAATCTTAAATGCCCAAAATACCATTTTATGCATTTGCAAGGATCAAAATGCGTCCCGTTGCCAGTTTGGTCTTTTCAGTACGCAAATCTGTATTTTATTAAACTTGCCATTTTTATTTTTCTATTTCATGCCGTTTATTCAAATCAGGTTCTGAGCATTCTTAAACTCATTTTAAAGCCCACCTGTACTAGTTTACAGGAGGGATTAGACCACCCTGCAAGGTCACTGGACAGGTGGTTATCTCATCAAATCAGCTCTCACTTAACATAAGATAAAGAGGATCATGGGGGACCAATGGTCACCGATTAGGCATTGTTCGCTATATAGAGGGTGCAAGTAGCTATAAGTAGTACAATAGAGATTTAAAAGGGGCTGTATATCAAAGCCAAACATACTTTCTGTGTTGGTCTTGATATTCATTGTACATTAAACTAGTCTTTTACCATATTAAAGTGTTTTATAGACTTTGTTTAAATGCTTGACATCCCATTTTTTTTTTTTTTTTGTATGGATTTTTTTTAAAATGGCCAACAGTGTACATAAAGGCCTATATATATATATTTATGTATATATACAGTTTCTTCTTCTTCATTATTGTTACCCAAAATACATATATATTCTAACTCGTATATCAGGAGAATTAACCCCTGGACAATTACCCCTCATAGTAGAACATCCAAACATTATAAAGGCTATAGAAAAAGATTCCATGGCATTTTGGGGGTAATACGTGGCATGCATGCAAAAACTCTTGCAAAAATACTAAGGAATAATATACGGGAGGATTCCAGGCATTTGTAATAGTGCAAGGGGGTAATTTTCTTAAGGTAATTCTCCTCGGGAGGGGGAGGGTTGTACTTTTCCTCGGGGGGGGGGGGGGAATTATCCAGGTGGCAATTGGCCGGGGTGATTGTCAAGTGGGTAACTGTCCTAGAACCATTCTTATTCATATTATGCTCATACTTTTGATATTATGTTTTCTTACGCCAGGAATATGCACTGTGTCTTCTGGAGCTACAAACCGTCAACCACTGTAAGTCGTACTAACTTTAGGCAGGGTAGACATAGTTGTCTTAAAACTACCGATATTCAGACAAAAGTAATCGGTGTTTCAAAGTATCGGAAATGTCATATGACTAGTTATATGTATTATTTTCTTATTTTCCGTTCTATTATCGCTTGACATTATAACAACGTTTTTTTTTCGAAATCTCGGAGAAGTTTGTTAAAAACGAGGCATTGTGCCTAGACTTCCCCCCACCGCTTTCTGCAATCCTTGATCCGCATACAAATGTGTTTCAGCACATTAGGCAAGCATGTATATTCCTCCGAATGGTATTATAAATATTTGTTGTTTAAAGGATGTATCATTTATTTCATGATTCTTTGTTCTGAGACAAAGAGTCAGAAGCTTTCATAAAAGCGTTTCTTTAACTTTCATCCTGTGTTCTTTATAACTTTATTAATTTCGGTAAGATCCTCTAAACTAATTTGTGAAGGAAAACATTACCAACTTTGTTCAAATGAATGTATATTCATACCACAATGATGTAATTCACATGTACATTGTTGAAAAGAGTTTGAATAATGTTTATTTACTATTCATCAGTTTTATGGCACATCGGTATCATTTTTATAGTAAACCTTGTTTTCTCGGAAATTTTTGCACACGTCACATGGACGTTGTGTGACCTCTAGCAGGTCAGTGCGTGAAGCACGCCTAAGCGAAAACGGAAGCTTCTCGTAAATCCCATTGATGGGCACGTCACCGAGAGATGGCGCTGTGCGCTATTCACTGAGAAAGGGCGGGGATTTCAGTAGTGGAGACCCGCTTTAAAGGATTTGATTTACACTCAAATATATATCATGAAAAAAGAAAAGTAAATGGCATCTCTATTGTAACTATTTTCATGTAAGATTTTTTTATTTATTTAGGATGTAACTATTTTGCTTTTTGTTATTTATTTGTGTTTGTTCTTTTGATATATATGATTTTTATGCAATTAGTACTTTGTTATTTCCCAGATTCCACAGAGATTTGGCCAAATTTGATTATTGCCCGGAACAGATCGATGACCTTACCTTTTATCTAATCGCCGAATCTATGAATTCTGATACTCATGTGTACTGTCTTGGCCGATACCTAGAACTGCCCGAGCCCGAAATAGAAAGATACAAGGCTTCTAATTTCCAACGCCCTGAAGTGACCTTCTCGGGAACCCAGCGAATGTTGAAAGATTGGCAGGCAAGAACTTATAGAGTAAATCGATGGGAACATTTATATAACGCTTTAGAAAGGGCACATTTTACTGAAGGAATGAACATTCTCGTTAAAAGGTCTCAGGAAATGATACAGATAAATTCAGTGGCGTAGCTAGAGGGCGTACGGGACACGTGCCTCCTAGTAAGGGACACTAGTGCCCCCATTCGAATGAGAAAGAAAGAAGAAAAAACATGGAAATGGATAAGGCTAGAGAAAGGAAGGGAGTGGAAAAACCAGAGATATCACATGCACTCTTTCACCCCTTTCTGTCACTTTGTGGCTTTTTACTTTCGCATGTCTGGAACCCCCTCCCCCTCCCCTTGTCATTCTGTAAATAAGTCAGACAATTTGTTTCGTCAAAAATTTAAAGTCCCTCTTCACGAGAAAAAGGAAGAGGTTCAATCCAATATTGCCACACCTGTAGGCTACGACACAAGCCACTGGCGCGAAAATATCGAAGTATTTCATGAATATCCGTACGAACATCTTAAAAGATGAAGGCACATAATGTGTCGGAACTTAGTGCCTTTATAGTAATTGTAACTTCACAATTCTTAAAAATATTTTATCGCATAAATGTGGTTTTATCCTATTGAGTAATTTATTGTGGTTTTATAAAACATCTAATTCTACATTAGGAAACATAATTATGAACGATATTTTGTTATATTTAAATTCAAAACAAAGTGACCTGTGTTGCATGCAGGATACGTATTTTGTACCGCATAATAATAGAGAACGAAATACGTAAGAAAAAAAATCTATTCAGCCAAATGTAAAAATCACATACCACTCTTTGAAAAAGTTATGTCAGCTGTGAAACTTATTATATAGCAAAAAAACAAATCTTAAAGAAAACAATTTCGTGAATAAAAGGTTTCATTTTACCAATTTTTTCTGAGTTTCCGACTAAAGTTCAGTTTGCTTGTATTATGTGATAGAAGTGGTGTACATATTATATTTTCCCAAGTTCAATATCTCAATTGTCGCTGTGCGGCCAAGGTTATTTTGTAATGTTTTATTGCTTGAATGTTGATATGACAAATCATGGAATAGTGCATGTATCAATCTTTTGTGAAATTGATTATGTTGATAATTAATGAAGGGTAAATTTTTTTTTTTTTAAATCTTAATCTGTCGAATGCAATTAGGACATTGCGATAAGTAAATAGTAAATATATAATTGAAATACTGTATACACAATCATAGCCTATACACATAACTTCATTTTAAATACCTTTTAGTATGATAATGTTGGATGAAGTAGTAAAAAAAAAAAGTGTATAATTATATTTAGTTCGAGTTTGTCCTTTCATTGAACTTGGTGGATCAATAGTCCGCAGTTGCACAAATTATTGTGAACTTCTATTAACATTTTGAAATATTTCAATATTTTTGTTACTTCTCAATGGTAAGAGGCCGGAACGTATTTCTTACAAAGTGTACATTGTTCGGAAATTTCTTTATATATATATAATATTGCTATTTTCTGGTTCCCTTTATCATTCTATTTTATTACACGAAACTGTTTATACCTGTTATTATGTGTTTATTATTGGATAATAAATTTCAAGTTTAAGTTAAAAATTGAGAAAATCACTGATTTCACATACGCAGAAGTTATGAAGTTCATATCATTGTATGAAAGCTAGAATTTTGCTTCTTTTAACTTTTTCTCGTAGATATCATAAATCTCGTGGATATTATTCTACTTCATCTGGTTTATGTATTTCAGCGCTATTGAGGAAACAATTTTCGACTGAACAGGTCATTTAAAAATATAATTTTTTTCAATTTTTCTTTTATTCACTTCAAAAACCCACAATGCACAGAACTGCAGGTCATATGACAATATAATAGCTTCTTTATCGATAGTTTGCCTTAGAACAAAGCGTAACTCTACGTTTCACACAATTATGGATGAATATCTAACATGGAATGACCGTTTACACTATATTTACAGCATCTATATCTAAAGGTGTATGAACTCTTTGTAAAATGAAATGTAGCCCTCCTTTTTTCACTGTTTTCTTTTATTTTCTTCTCTTTTTTTATTATTTTTATTATTTGTTCTGTGTGTATGTGTAGTTGGTGTTACAATTATAATAGGTTTCATTCAATTATTATTTTGTTTTCCTTCTAATCGGTTCTCAGTGTATACAGCCAAGGTGAATTTGTTTATGTAGTTAATGAGCATTATCGTACCTGAGCTAAACATGCAATTATTTCATTTATGTTTTTAACTGTTCCTTGGTTATTGTATTCACGATTGTATCCATTAAATGGAATCAATAAAGAATGTTGGGGGAAATGAAAACAGAACGGATTCTGTGCTTTGTGTCCCGTATAAACATTATAACAATAAATGTCACCATCATCATCATCATCCCTGCTTCTTAACCCTTCTTATTTTATTATCTCATTTAGTCTTACCCCCCCCCCCCCCTTTCTCCCTATCTGCCTAATATGTCTCTGTCTCTGTCTCTCATTCTTTCTGAGATTGAAATTTGAAAAGGGATGGCGTTTGGCCATAGCGTATTGAGAATTGATATGGGAGAAAACTATTTGGAGCCCCATAAATTGACCTTTGAACCTGCTGTCACAACTATCTCTCTCAATACGCCATGACTATACCCCTCCAACGCCCCAAGGTCTCGTTCAGATATGACGCGGTGTTTTTTTCAATGATTACGTAAAATGTAATGTGCTTCATATAATAAATAACCTTTTTTTTTCGGCGGTTTACCGCGCCATAACTAAACAAACCTTAAAGTAGGCTGATCACAGTGCATGCATATACATTCTGCCGTGCACGTCAGTGCACAGCAATAGCAAATCTATGCTGAGAAGCCATTTTTCAACTTATGATTTAAAAAATTCAAAAACATGTAACAACATAATTTTTTCACAGATATTTCAGTCATTCTTTTAACCCATTATACTTAAAATCCTGTGGGTGTGGGTATTAGGGAAAGTATTTATTTTATTTTTTTAAAAAGGGATGTTTTTGACACCGCGCAAATTGGGCCAGTGGGTGTGTGCAATCACCACGGACAATACTGCATTAAATATCCCGGCAGATTGGAAAAAACTCCCCTGTAAAAAATGGACTTACCACCAATGTTTCATTCACTGGATTTCAATGACCTTACCATATATGGTACCTGTGACCTTTCCCTGGCTACCCCAGCAACAGGTACATCGGAATTTTGTTTCTACACGAAGTTACATTGAGTTGAATGAATTTTCAGAAAATGCTCATAAATCCGTAAATATTGCCCGATTTTCAAATCCTAAACTGGTTTTCAGTAGTTTAACATCCATAGTTTCTTGCCACATGCTCCGATTTTTAATCCATCGAGTGAAACATTACTGGAAATTGCTGCGAAAGTTCAGCTCATCATTTTATTCAGCGTGACTGTTTTGGTCTCAGTGAGGCCATGGCACAGCACTCACCGAGAATACGTGAACTGGCTGGTTGGACTGCACAAGAAATCGACCTTCTCATCCAAAACAAACAATGTCCAGGTATGTTTTGTGTGATTATTTATGATGAATAATATATATGGAAGTCAAATGTGTAAAATATTAAACTATGAAATGGTTTTAAAGAGAGGTACAAGCTTTTAAAATCGTGATATATTTTCATAGGCCATTTAAGGGAGTAACTATATTAAAACTAATTGCATTGTTTACAACTGTAGTACACGACCCACGCTGCACGCTGTAGAGTTCGCGCATGCGCAGTGAGATTATCCGTGTCTACCGCTATTTACACTTAGTTTACACCCTCCCCAGTTAAATGTCGCTTATATTATGATTGATAGAGGTGGGTTCTTATTATGGGATTTATGATATAATTGGGAGTGTTTTTGTCCTGATGAGTACTATTATTTTGTGTTTGAGAAATCAGTAGTCTGCATTACCAATATAGAAATTTTAATTAGAACTTGAAATCCAAAACTTTGTTGAACATGAACATGATTCAAATCATTTACCATTTACGAACACAAAAAAACCTTTCACAAATATTTCTGTGTGTATTTTTATTTCCAGATCACTGGCACCACAATCCAGTCCCCACCTTTGCCCTTATGGAGACGATACGTAGCGCTATTGACACATCAGATACCAGCTATCGTAAAGGATTTCCACCAATATTGGATTGCCTTGGTCTCAAGCATCCTACTAATTTAGTAGGATTAATATCAAAAATCAAACGCCATGTTTTGCTTTAAATTGGTACCAATCAACTCTCTACAACACATAGATCCAATTCCGAAAGAAAAAATGTGGAAATACGCCACCATATGGCAAAGCCAGTGTTTACGCATATTTAATTAGGTAAAGCTAATATTCACTTTTTTATCCAATATTGCCATGTATATTGATACATGCAATTGCCTCTCATTTGCAAATGCAAGCATCTACAAAGCTCAAACTTTCTACAGTTGTTTTATATAGATCAGGAAGTTAGGTGAGAAGGAAAAAAAATATATAAACATTGTCTAATTTGCATAACGGTGTTGCGAATATGTAATTAGCTAATTATCAGCTCATTTGCATAATTAATTAGTTTTCATAAATCTTATTATATAAATGGATAGGGATTCATTAGTTGAAGCTTGCCACAAAGTTGTATCAAACAGACTCATTTAAAACTTGAGATATTGCATTTACGCATATTAATTAGCTGGACTTAGTCGTTTTTTGAACATTTCCAAACCTGCGGATTGGTGAAATTGAACAAAATGTGGTTTTTATCAATCCGGTGCACCAAAATGCAACAAGTCTGGTTCTTGAATTTTATTTTTCATGCTTATTTCACTTTGGTTTCACAATACATATCATTTTTAAGACCATGTAATACTCTATTATGTCAAAAAAACACCCTTAAACATGTAAAAAATCCATTTTTGCCATAATTTGCTATTTGCCGCAGGTTTTTGAATGATTTTACGATATCTTCAAAAGACCATATCTCAGGAATGCCTTGACAGAATTTGAAAATTTTTGCAGCAAAATAAATATATCATTGATATCTTTAATATGACACCAAAATAAAGAATGTCTTATGTGTATTATTTTTTTGAGTGCTCTACCTACTTAAAGCTAGCAAATAGGGACGATTCGGTCTTGAGACAAGTTTCCAACCACGAACAAAAAATGCGATAAATAGATAAATGAATAATTAAGTGAATTAATAAATAAAATGACGAAACTAGCGCTCTGTGTACAAAATATCTAATCGGTGTTGCAAAACTATATGCCCTACACAAAGTAATAATGGCGTGACGGTATAAGAGTGGTGAAGTGTGACGTCATCAAAAATCTGTTTTTAGAATTTCTCAATTTTTTTCTTCATTTTTCGAAAGAGCATCAAAAATAATGTCCAAATGTCGAAAACCAATTGAATATGTTAAGTATTGGCTGAGATATGACCATCTGAATAAATAGCATATTGTTTATGTTTATGTTTAATCTTAAGTCTCTGCCTCGGGAATGTACGTTAAAAGATTTTTTCCATCAGAACTCGCAAAATTCATAATTATAATACACGTCAAAGGTGTCTTATTCATCAGCCTTTTGCAAGAACAAATGTCACTCTGACCTCTTTCCATATCTCTTGCATTAAAGAATGGAACAGTCTGCATGATGATATAAAAAATAGTACAACTCTTTCTAGGTTTAGAAGGTTATCTAAAACGTAAGTACTTGAAAGACCGACATAGTTTTTCTTTGCATCCTAGTAATTTCTTATTCTCAAATGCTTTTTGACCACTGTGTTTAACGCTTAAAAAAGAATGCAGCAGATTTGCCATGTCATATCTGAAGAAAATATGGTATTTAGGAGAACATAGTAAAATGCACTCTTGTAGTAGACCTATTAACTAATGTTATCATTTCATGCATGTTTCTCTCCCTTACCTCTGGTTACCAGCAGTTTAATTCACCTGCTATGAATAATGGCATCTCTTTGGATAAAATCCATTTTGAATATATTAGTTGTTGACTCTGGCAAGCAATTTAGTTATCAAGACTATTTTGGTAAAAAAGTTATGCATAAAATTAGTAATCAAAATGATAGAAAAGTAGAGTACTAGTACATATATATTACAAAAAAAGACTTAACATTTGTCAAATAGTATGCAGATTTCCATTTTATTTATTGCATTCGTGATCTGTAAAAAACATTGATTCAATCACCATTGGTATAAAAATAAACATTTGCATTCATTAAAAAGATACTACCAGCAAGTTATCCTGACACTAACTGTTTCGGTGAAAGACATTTTCAAATAAACAAGCAACAAGCAATGCCTGATAAACATTACATCTTGTCTCGACTGACTTCTAAACTTTTATATGAAGAGACATCAATATTTTTTTCACAAAACCATCATCAGTTTTAGCTCGCCGACATCACACTGAAACTAGTGGTAGTTTTAATTGATGCATTTCAATGAGGGAAATCGTATTCGGTTTCGTAAAACCCTGACCTGTACTGTAAATTCATTTCAGAATCCACTCACATATACCACCTCATCAACCATTTCAGACTGCATCATGTAGACACTTAATATTGAACTTTGAAGTTTTTCTGAAATGAAGTGAAATCTTGCTCCCACATAATTAGGATGTATTGCAGGAATGCCATTGTAATTAACATTTGTGAGTACTGGTATGCAAAAATCTTTATTCAAAAGTTTCATTACAAGGCCTTGGTTAACATAGTGTAAATACACTGTGCATAAAATTGAAGACCTCTACGAAATAAGTGGACAATTGGATTTTAAATTTATAAACTGCATAATATACAACCCCTTACTTCTAAATTTGAAAAATATTCAAGCTTTTACATGTTTAATTTCTTTAAGACATCATTACAGTTCTAACCTATTTCAGTTTCAGTGATACATAAGAAAAATAACACAAATTCGTAAACTCACAAATTTGTGAACTTACAAAATTTGTGTGGATAATGTTCTGTTACCATATCGTCTGTTTGGAGCCAGAAGGGTGTTAACTCTGTGTTAAGTACATGTATATGACTTAAGGCCCTTCTAGCTTTAAACAAACAATTTGTTATTCAAACACTACACAACAATTAAGGCCTAGTGTAGAAACAATTTATTGTAATCAGGCATAGATTTATATGTATATGCCTAGCTATATAGAGTACTGTTTGCATGTATACATAATTATAATGAAAACCGAATCCATGTCAATTAGTCTTGAGTTCTGGAAATGGAGCTGCATTTATCATGAGATAATAATCATATCCATTATCATCATATTCAATGGAAAGCATAACATGCTCGTATACACCAAAGTCTAAGATATCTATTTGTTTTTTCCAGTGCCTGACAATCGAATCTCTTGTAATACACCTTCTTTAATGGATTAGATTCAATATCATATGCAATTTTTACTATTTAAAAAAAAAAATGAATATTGTGAAATTACACTAATATTTATTACAGAGGCTTCTTACTTAAGATGAATTTGTAACTGCAGGTCATCCCTGGATTTATGAAGAAAAAACATATCTATTTTGGGATCCCGAAGTTTATGTCACTCTCAATACCACATTCATTGCTGCCACGAAGGATCTTGAAAAATCCTACAATAAAGAAATAGAACAAATTGAGAGTATTACGGGTGACTAAAAACATACATCATATGATGATTGGGGGTAGTTAAAGTTAGTACTCAAAATAATATGCATTTCGAAAGAAACTGTTTGAAAATAATTTTGGATTACTGATCATTTAGTAAATCATGAACATCCTCATGTATGCTGTGGAAATTTAAAACCAGCAGACTGTGAACAAAATTAACCTGTAGATAACCACATACATGGACATATTGAAAAGCCAAAAGATAATAATTCATATCCTCTGTAACTAAACAAAATCATATTATATTTTATATCCCTCATGTATAGTTGTTTGCATTGCGATTGTACAGAGCACGAAAAAGGTATAGACAAGTACTATCTTTCGATCACAGGTCGAGATAGTACTTTTGTAAAGTAATTTTTTGCTGCTACCCCACTTGCCCACCCTTGCCCATTGAATACGCATAGCAAAGTAGGTTACGCGAAATGTCAAAGTCAATGTCAATGTCAAATGAGCGCGCATCAACTGTATTACATGTATGCATGTTGCGCTTTGTAAAATCTAGCTGAAGCTAAACTGTCTGCAGAATCAGTTCTTATTATTATGTAAAATTCACTTTAAATAGACCTTATTGCCGATGTGGGATATAAAACAAATATTAACCTCCTTTACTTGGGCAATGGATACAAACTATCATCGCCTCGGTGATCTCGGGGCTACCATCTTCCCTCGCCTTGCGGCTCGGGAAGATAGTAGCCCCGAGATCACCTCGGCGATGATAGTTTGTACCATTACCCTCGTAGCCGATTAATATTTGCTTAATATCTCCATTATATTCATTTACAAGACACAAAACCAGTCACTTTCATATTAGTACTAAACATAGCAAATTTAATGACAGTTTGAGCCATTGTAGCTAAAAGCATAAATGTTGGGGAGGGGGGGGGGGGGTTGGAGAGTGGGAGGTGAATAAAGTATCACAAATGTAAAATGGGCACTCTGGGGTAGCAGAATCACACAACACTTATGCTTCTATTTCATTGTGTCCAGACTTTTAAGCTCACAATACTCTGGTTTTCTTGTTCTCCCTATAAAGCTCAATACTAAGTGGGGGAAAGAACCTTTGCTCATGCAGGGCCTTCACTGTAGAATGCTCTCCCTTGAGAGATTCATAATAGCAGATCAGTTGAAACGTCTAAAAATAACCATAAAACATATGTGTAATTTGGCATATAATTAATTGTTCTTTTATTTTCAGATGTTCTGCCTTACTCTGTTCCTTCGTTTATAATGCAGATGCCTTTATGTAATCTCTCTTTCTCATTTTCTGTTTTACAAGTGCGCCTTGAGCACTTGCTTTCAAGTGGATTCGGCACCTTACAAATCTCATATAACATTATTATTACTAACAATAAACAGTGCTAAATCTGAATTGGAAGGCTAATTCCTGCGCAACCTAATTTTCATACCCTTTACAAAAGTGAGCAGTGCTCACCCAAGCATGAATTATTTTCGGATTTTTCGGTGTCATATAAAAGTTGAGTTTATGAGCTTTCCATACATATAAAACTTTTCCCCCAGAATCATATATCTTTTATTCGGCAGCCATTTCAAAAGTGTATAGTTTTTTTGGGGATGCACGGTATAGGCAAACACCTGATAGTTTTGGAAATATCGAAAAGACAGACCCATTGTTAGTAATATTTTTGTAAAAAATGGTACCTATGTTTATGGATTTTTGGATTAGAGTGGCACATCCCTGTATGTCTTAATATGTGAGTACTCCCCCCCCCCCTCCCCGGGTCTGATGTTACCCATGATGGCAATTTCTCATTTGCCCATGTGAATGGTATTTCATCACATGATGCACAATGGACCAATCAAGTGCGCAGATTCTTTTTCTGTCAGAGATAATATATCAATCATCTTCTTCAAATGAACGGGAGAGGCTTACCGTTATCGCCCCACTCGTTGTTCCAGGAGTTAGCTACCAGCCAGTACTTGGTCCCCTCCTCTACGCCCCATCCAAGGATCTTAATGGCGTGACCTCCAAGGACTCCTCCTGTAGTATGCTGATACACACCTGCCAGGTCAAGAGGTCAAAAGGTCAAAGATCATGGTCAGTTGTGGTTAGTTTAATACACCAGTTTACGGTTACAACAGTGTGCATGCGCAGACATGGGCGCCATTTTATTAGATGGGTCAACAAACCAATGACCTTTAGAGGTCAGTGGCTTACGCGTAAATTAAGATAGCGCCCAAATTAGATGTGTGCACACAGCGCAGGCAGTGACGCAACCATACTTGCGCACCTGAAAACATTGATGACACTGCCTGCGCTGTGTACTCACATCTTATTTGCATGGGCGCTATCTTACTTTACGCGTAAGCCACTGACCTCTAGAGGTCATTGGTTTGTTTACCCGTCTAATAAAATGGCGCCCATAACCGTAAACTGGTGTATTAATGCATAGTGTAGTGAAAGAGATGATTGTTGGACGTGTACAGGAGCATGCATGGTCAGGGATTACATCATTGAGCTCTCAATAGGTCCCATCCACATACACTAGCTATGGAAGGGAACTATTGGAGGATCCATAAATGATTGCTCAATTAGTAGCAAAATCCGGAGATGTAACTATCGGTCTTAACTTAGCTTTGGTTTTAGTTTTGCCAGCCCTGTTAAAGATCATAAGTCCCTTATACAGCCAACATCAAATTCTGTAGAACTTTGCAGGAGTTATGAATATGTCATGTATGACCTATCTGTGAAATTAAGTGACCGACTGACTTCTTTTTTTTCTTTGGTAATAACATACATAAAATGAGCAGTAAAGGAATATAAGCATTTGTCTACATCAATAACCCACGTACGACCATTCGGTACAAGGGTCTAAAAATCAGACTATTACTAAAATGATTGCAATCACGTAAGACAATTTGACAACTAATGCTCGTTATTTTCCCACTAAAAGACATTTTCAAGCCCTTTTTTGTTGAGGGAAGTTTTAAATTAGTATTATCTTTCAAATGTCATTGGAATTTAACCTTTTCATCTTTTGGGCCTGCAAATGGGAAACAGTACCATACCTTAAAGGTAGTGCCAGAGAAAGACGCATCCAGAATGCATGATTGTCAGTGATACTAGTGATTGCAAAGTTGTTATTTGACACATTTAAACAACAGTTTTTATATTACAGGCCTACTTAAGGTTGAAGAGGTATTTTTACCAGGTCTCAGGTAATCATGGGAAATCATGGAATTTTTAAAACACTGGACAAGGGTCTGTGAAACTTTAAAGAAAACCAAGACTGACCACTCTTGTAAGTGGGGAAGTCCGCGTAGACAGTGAAGTCGGCCTCCACCGGTCCGTTGGTCATGATCTCTGTCTGGGTGGCTTCGGGATTATTAGAGATGCTGTTAACACTCAGGGCTAGGGGATACAGATGGAAAAGAAATTGCAAAAATACATAAATATCAAGATTACATCGTGAAAGACACTGTCTGGAATCAATAGACTTGTCTACTAACATATTCAAATTTATGGATGTTTCTTTCCTGGGGACCTAGTGACAATTAAATGAATGAACTACACTACTTGGAATCCAGTCTGCACATATGCATTGTTGCTATGTAGGGCAAGCCTCAGGCAAGCTTTCAACTTTATGGATGTTTCTTTCCTGGGGACCTAGTGACTATTAAATGAATGAACTACACTACTTGGAATCCAGTCTGCACATATGCATTGTTGCTATGTAGGGCAAGCCTCATCAGGCAAGCTTTCAGGTTGTAAAGAACGTCCTTTGAATTTGAATGTATGAGTTGATCAGTAGCAAAACAAGATATAGTGTGCACTGTTAGGTTTTGGAATCATCACAATGACAGGAAATTGATCCAATATATCTGAAAGTCACATGCACTAGCCGCAGGCAGAAAGTAGTATATGGGGCTACACATGCATGTGGCATAAAAAGGTATGGTCGAAAGTTGTCAACAACCAGAATTTTGGGTCATATTTTGAATACAAGCGCTTATGAATAGCAGTCCGCTTTTCAGGGGACATGTACCGTATGTTTCTTCTGTGTTATTCTTCCAAGTTGACATTAAAAAAAGAATGATAAAGCTAACAAGTTGGTTTACCTCTACCACAACTCAACATTCTCTTTACTTGAACAATCTATGACTTTTTTCTTTAAAAGAAGAAGCAAACCAAATTTCTTCCATTAAAGTGACAATATATTCTCAAATAATTAATTTTGTTGATATTAACTTCCTCATGTGACTCCTAGACCTATAAAAGTAGTATTTATGGAAACGTTTCTTTTCATGTGGTCTTATACTTATAAAATCATCCAAACAATTTCTTTGGAAATAAGTATATTAAGTAAAAAATAAATAAAAAAAGAGTTAAATTGATTGTCATTGAAAATTCTATAGCCTGTATTCTACTATTTTTGTTAAACCAGACCGTAGGTCAAAGATCACATTTAAGAAACGACAACTTAGACCTCAAACTAATTTCTTTTGTTCAACCTAATTTTTTAAACGAGCTTGAACCCAGCAACAGGTTTGAAGGGATTGGGTAACTTTGTTTCAGATTCTAAAAAAAATCCTGGGTTTAGCTCATGCTGCAATCAAAATTATAAACCTTTAGGTCATACATGAATGCCATGAATTTTGCAAAACCTCACTGTCTTTGTGAGATATGGCACCAAGTTTGGCGATGTGCAAAATATGGTCATACTGGGTTTCCAACAGCTCTTACCATAGTGTTTATCCTGCTCGTAAGGAGTGGAGTAACTAGCTTCACACTTGTGCTTGCATTCAGGAGTTGGACCCTCGCCCTGGCAGGGTCCTTTGGTTCCGTTGACGTGGTGGTCGCAGGATTTGATCTGGTAGGGCTGGCACCCCTGCGAGCTGTTCCACTGACCGCCTGTCACTATACCGGTGCTCTTGTAGTATTCCCAAGCAGAACCTGGGAATCCTCCATCACACCTAGAGATAGACAAAGACATAATAAACATAAAATAATAATAATAATAATAAGTAATACATTTCTTTTCGCTACCATGTACATTCCTTATCTTTAACAGTTCAGTTGCTTTCTCTACCTCTTTGCACAGACCCTTGTTTCCTGCACATGCAACTTTGCACAAACAATAGAAACCAATTGACAGTAAGATGCTTTGTGTTATAAGTTACAGATATATGACATGTATTACACTTAAAGATAAAGTTGAGTTCTGGTCACGCGGTTGCATTGTGAAAGAAACGTTGTGGAATTGATCAGAAAAGGTTGATTATCTAGCACATAAGTATGGGTGTGTACTGCAAGGTTCTGGAATCATCAAAATGATAAGAAATTTGGCCCAGTCTTGGTAAAGTTGCAAGCACTGTACACAGAAAGATGTATATGGAACTACACAAATATGTGGCACAAAAATCTGTCCCACTTTTTATGATGTTACATGCCATATTTAGAATAATAAGGCATGAACATTTTTTATCTGATGTTCTTCCACACTTGCATAATGCAATGATAACGCTCACAAATTACTTTTCACCTCTTCCCAGAACTCAACCTTCTCTTTAAGCTAAATAGTAGTCAGTGTCCATGTGTCTTGCATTATTTGATTTGGTTGAATTACCAATTAATATGTCTGTGTGTGCACAGTTCTCTCATTCAAGCAGCGAACCTGTGGTCCCACCAGAAAATACTCTCGACTTCTTATATCTCAATGGTATTCGTAAGAGAAATTTGATATCATGATGATACTTTATTACATACGGTGCTCGGTAGGCTAGGGCACATTGCATCACACAAGACCTGTCTGTCGTAAAAGTGAAGTCCACTCTTGCCAGCTGACTGACAACATCTATTATTGGGTACACACCTGAATGGTATCACGTTCCCCATGAAAATCCATGACTATGTGCCTTTAAAGCTTATCTGCACTATTTTCGCCAGGAGGGATTAGACCTCCATGCATGGTCACTGACAGGCGGTTAACTCATCAAATCAGCTCTCAATATAACATAAGAAAAAGGGGATCATGGGGGACCAACGGTCATCGCTTAGGCATTGTATGCTATATAGAGGGCGCAAGTAGTTATAAGTAGTGCAGTGGGGCTTTAAGCGTGTCGACAACTCACCCATTTCCGCAGCTTTCACAGCACGTCATGAGATCCTCGGCTGAGATGTGGACTTGGGTTTGTCCTTTGCTTTTGATGCAGATGCGATCAGACATGGCCTCGACAGCTCCAAAAGCCTGACAATAAGGGAAAAAAATGATTTCATGGTGAAAAAGTCCAAGCTATTTTGCCCCCTATGTTACCCACCGCATCAAGATCTCGGTATAGCCAATGAGGGTACTGATCAAGCTAATAGCCCTGATTCAACCCTGATTAGGAGAAGTGTTATTAAACTGTTTTTCAATTTACAAATTTTAATTCATTGACCATACAGGTTTTACCCCAGTGTGCATTTTGTGTCCCTGACATGCCATCACATAAAATAATAAATTTAAATATGTTTCCTTAGTGATGCTTCCCTTTTTGATTTAACCGATTTTAGGCCAAGACATTCATGTCGATGGTTCAGTGACACAAAGACGTAACTCCATATTTTGCCAAAATGAGTATTTGGTATCAAAATGTTCAGAAAAATGTGGGCTTTCCAGGAAACACAAAGACTTAACTCCACCCAACAACCCCTTGAAGTCAATGGCTAGTAAAACATAGACTTAACTCCTTAAGGCCCAAGTGCTCAGTGACACATAAACCACTTTTCTCAAAATGACCAAAATGGAGTTACGTCTTTGTGACACTTAACTTTAGATGTATAGATATCACTTTCTTTTTTTTACCCAGCACGAGCCACATGATCCCTGGTCTCGAACTTCCTTGATGGTGGGGCAATTGGGCCAGTTTTCGCGAGCATCAAAGTTCTCTGGAAGGTCCTTGATTCTTGTTTGATTCTCAAGCTTTGGAAGTCTGCATGAGCCAGAGAGAGAGACACAGAGAGAGAGAGAGAGAGAGAGAGAGAGGGGGGAGAGAGAGAGAGAGAGAGAGGGAGGGGGAGAGAGAGGGAGAAAGAGGGAGAAAGAGGGAGGGAGAGAAAGAGAGAGAGAGAGATAGAGAGAAAGTGTGAGAGAATGAGAGGGGAGGACCTGTTTAATTTCATGCATGCTTTGAAGACATTTGCTCAAGCAAATTACACTTGAGCTACATGTATATTAGGCTGAGCCAGTATGCATTTTATAAAACCTAAAAGGAGCCATGTATAGTGTTATGTTAGTATACTGTTAGTATCCTTGTGATGTATAATCTATGCTCCATACAAATTAATCAAATACATTACTGGGAACTATGTCTCATAAGCCATCATAGGCCTTTTAAAATTTTGTTTTTGTAAGAATGTTTATTAGCTTTGCACATGTATTTTTAAGAAAATGAAATAAATAAACAATTTAATTGATTTTTTGATGGATATCAAGGACAGCAATGTAGTTTCCAAGTGAAAGTTCATAGGGCAACAGTGGCTAATTCCTCTCACTCTCTCTCTCATCTACACTTGAAACCTTTGTCAAGAATAGAAGGAAACCATGGTGCAGTGCATGACTAACCTGCCGTTAGGATTCTTCAGAGCACCAAGCATTCTCCTGAAGTCGTCCAGTTGCCATCCTTCAAAGTTGATACCAGCCTAGTGAAGACAAAAAGAAAAGGAAAATGAACATGAAACATCATCAACAACAACTGCAGCAACAAAGAGAAGGTATGGGCTATAGAGAAATGATTCATACCTTATCGATAGACACTACCGATATATCGACTTGGTCTCACACTGCATGATACACCCCTTTTCCAAAAACATTGCTTTTTCCACTGAACATACCATTCACCAGGTTAATATTGTGGCCTAAACTCATCAAGGTGATTTACGTTTGCAATTTTGTCATGCTATGTCGCCTTTCTCAGACAAAAGTGTAATTTTCCACATTCTACAGGATTGTGTGCTCCACAAATCTCTTTTAAATATGCAACATGTGTAAGAAATGTTTTGCTACTTTTGTTTTTAAATTGATTAGTTAAACTGAAACATAACATCATATTTTGGACTTTCCTTGGGACTGCTGGTATAAACTGGGCCTTGTCTTATGAAGAGTTAATTGATATTAATTAGAACTTATTTGAGATTGGCATCAATTGTAACTATGTAAATAAGAGATAGCAGACTGCAAATTTGTGATTGATTAGAGGACTTATATGTATTAATTCAGATCAATCACAACTCTTTATAAATGTGAACAAATATCTGTTGATACCTGAAGTTGCTATTGTTCACAGTTGCACAATATATACAAAATATAAAAATAATAAGACATATACCTATACATGTACATGTATAAATATAAGTATATAACCATAGTATAAACAGTTGTATGACACATGTTCAATTGACATTTGTCCCATGGACAAAATCGTACACCAAACAAATTCTAAACTTTAACCCTGGATCAAACACTATGCCCTGATCATAACACTGTGTCCACAATCCTCTCATGCAACATGAGTAATAAGAAATATTTGTTATAACTATATTACAACCTAAAATCAAATTCAAATACAGATGCTAATACTAAATATCTTTCACAAAATTAAGCCCAGAACATATGGCATACACTGGTAGCAAAGCTATTAAAAAACGTGATTTAATATGGGTGGTAAAAAAAAAACAGATTAAATATAATAAAAACAAGCTAGCAAAAGATAAAGAAAAATAACAACAACAAAAAATAAACAAATATAGGGACAAATTTAATACATATCTTTCGGGAAAAGGACAAATGTCTGTTTTTTCTCAGCCATTTTTCCCCGCAGCCTTTTTGGCCACTAATAGTAAATTGATGGATCAGACCATGATTAAGTTTTACTTCACATTTGAGGCCTGTGTATTTTTCTATTTTTCCATTTATTAGTATATCAAAACACCCTCATTCAAAATAAACTTGATTAAAAAGTCTGATGACAGCACTGTACCTTCCAGGTAGTTTTCAAACTGTTGACTTTTTGAACTACAGTTGCCTGCATGATGTCCAGGTCGGTCATGGCCATTCCAACAGCCAGCAGGCTGGCTACAATGAGCAGAAGCTTCATGGTGAGTCTATATCAGATAAGAGAGAACATTTATGACAGGGGCGTAGCTAAGATTAGTCGGTCATATTCAAATTGCTTTGTAAACTTGATCAAGCCAAGGTACTCTAATAAAAGTCTAATAAAATTAATAATAATGAAAAACGATGATGATGACAATATATAATAAAAATGACAATATGATCATAATGAAAAAGGATACCGGTAATGATAATATAATAATAATAATAATAATAATGATGAAAAAGGATGATAATAATAATAACACTGATAATAGTACTAATAATGACAACAAAAGTTACAATAGTAATAAATATAAAATAATAAAATATTAATAATAATGATAGAACTGAGGATGATGATTGATGATGACGATCAACATGATCATTTAATATTATATTTCACAAATCACGTAGCATCACGATTAGTGTAAAAAAAGGTGCATGCAGGGAGTTCACTAAATTCACAGAGCTTTGTGCATTAGCCTAAGGCTTACACTGTAGTACACTAAACTAATTGCAATTATCCTAAATTAGGAGAAAGTTTGCCACAGTACATATACATGGACGCAACATAACCAACATAAAATGTGATATTGAATATATAAGATCAGTTGCTTCCTGGTTTACAAAGTGATGAGCACGACATTAAAATTATTAAGATGAAATGATATGTCACGTTCTACAATACGTAAAAGCAATTAACATTATAAGTGGTCAGATAATGAATCAATCAAAATATCATGATGAAAGAGATGAATGCAAATATAACTGAAAGAAAATGCGATATTGAATGTACAAGATTAGTTGCTTCCTGGTTTACAAAGTGCTGAGCACGACAATAAAGTTATTAGAAAGAGATGAAGCAAATTTTGTCATAAAGAATATTCAAAAGGTTGAGTGCAAAATATGGTCGCATTTATAAAACCAGGGAGGGCTTTGTGAAACACATAGAGGACAAGTAGCTTACTAACGCTGATTTAGTCAAGAAATTAGACTTGACCGATTTCAAGGTGCTTTGTCTAAGAATAAAGGGTCAGATGCGAGTTTGCAAAGTTCGTCGCGTCCAGAAACAGGTAATATCAGTATCATATTATCAACAACAAGCCCTTATAGGAAACCTAACCCTAAAGAAAAAGTACACATATACATGTACTGTACATGTAGGTGTGCTGAAAGAAGAGGTGTATTCCTGCCTTTTGACTTTTGTACAGTCATCATTACGGAGTGTACATAAATTCAGAAATTCTTGGCATAATGTAATGCATTTTAGCATGACATGGGAGCAGCCATTTTCTTGATAATATGACTTACAGGCAAACTTGTATATGCACCAAGCTTTATTTGGGAACATTTTTTTAATTCAACAACGAAACCTTTACTTTTCAATGAGGAAAAAAATCATAGCTGAGAGGAGGAGCTGCTTCAGGGATATCTCGTAAGGTTCAAGAACGACAAATTTATATTTGGTAAAAATATATAACAGGTGAACAATTACAATTCATTTATTTAAAGGTACTGAAATGAAGCAGTTGGTAAATTTTATTCATTTATGCAAAACCTTCACCCCAGATTGCAAGAACTAGGCAGAAGAGCACCAACTTATATGCAATTTGCATTCTGACAATTATATTAAATGTACAAAGGATAATAACAGCAGGTGAATGAAAGACTTCATCACATCACCATACACACCATATAGTACCTACTGTACATGTAGGATTCACATCCATAATTTTGAATACATTTACTTGATTTGATTTGATTTGATTTGATTTGATTTATTTATTTTCCACTCAAATATCCACAAATTAAATGACATATATAAACCATACAGTAATACAATATATAATAGAACAAATGAATTATACAAGTAACGAAAAACTGACAAGTATGTTCGTAATCAAATAAGTTTACAAAGTACATTTATGTTTGAGAATTAAACAACATATTTTAAATTGCTTGATTTAACTGAGAGGGGAAAAAAGGGAATCTCAGAAAAGCTAGGCTTGTTGAGCGAGATTCCCAGTATAAATTAAATAACTTGATAAACTTCGTCACGTTATGAAGAAAATGGCGCCGCCCATGACCATGTCTTGCAGAGAAACTGTACATTATGCTAATATTTATCTTGCTTTATACCCATCTCAATAGCCTTAAGGCTATCAGACAAGGTGATAATAATGATAGTGATATCACCCACTCCAGCAAAGCATAGAGAGTCAATGCCAATGCGTATTGACCTTTAGCACTGCATGCTTGCTGTGAGGCGGGTATTATTATACCCATACACAAATATACACACCACACAAAATCGCATTGACTGTACACAATCATGTCGATGCAGCTGTAAGCAAAGTTTGACACTAGACTTACAATTTGAATTTTTAAATTATTCTTTTTAACATCAGTAAGTTAAAAAAATGTATTTTACTGCTATTTAGGTGTCATCAATTGACACTAAAGTACCGATTTTGAGTGAAATCAGTTGAGTTTTGTACAGTGGTGTTTGAAATGTTGAGAATCAAAAGCACAGCTTTTACTACACAGCCAGGATAGTGATGCTCCTATGACTATGTGTGATATCACCAGGTGAAGAAAAAAAAGTTTCATTCTTACTCTCATACATTTTGCTGTGTAATCTTGTAGATTAATGCCTTAATTTTAATTGGCAAGAATGCATAATAAATAAAGTAGATCAAAAGCTTTTTCTTGGGTGCAGAGAGCTTCATACAGTCTCTGATATTTGCCTCTAATACATGCTCTACACTACAGTAGTCTTAAGTCTATAGCTATAATATGGGCTGACAAATGACAAATGACTTGTCAGTTTTAAAGAATGACCCATACTACTAGAGTACTAGTACCTCCAGACGGTTAAATATTTCTGTCTATTTCTAAATTCTGATCTTCTTAGTTCTTTCTACTCACTTGTATTTACTTAGGCCTTTCATTAAAGTTCAGGCTTTAAGTTTAAAGCTACGCTACGTTGCGACTGTCCTTGCCTTAAATGTAATGAATATCATATTATCATCTTAAGACTAACACTGACTAAGCTAAGCTATTCTGTCCAGACCCTACATGTAGCTGGAGCCCCAGGCCAGGGTCCACCAGCGCCAGCCATGCAGTGCCAGCGCGCCGCTGCCGCCCCGACGCCAGTGGAACCGGCCACTCGTCGATGACTTTCAGGAAATAGAATCTAGTTTCGAGACTGAAGCTTTCTCTCTAGTCTAGAGATATTTTTTTTGAACTCACATGACATAGCCTACACATTGCATTACATTTAATTTCGATTCACTTACCAAGCAATAAACGAAATAACCCAACAAAACACTTAACTGTTAGTGGCGAAGTAATTCTAGGCAAGCGCAAGTACAAGTCTGGAAACAAGTGCACTGAATCGTCAAAATCACGGGTGAAGCTTTTCTTCACACACCTGATCGGAGATGAAGGTAGCCCATCCAATGTGTAAAAATTGCCAATTTGATAAGTGTATCCGTGAGTGCAACGATGGCTGGCTACCAATTAAAATAGGCATGGTGGTCGGATATAATGAGAGTAGATGATGGAGGGATGGGGGGGGGGGGGGGGGGGGGGTAAAGCGCAGTACTAAGGGGCAAATCAAAGAATTATACTAAGACCTCACCTCATGTATGTTAGAAATTAAAAAGTTATAATCTTCTTTTGAATTGCAATATATCCCCGCACCATTATAAGTCATGCATGAATTTTATTTGTCATATGTTATATATTTGAAAGGTGTTGTAACGATTCAAGCTCTATTTGCCTATGTGTCATCACCTTGTGTGTTCTTTCTTCAAACTGTATATTAGTTGCAACATGTCTTTGATAAATCATTGTTATATTCTTTTTCATGTGAAGTCAATTCAAATGGATTGTAGTATTGAAATGATTTGTTATATTATATTCATTTTTCATGTGATGTTAACTTCGATGAATTGTGAAATTGTGAACATGCATCAATAAATAAATAAATAAATATGCCTTTTCTCTGGGAAAAGGGGCATTGACTCTTTAAATACCAAATCACAGAAACTATTCACCATTATGTCACCGTCATGTACATATTTTCTATGGATATAATTTTTCACGATCTCAACTCTTTACCACATCAGCGCCATGTATACATTGTCGATGAATAAAGTGGAATATTTATTCTTCACCACCCTACCCTAACTTTTCACCACCCTAGCATCATGTACATAATCGTCTATAGATAAACTGTAATATTAATTCTTCACCACCCTACGCTATCTTTTCACCACCCTAGTAGCGCCATGTACATTGTCTATGGATAAACTGGAATATTAATTCTTCACCACCCTACGCTATCTTTTCATCACCCTAGCGCCATGTACATTGTCTATGGATAAACTGTAATATTAATTCTTCACCACCCTACGCTAACTTTTCACCACCCTATAGCGCCATGTACATTGTATATGGATAAACTGTAATATTAATTCTTCACCACCCTACGCTATCTTTTCACCACCCTAGCGTCATGTACATTGTCTATGGATAAACTGGAATATTAACTCTTCACCACCCTACGCTAACTTTTCACCACCCTATAGCGCCATGTACATTGTCTATGGATAAACTGGAATATTAATTCTTCACCACCCTACACTAACTTTTCACCATCCTAAAGCCATGTACATTGTCTATGAATAAAGTGGAATATTAACCCTTCACCACCCTACGCATAGCTTTTCACCACCCTATAGCGCCATGTACATTGTCTATGGAAAAACTAGAATATAAATTTTTCACCACCCTACGCTAACTTTTCACCACCCTAGCGTCATGTACATTGTCTATGGATAAACTGGAATATTAATTTTTCACCACCCTACGCTAACTTTTCACCACCCTAGCATCATGAACATTGTCTATGGATAAACTAGAATATTAATTTTTCACCACCCTAGCATCATGTACATTGTCTATGGATAAACTGGAATATTAATTTTTCACCGCCCTATACGCTAACTTTTCACCACCCTAGCGCCATGTACATTGTTTATGGTTAATTGGAATATTAACTCTTCACCACCCTACGCTAACTTTTCACCACCCTATAGCGCCATGTACATTGTCTATAAACTGGAATACTAACTCTTCACCACCCTACGCTAACTTTTCACCACCCTAACATGTACATTGTCTATGGATAAACTGGAATATTAACTCTTCACCACCCTACGCTAACTTTTCACCACCCTAGCGTCATGAACATTGTCTATGGATAAACTGGAATATTAAATTTTCACCACCCTACGCTAACTTTTCACCACCCTAGCATCATGTACATTGTCTATGGATAAACTGGAATATTAACCACCCTACGCTAACTTTTCACCACCCTAGCGTCATGAACATTGTCTATGGATAAACTGGAATATTAATTTTTCACCACCCTACGCTAACTTTTCACCACCCTAGCATTATGTACATTGTCTATGGATAAAGTGGAATATTTATTCTTCACCACCCTACGTTAACCAGTTTCGCCACCCAATTACAATACAGTTTATTGAAGTTAAAACGGGTACTATGTCCTATGTGCAGGCCAAAAATAATGACGAGGTTAAATTCCAACGTCATTTGAAAGATAATAATAATTTAGAACTTCCCTCAAAACAAAAAGGTTTGAAAATGTCTTTTTGTGAGAAAATAATGATCATTAGTTGTCGAATTGAATTTAGCGAGCACGCTCTTTTAATTAGTCTGATTTTTAGACCATTGTACCGAATGGTTGGTCATACATAATAGACAAAATAATGTACATTTAGCTTACAGCTCTTTTTATTACCAAAGCAAGTCAATCATTCACTCAATAGCGTCTGACAGTGAAGTCTTAAACGTAAATAGGTTTCCTTGCATAATTTGAATACTATAGGACACTGCTGACAGATAGGACATACGTGACATATTCACAATTCCTGCAAAGTTCTTCAGACTGTCATATTGGCTGAAAAAGAGATCATGGGATTCAAACAAAACCTTTAAGAGATTTATTATTTCCGATCGTTGGGTTTATGTATAAGCAATTGCTTCACGAGGATGAACTGAAATAAACAGTTGCGATCCCCTTCTGTCGCCTATATAAAAAAATAAAAAAACCTATAGTGCTTGAAATGTAGACGGGTGAGATACTTTAACAATGAAACAGTCCTCTTTATTTAACAGACTATCAAACAAATTATAAAACTTGCACTCTCCAAAATATTATCGTCAAGAATTTAAAATTCTATTGTACTAGCCTGTATATCTTTTTTCTAATACAACTGTAGAGAAAACATTATATTGCAACATTCTGTAATATGTGGAATATATTTTACAAATGAACCTCAATATACCTGGCAAATGCGCAATTACACCTTGTTCCCGAAATATTTTGCAGTACCGCAAGACCCCATGCAGGTACATGCAACTGGGAAGGTGTTGATTCGTCGGAAGTTTGCAACTTGAATGGATCTTATTTCAGTCGTTATGAATTCAAGAGAATCGGAAATGAACGGTGAAATTGTTGTGCTGTTTATGTAGGACCTCCACATAATACTTAATTCCAAAGGGATGACAACATAATGAAGCACGAAGGCAAAGCTGGTCTCGTAAATGTTTTTAATAATAATATGTGGTTTTCATTGTGACTTGGTTGCGATGTCTAATGTTTTAAATATGTGCACAGCTGCATTTGAGATGTAAACTGACTGTACAACATTGAATTTATCTTGCATATAATTATACTAGAGAGAATTTAAATAACAACGAATTTGTTAACAAGTTTGTGTTGTCTTGGTCTACAGACAGGCGCGGATCCAGGATTTCTTAGGGGGGGAGGCCCAAATTTGAAATTATGCGAGCCAAATATTGATACGTAATGGTGACCAGCAGTGACGTAATTAGCGATGGGTGTGTGCAGGGAGGGGCGAGTTTTCCCCCTCCCTCCTCCGCGAAGGGCGGAAGCTTTGACATTTCAATAAATTATTAGAGAAAGAAGACGATTCGTTGTACCATTCCCAAAAATAATCCTCGTCTGAATTATGTTCCCCCCGGCCATCCCGCGAGAAGCGCGAAAGCTTTTACGTTTCATTAAATCATTAGAGAAAGAAGACGATTCGTTGTACCGTTCTAGACTCTTAATCCTTGTCTAAATTCAGTTTTCCCATCCCCATCCCCCCCTACCGCGCTTCGACGTTTCATTAAATTATTAGAGAAAGAAGACGATTCGTTGTGTCGTTATCGACTCTTAATCTTCGTCTAAATTCAGTTTCCCCCAAGCTTTTAAGTTTCATTTAATCATTAGAGAAAGAAGACGATTCGTTGTACCGTTATGACTTTTAATCCTCGTCTAATTTCAGTTTCCCCCTCCCGCGCGAAGCGCGGAAGCTTTTACGTTTCATTAAATCATTAGAGAAAAAAAACGATTCGTTGTACCGTTCTCGACTCTTAATCCTTGTCTAAATTCAGTTCCCCCCCCCCTTTCGCGCGAGCGCGGAAGCTTAGACGTTTCATTAAATTATTAGAGAAAGAAGAATATTTGTTGTACCGCTCTCGAAAAAAAATTAGTTTCCCCCTCCCGCGCGAAGCGCGGAAGCTTTTACGTTTCATTAAATCATTAGAGAAAGAAGACGATTCGTTGTAGCGTTCTCGACTCTTAATCCTTGTCTAAATTCAGTTTTCCCCCCGCTTCGACGTTTCATAAAATTTTTAGAGAAAGAAGACGTTTCGTTGTTCCGCTCTCGAAAATAATTTAGTTTCCCCCACCCGTGCGAAGCGCGGAAGCTTTTACGTTTCATTATTTTTAATCCTCGTCTAAATTCATTTTCCCCCCACCCGCGCAAAACGCGGAAGCTTTTACGTTTCATTAAATCATTAGAGAAAGAAGACGATTCGTTGTACCGTTATGACTTTTTATCCTCGTCTAATTTCAGTTTCCCCCCTCCCGCGCGAAGCGCGGAAGCTTTTACGTTTCATTAAATCATTAGAGAAAGAAGACGATTCGTTGTACCATTCTCGACTCTTAATCTTTGTCTAAATTCAGTTTTTCCCCCTCCCCCGCGAAACGCGGAAGCTTTTACGTTTCATTAAAGCATTAGAGAAAGAAGACGATTCGTCGTACCGTTCTCGACTCTTAATCCTTGTCTAAATTAATTCCCCCCCCCCTTCCGCGCAAAGCGCGGAAGCTTCGACGTTTCATTAAATTATTACAGAAAGAAGACGATTCGTTGTACCGTTCTCGACTCTTAATCCTTGTCTGAATTTCAAAAATGTTCTTTGTCTATTCCCTTTTCTTCCTACGTCCTCTTCCTTTTCACTCCTCTCTTTTTTTGGCCGGCGTTTATGGGGGGACTACCCCACCGCCCCTCTGGCTACGCGCCTGCGGTCAGATGAACATAATTATGTTGATACCTTGTCCGCCCCGGAAGCTCGGGGGTTTAAGGTTTTAATTTACGGTCAGATTAGCATTCAGGGTCCGCCTTAGGGCCCTAGGCGGGGTCCAGGGGGCAGAGCCCCGGAAGTCCAGGAGTTTTAGGCATTTAATTACGGTCAGATGAGCATTATTTTGATACC
Organism: Strongylocentrotus droebachiensis; assembly: GCA_035222895.1. Taxonomy (NCBI): domain Eukaryota; kingdom Metazoa; phylum Echinodermata; class Echinoidea; order Camarodonta; family Strongylocentrotidae; genus Strongylocentrotus; species Strongylocentrotus droebachiensis. The sequence goes on from JAVYIG010001127.1 coordinate 187,660, forward strand.
TAATTGTTACAGTGGCAGGTCACCAATTGGCGTGGGGTCCAGGGGGCAGAGCCCCCCGAAATCAGGGGTTTTAGGCATTAAATGACCGCCAGATGAGCTTCTAAGGGCCCGCCTTAGGGCCCTTGGTGGAATCTAGGGGGCAGAGCCCTTGGGGTTTTAGGCATTTAATCATGGTCAGATGAGCATATTTTGATACCCCATTATAATGTGACACTGGCAGTTAACTATCTTTTCATTCTCGCTCTCTTTCTTTCTATTTCTCTTTAATATACTTTTTCAAAGAAAGCGTGGGGGGGGGGGGGGGCTCGAGGATCCCGATCCCCGCCGTTCCGCGGGCCCTGATATGTAGGCATCTCAAGAAGCATTTTCTTGCCTGGCTGTAAATTTAGGAATTTGTCATTTTCCAACAAACGCATAAAGTGAGGAAAAATCTCGGAAAATTATCTCATTTCAGCATTATTTGTAAACCACCGTTATGGAATTAGAAATAAACCACGTTTGAATTCTATTTCTCCAAAGCCCCCCCCCCCCCTCCCCTATCAGTACGCCAGTGCCCCCCCCCCCCCTCCGATCTACACCTTGTTGGCGGGAAAATTGCAACTGATATCCCTTACCTTTCTTCATTCTCTTTTTTTTTTTCCCTTTCTCTCCTGTTTCCCTTTCCCTTCTCTTCCTTATCTCTTTTTTAGGTTTGCTGGGGGGGGGGGGGCAAGGTCATTTTGGTCCCCACCCCGCTCCACACATTGTTGGCGGGATTAACCGCAACTGATCTCCCCTTCTTTTCTCGCTTTTCTTTTTTTCTTCCTCTTTTTTGTTCCCTTTTAGCTCTCCTCTTTTCCTTTTCCTTCCTTCTCTCTTTTTTTTAGCGGGGGCGGGGGGGGGGGGGAGGCTAGGGCCTTTTGCCCCCCCCCGATCCACAACTTGTTGGCGGGAAAATTGCAACTGATATCCCCCTTCTTTTCTTTTCTTCTTCCTCTTTTGTCCTTCCCTTTATCTCCTCTTTCCCTTTCCCTTCTTTTCCTTCTCTCTCTCTCCTTTTTTTTTTTTTTTTTTGAGTGGGGGGGGGGGGGGGGCAAGGCCCGCTCGCCCCCCCCCTGGATCCGCGCCTGTCTACAGAACACTATATTAAATGTCTGCAAGGGCGGTGGTAAAACATGAGATGGAGAGGGAGGAGTAGTGTCATAAATCGTTATTGAGCGAATTAATTAACATTAAAATAACATTTTGAATATTCTAGTAAGAAAAATAAACTCATATTAGAGTTTAAAAGTTACTATATTTGAGTCGATATCGTCTAGATTTATAGTTGTGATCAATATTTAAGAAAATTATTTGCTATATAGGTCAGCATAATTCTACTCCCGTTTCTCACATCTATTCATCTGTCTGTCTTGTTTAGTTTTTGTCTGTGTTTCAGTCCTGTTGCTCGTAGTATATTCCTGTTCCTGTTGTTTATAGCCATTATTTAGTAGTCAGTAGATTTTATTGTACTTACTTATGTTTAATATTTTCTCAGTTGTTTAGTTAGTTTAGTTTTGTAAGCATTTAAATGTACGCATTATTTTTATTTGACGAGTTTGTTCATGAGGGACCTTAAATCCACAAGCCTTGCTTTCAACCAAGGTCACCTCATCTTTCTATTGTAACGCCATATTCTGTTTCACTCTTTTATATTTATGTCATATTTGTAATGTGTGTTATGAAAGAAAGATATATAAAACTTGAAACTTGAAACTTGAAACTAAAAGCGTACATGCATGATTGTGTATATAAACGTAAACAGACATACAATAAAATGGGCAAATACCATTAATCCCTTTTCCATAAAAAAAAATGGAAAAATGTACATGGACGCCGTTGTGTAAAGACGTGTTTTCTGACAGCTCCGGGCTGGTGCCAACTAATTTCACACTTTTCTACATACAACTGATACATAAGCGGGTTAATTACGTCAATCTACATTGTGATCATATACTTGTATGAATTGGACATCATTTCGTGCTCATTTTAATGAGATTTAGCTGTATTTTCGAATGACTTGAATCGACCTACAATTACCACCATGCCGCGTGACACCAGAGCTACTACACAGCAGTATGGATCAGCCCAAACCACCCCCTCCGACCAGCCCACTCTCGGTGAGCTTAAGGAGGACGTTATGAGACTCTCGGACGTACTTTGCAAGAAAATCGACGGTCTTCGTGACGAAACGAACGCCATGCACCGAAAAATTTCGGATATTGAAACATCTCTTCAAGACACAAGTGATCGTGCTCTGAACATTGAAAAAAACGCAATTCCGAAGCTTCGTAATGAGCATAAAGCCGACATAGCAACCTTAGAAAAGAAATTGCTCATGATGGAAATTTACCAGCGGAAGGCAAACCTCCTGTTTTACGGGATAATGCAAAGTAAAGAGGAAAACGTTTATGAAAAACTGAAAAATGTCTTCATTGATTTGGGTACATCAAGGGAAGAGGCTGCAAGGATCATAATTGTCAACGCCCATCGACTCCCACGGAAATCACGAGACACAGACAGAGCAGCGGCAGGCGACCAGGGACCCGACCCCATTATCGCAAAATTCGCCATCATGCGAGACCGCCAGCGCATCCTCGAAGCTTACGACAACCAATCACGCAACAAGAACGCGGCCGCCGATCGCGTGACAAGTCGCGGCGCCACCGCCGGAACCCGCAGCAACATCTCCGTGAGGACCGACCTGCCGCCTACCATGAAATTTCGCCGCGGAAAATTAGCAAACACCGCCTACAATCTTCGCAAAGAAAGAAACCTATCGACGAAGATCTTCGTCAAAGGAACGGATGTCATTCTCCAGTTCAAGGAAAAAAACGCCAAAGATTGGAAAACCTACACCGACTAGCGCATAGACATGGACATCGTATATTATGATTGACGAAATATTTCCGGAACTACAGACGATATGCAAGAGAACGGATACAAAAGTAAGAAAAAGACTACGATTTTATTTCTAATATAACACTGTAAATTATCATTTCAGTAATAATGCAGAACCAAGCTCATAACATTGTCATTACCTAATATCAAATTACTGTTTGGATTGACCCAGATATTTTTAGTAATTTGAATCAGTGACTTTCATGCTTTCCAAAAACGGAATATTGAGATGTTATATATTTGAAACTCGATTAAACTCAAAATAAATGACAAAGTTGGAAAAGGGATCAAAATCAAACCTTATTATGTCATCGAAACGTTATTCTTTCATTATTTGAACTGTGGACTAAGGACTAGGAGGAGAAAAGGGGAAGATGGTAAAATTTGAATTAATTTTCTGTGTGTGTGTGTTTTTTTTTTTTTTTTTTCATTTTTTCATTCTCTGTCAAAAGAAAAATGGAAAGAGGAAGCGCTGTTAAGAATGGAAACGTACCATTTAACTTAAATTTTGTTATTTCGATTTTATTATCGTACATTACATCTAGTCGAATATTTAATATTATCTAGTTAATACATACACAAAAATGCTTGAATAAGCATTATGGCGATGTAAATGCCATATTTGGTATGCATTCTTAAATTGTGTTTTAGGCCATTGTTACTTTCGTGCCTCCGACCTAGTGCCCGGTTAAGTTGATTATGTAATGCGGGGAAATTTTTTGGTGTAGCATTGAAAACTTTGCAAATGAGACTGCCCAAAGCAAATCGGTAGTGACTGTTTCATTGTAGTTTAATTATTATACATTACATACACTCGACTTTTTAACATTTTTTGGCCTGCATGGCTGATTTTGTTTTTGCCAATACATACACAAAAATGCTTGAATATGCATTATGGAGATGTAAATGCCCTTTTTGGTGTGCATTCTTAAATTGTGCTTTTGACCATTGTTACTTTCGTCCCTCAGACCTAGTGCCCGGTTGAGTTGATTACGTAATGTGGGGTATTTTTTGGTGTAGCATTGAAAACAATGCAAATGAGACTGCCCAAAACAAATCGGTAGTGACTGTTTCGTTGTAGTTTAATTATTATACATTACATACACTCGACTTTTTAACATTTTTTGGCCTGCATGGCTGATTTTGTTTTTGCCAATACATACACAAAAATGCTTGAATAAGCATTATGGAGATGTAAATGCCCTTTTTGGTGTGCATTCTTAAATTGTGCTTTTGACCATTGTTACTTTCGTGCCTCCGACCTAGTGCCCGGTTGAGTTGATTACGTAATGTGGGGTATTTTTTGGTGTAGCGTTGAAAACAATGCAAATGAGACTGCTCAAAACAAATCGGTAGTGACTGTTTCGTTATAGTTTAATTAATTATTATACATTACATACACTCGACTTTTTAACATTTTCTTGGCCTGCATGGCTGGTTTTGTTTTGTCAATACATATACAAAAATGCTTGAATAAGCATTATGGCGATGTAAATGCCCTATTTGGTATGCATTCTTAAATTGTGTTTTAGGCCATTGTTACTTTCGTGCCTCCGACCTAGTGCCCGGTTAAGTTGATTGTGTAATGCGGGGAAATCTTTTGGTGTAGCATTGAAAACTTTGCAAATGAGACTGCCCAAAGCAAATCGGTAGTGACTGTTTCATTGTAGTTTAATTATTATACATTACATACACTCGACTTTTTAACATTTTTTGGCCTGCATGGCTGATTTTGTTTTTGCCAATACATACACAAAAATGCTTGAATAAGCATTATGGGGGATGTAAATGCCCTTTTTGGTGTGCATTCTTAAATTGTGCTTTTGACCATTGTTACTTTCGTGCCTCCGACCTAGTGCCTGGTTGAGTTGATTACGTAATGTGGGGTATTTTTTGGTGTAGCATTGAAAACTATGCAAATGAGACTGCCCAAAACAAATCGGTAGTGACTGTTTCGTTGTAGTGTAATTATTATACATTACATACACTCGACTTTTTAACATTTTCTTGGCCTGCATAGCTGGTTTTGTTTTGTCAATACATACACAAAAATGCTTGAATAAGCATTATGGCGGTGTAAATGCCCTTTTTGGTGTGCATTCTTAAATTGTGTTTTAGGCCATTGTTACTTTCGTGCCTCCGACCTAGTGCCCGGTTAAGTTGATTATGTAATGCGGGGTAATTTTTTGGTGTAGCATTGAAAACTTTGCAAATGAGACTGCCCAAAGCATATCGGTAGTGACTGTTTCATTGTAGTTTAATTATTATATATTACATACACTCGACTTTTTAACATTTTTTGGCCTGCATGGCTGATTTTGTTTTTGCCAATACATACACAAAAATGCTTGAATAAGCATTATGGAGATGTAAATGCCCTTTTTGGTGTGCATTCTTAAATTGTGCTTTTGACCATTGTTACTTTCGTGCCTCCGACCTAGTGCCCGGTTAAGTTGATTATGTAATGCGGGGTATTTTTTTTGGTGTAGCATTGAAAATTTTGCAAATGAGACTGCCCAAAGCAAATCGGTAGTGACTGTTTTATTGTAGTTTAATTATTATACATTACATACACTCGACTTTTTAACATTTTTTGGCCTGCATGGCTGGTTTTGTTTTGTCAATACATACACAAAAATGCTTGAATAAGCATTATGGCGATGTCAATGTCCCATTTGGTCTGTATTCTTAAAGTGTGTCTTTGGCCATCGCTACCTTCGTGCCTCCGACCTAGTGCCCGGTTGAGTTAATTATGAAATGCGGGATAATTTTTGTAGCATTGAGTAATTTTGCAAATGAGACTGCCCAAAACAAATCGTTAGTGACTGTTTCATTGTAGTTTAATTATTATACATTACATATATCGACTTTTAACTTGAATGCCTGGCCGAGTTTCTACTGATTTTTATTTGTTACTATTGGGCAATTTTGGCCATCAATACCATGCTCGGTGTTCATTATATCATTGTCGATTTCACGAAACTAGTGTACTATCGCTTGTTTTTTGTTGATGGTTTTTCTTGTTTTAAACGTAGTGCGTGGCGACCATGTCTGTGGGCGTGGCCCGCGGTTCACGGTTAGATGATCAGCGACCCTCACCCGCTGGACTGGTTGCCATGCCGGTTGTCAGGGAGGGACCAACGAGTAGCGTTTGCGCTGCTCTGGCGTTTCGTTGCCTGGTCTGGTGGCTGGCGTATCGTTGGTATTTCGCGCTCCATGATGACGTGATTTAATGTTATCATGTGGCGCGGTCTCTCCGCGGTATGCTGGTTCGCCGGTGTCTGGCGATGTTTCGTCGGTGTGGCGTGGATCGGCATGATATATGTTAATTCATTTTATTTCAACTTAACTATTGCTTATTTGTATTACTTATGCTAAAGCCAAGGTATTATCATACCCCCCTGTAAATCCCTTTTCTCATGTCAATCATAATCCAGTCCTTAATGCTGAACGTTGTTTCTTTCTCACCCCCTTAGGTATAGCACATAGGCTTACCCACCTTTCTCTGTAACTTAAAGGTAGTACGTTTCGAAAACAATTCATCACTGTAAATTTAAACGATAACAATACTAAAAAAAAAAAATAATAATAAAACTTTCTTAAATTACAAATTTCTAAGTTTTTTTTTTTTTTTTTTTAATTAATGACCACGTTTGAACGCTGTCACCGGCCCCGAGTCTGTCTGATAGTCACGCACAAGTCAAGTGAACATCATGTACACCCCCCTGATTTTGTTGGTTTTTGCCGACACCCATTATAAATGCACTTCCACTCTTACACGCACATGCACGCACCAAACACATAGTATTAATTTATACTGGTCGCAATACCACATTTGTAATCTTAATGGCTTTAAATGATATTCTGAATGATCAAGTTTATACACCCCAGAGTAAATATTATACTACCAGTGAATTCAATTCAAATTTTAATTCAACGGGACCCAATAATAACCTTCACTGTTTTAGTTTATTAAACATCAATATTCGAAGCTTACAAAAGAATTTCGATAATTTTGAAGAATTTTTATCTATCCTAAACACATTTTCATTTTCTTTGATAGGACTTACCGAAACCTGGTTACACTCAACTTCTCCTCCAATATTCAACATTGAGAATTATGAATTTATTCATTCAGACCGTAAAAACGGAAAGGGGGGAGGTGTCGCTTTTTATTCTCGTAATGATGTACAATTTAAAATAAGACATGATATTCAACTGGAAGGAATAGAAACATTATTTTTAGAAATTATTGATGATAAACATAAGAATAGAATCGTTGGGGTAATGTACAGACCACCTAACAATGTAGCCGACACATTTTTTGATGAATTAGAATCATGCCTTGAATTTATTTCTAGAGAAAATAAAGATGTATATATTATGGGAGACTTTAATATCGATATATCCTTACCTTTTACCGTTCTTGGCCAACACTTCACTAATTTATTATCTTCATTTTTTTTTAAACCTCTCATTAATAAACCAACTAGGATTACAAACTTAACACATACTATAATTGATAATATTTTCTCAAACGTATTAGATAATAAACAGAATGGAATAATATATTATGATATTTCAGACCATTTACCAATATTTACGATAGGTCCTAATGATAAACACCTACAAATTCCCAATAAAGAACATACAACACGACGTAAAGAAACCAAACGTAATATTGAATCCTTAAAAATAGACTTGAGTCAAGAAGATTGGTATGATATTTATTTTGAAAGAGATGTGAACAGTTCATATGAAAAATTTATAAACAAACTTCTTTGTCATTATAATAAAAATGTGCCCCTCTCAAGAATTAAGTCAAATAAAAAGAAAAATAAACGACCATGGATTACTCAAGGTATACTTAAATCAATATCTACCCGAATTCGTTTATATAAAATCTCACTTCGATCACCTACAAATGAAAATCAAAATAAATATAAAAAGTACCGTAATAAATTGACTTCAATTATTCGTTTATCACGCAAATTATACTATGGTAATAAAATTGAAAATAATAAAGATAATAATCAATCATTTTGGCAAACAGTTAATGACATTTTGGGGAAGAAAAAGGATACTCCAAATAATATTGAATTTAATGATAATGGGCATCACATAGACCAAAATGATGTTGCTGAGGCATTCAATAAATACTTTATTAATATTGGACCGGATTTAGCTTCCAAAATAATTAATGAAAAGAATGATTTTTTGAAATACTTAAATAATAACGTTAATCAATCCTTATTTTTTAATCCAACAAATATTCAAGAGATTTTAGAAATTGTTCGTTCATTAAAAAGCAGTAAATCTAGTGGCTACGATGAGCTAAGTGTATCTTTATTAAAACAAATAATTCACTTCATAGCTTCCCCGTTATCACATATCTTTAATTTATCTCTTTCCCAAGGGGTTTTTCCCGACCCACTAAAAGTTGCAAAAATAATTCCGATATATAAAAAGGATGATCACTCTAAAGTTTCAAACTACCGACCAATTTCTTTACTACCAAGCATTTCAAAGATATTAGAGAAAATAGTATATAAACGATTATATTCTTTCTTAGATATCAATAACTTTTTAATTCCTAATCAATATGGATTTAGAAAGAACCACTCTACTGATTATGCTATTCTACAATTATGTGACAAAATAACTGATTCCCTTTCTAAAAAAGAACACACTGTAGGTGTTTTTATGGACTTATCGAAAGCATTCGATACCATGGACCATCGTATATTAATACATAAATTAAAAGCATATGGAGTTAGAGGGATTGTACTTTCTTGGTTTGAAGACTATTTGCGTAATAGACATCAATATGTTATGTTTAAATCTACAACATCTAATATTTCCACCATAGAATGCGGAGTACCACAAGGCTCCATATTAGGTCCCCTACTGTTTTTAGTATATATGAATGATATTGTTAATGCATCACCACTCCTAACATATGTTCTGTTCGCAGACGATACCAACGTATTTTATTCGCATAAAGACTTAAACATTCTCATTACAACCCTCAATTTAGAACTAAATAAATTATCATCTTGGTTCAAATCCAATAAACTCTCTTTAAATATTAATAAGACTAATTGTATTTATTTCAAAAACATACACTCTAAACATGTACTTCATTATGATATTTTTATAGATAACATGCCCATAATTCAAAAAGAAGTTACAAAATTCTTAGGTGTAATGATTGATTCAAACCTAACTTGGAATAGTCATATTAACAACATTTGCATGCTAGTCTCGAGAAGCATAGGCATTTTATATAAATTAAAATATTATCTATCACAAAAGTCACTATTTATGCTTTACAATTCCTTCATTTTGTCATACATATCTTATTGTAACATAGTTTGGGGCAATTGTAGTAAGATGAAAATTATGTTAATATATCGTCTCCAAAAGAAAGCACTTCGTCTTTGTACACATTCACATTATTTAGCCCATACTGATCCAATATTTTGTAAACTAAAAACATTAAAAATCGCTGACATTCACAGTTTTCAAACTGCAATCTTTATGTATAAATGTTGGATAAATACTATACCTTTGGCATTTCGAAATATTTTTGTTTACAATAGTGATATACATTCTTATCCCACACGACACTCATCCGATTTCCACTTAACAAACCCCAAAATTATTATGGCCTATAAATCGATAAGACATCATGGTCCAGACATTTGGAATGCTTTACCTGACAATATTAAACACTCTGCAACTCTTTATTCATTCAAAGCATCGATGAAAAAATATTTAATATCTACATATTCAAAAACATCATAAGGGTCTCAGAGGTTTTGATTGTTTATTTAAATTAATTTTAGATGACCAGTTCATTAACAATACGAATCGAACACTTACTTCACCTGCACACACCCACTTGCACACACTTGCACATTTTTCTTCTTTTTTCTTTTTTCTTAATTTCTTTCCACTTTTTATTCAGATATTTTCTGAACAAAATCTTTATATGTGACTCTCTATTCCCCTACATTCTCCTAAAAACAGCGCCATGTACCCCCCCCTTCCCGGCTGCTATCGCCTCAAGCTTCTTAGCTTATGATAGTTGGCCTCTGCATTTATCTTGATTATTTTTTACTTACCTCCATACTTTCAAGCTTTCAATTATGTATTTTTTTTTTTAAATATTTTATTTTGTGTGTATTAAGTTGTCACTCTTGATATAAATCAATTATATTATATACTATTATTGTTATTTGAATGTTTTGTATTTGATTTATCAATAAATGCAGAAACATCTGCTAAAATAACCACTAGGCACATTTTGACACATGCTATAGAATGCAAGTAAGCGCCTTCTGTTGATGTTGTTTGTTTGAAACATTGTCTTATCTTATTTATGTAGTATATAATTATGGGAAAAGTGTTTGTACTTTAACATGTTAATACGTTTCCTGATCATGGACTTGATAGTACGTCATATATGCAGGCCGATTTGAAATGGTAAAACGGCTGGTTGTGTCGGCTAACAATCATCATTATGATCTCTTCAAAATTGAAATTAATGTACAATCTTGTACAGTATCTGAATGTAATACTTTCCCAGTTGCTAACTATGAATGTCATAGTCACAAGGGGTAGTGGTAAATGAGCAATGAGACGAACTTTCTCCAATAGATAAGTTTGATATTACCATCTATATCATAGGCGCCGGAAGTGGGGTGGGGGGGGGGGGGGGGGGCAGGGGGGCAGTTGGGGGGGGGGGGGGGAAGCATTTTTGCCCCCCCCCCTCAAAAAAAAAAAAGCAGTAAAGGAGTAAACATGGTTTGTATTTTTAACCCAAAAGAACATAACAATAATAAAATCCTGAATTATATCACATATACAATTCCATTCAAAGAAAAGAAAAGTTCACAGGAATTAAATTTCATAAACATTGCGCATGCCACCTATACGGTATTTATCAATGGATGTCTTTATACTAGCGATACGCGCATAACGTGGACATATTGTGCGAGAATGGGAAAGCGTGTTTGTATTTTTGTTATAGGGGTGAGAAGACATGAGCCCCCGAACGCTGGCGTACTGATGTGGGGGGGGGGGGGGGGTGTATTTCTTATTCGATACCAGTGATTTACAAATGTTTTTGTTATGACATGATTTTCCGGTATTTCCCCCAGCAAACCTACAAGAGAGAGAAGGAAGGGAAGGGAAAGGGAAAAAGGAGAGAAAGGGAAAGAAAAAGAAAGAGAATGAAGAAAGGTAAGAGATATCATTTGCAATTTTCCCGCCAACAAGGTGTAGATCGGGGGGGGGGGGGGGGAGGGGGCACTGGCGAAATGATAGGGGAGGGGGGGGGGGGTCTTGCGGGAAATAAAATTCAAACGTGGTTTATTTCTAATTCCATAACGGTAGTTTACAATTAATGTTGAAATGGCATCATTTTCTGAGATTTTTCCTCAGTTTTAAGTAAATTAAAATTTGTATGCGTTTGTTGGAAAATGACAAATTCCTAAATTTACAGCCAGGCAAGAAAATGCTTCTTGAGATGCCTACATGTCAGGGCCCGCGGAACGGCGGGGATCGGGAGCCTCGAGCCCCCCCCCCCCCCACCCCCACTTTTTTTGAAAAAGTATATTAAAGAGAAATTGAAAGAAAGAGAGCAAGAAAGAAAAAAAAGTTAACTGCCAGTGTCAAAAAATAATGAGGTATAAAAATACGCTCACATGACCGTGATTAAATACCTAAAACCCCGAGGGCTCTGCCCCCTGGATTCCACCTAGGGCCCTAAGGCGGGCCCTTAGATGCTCATCTGACCGAAATTAAACGCCTAAAATCCCTGTGCTTCCGGGGGCTCTGCCCCCTGCACCCCACGCCAATTAGTGACCTAGCAGTGTCACAATTAGGTTTCAAAATAATGCTCATCTGACCGTAACTAAATGCCTAAAACCCCTGAACTTCCGGGGCTCTGCCCCCTGGACCCCGCCTAGGGCCCTAAGGCGGACCTCTGAATGCTAATCTGACCATAATTATTGCCTTAAACCCCTGAGCTTCCGGGGTGGACAAGGTATCAACATATGTTCATCTGACCGCAGGCACGTACCCAGGGGGGGGGGGGGAGGGCCGTGGGTTGGTCCCCCAAAAAGAGAGGAGAGAAAAGGAGGAGGGCGTAGGAAGAAAAAAAAAGGAGTAGACAAAGAACATTTTTGAAATTCAGACAAGGATAAAGAGTCGAGAACGGTACAACGAATCGTCTTCTTTCTCTAATAATTTAATGAAACGTCAAAGCTTCCGCGCTTCGCGCAAGAGGGGAGGGGGGCTTAATCAAGCGTCGAGAACGGTACAGCGAATCGTCTTCTTTCTCTAATGATTTAATAAAACGTCAAAGCTTCCGCGCTTCGCGCGGGGGGGGGGGGGGGGGACTGAATTCAGACGAGGATTAAGAGTCGATAACGGTACAACGAATCGTCCTCTTTCTTTAATGAATTAATGAAACGTCAAGGAGGGAGGGGGAAACTCGCCCCTCCCTGCACCCCCCCCCCGATTACGTCACTGCTGGTCACCATTACGTACCAATATTTGGCTCGCATAATTTCAAATTTTGGCCCCCCCCCCCTTAGAAATCCTGGATCCGCGCCTAAACTTCGGTTAATCACATCAACTCCATTCGTGTCTATGTCTATAGGTATGTTGAGTAAGCTACGTTATTTTTTACCGCTCAAAACCCTTTTCACTTTATACAATGCCATTGTCCTGCCTTATTTCGATTATTGTAGCCTCCAGTTAAACAGGCTATATACTTTACAAAAGAAAGCCATTCGTCTATGCTCAAACTGCCATTATCTTGCCCATACCCCGCCGTTTTTTAAGAAACTGAATATATTAACTTTCTCTGATAATATAACAATTAAAACCGGAGTCTTTATGTATCGTTAATCGAATTTTTTGTGCCCGAGTGTTTGATAATTACTTTGTTACAGTTGACAAGAAACATAATGTTAACACAAGACAAAAAAATTAAATTTTCTTGCCATAATTATGCACGTTTAAAATTACGAAAGGTAAATTCTATTCAACAAAAAGGAGGGGAATTATGGAATAATATTGACAACTCAATCAAAAATGTGACCACTCTTAGTTCTTCCAAGTCGAAATTCAAGTTGCGTCTTCTTGCCACATATATATGACTTCCCTGATGTACACAATTACCATATAAATTATGTCGTTCTGTACTATTATTGTGTTTTAGTTTGTAATGTCCTGTATACGTCTTGCATTTTGTTTTATTGTGAATTTTAATGTTTTGTATTTTCCACATTTGTCATTTATGTTATGGGTCCACCCACTTCTCTCAAGCCATCGGCTTTATCGGGTGCAAATGATCCAGTAAAATTCTTAATGTATATATTGTATGTGATTTTTTTATGAAATAATAAATTGAATTGATTTATTTAATTTAAAAGGTATTATAGGAGCCGAAAACGGGAGTAGTATCGTATGAGATTCTAGAGACGTACAAGGATAGTGAATTTGAGAAGAAAAGAAAATAGAATAAAGAGTAAATAAAATAATATAATAATGATAAGTAGGAGAAGGTGAAGGAGGGAGGAAAGAAGAAGAAGAGGAAGACGAAAAAGAAGTGGAAGAAGAAAAGGCAGAAGAAGAAGAAGAGAAAGCAAATTGAAGAAATCAATGGCATTGTAAAACAACATGTACAGAAATATTTTGGGCCACATTGTTTCAAAATCGTTTCAAATTACAGTAAGTTCATTGGCTGCATGTATCTCTTTCAAAAAGTGTTTGAACTAACTATAACAATCCCATTTTCATTCAAATTGTATTTAAAATGTCTTGATTTGTAACTGTCCCTTATTAATTACGCATGTAGGTAATGAGAGACCTTTGGTGATGACGTCATTAATCATTTTTATCTTATTAATCAGTTACATCATGACCACAATTTTGTTTCCCAATAAAGAGAAGAAGTTACTGAAGAGAAAACAAAACTTTCTGTATGTGTAACATTTTTCATGTTTATGTAAATTATGGAAATGTGCTTAAGGGTCTCCAATTCCCCACACCTACCCTACTAGAGATTAAAAAGGGCACTTATGAGAATGGAAAATAGACACTTATTGCAAAGGAAAATGGAAACTTGTCGAAGGAAAAGGGTCACGTGTCAAAATAAAAGGGGCACTTATCAGAGTTTAAAAGTGGAAGGGGCACTTTTACTAGTTAATAGGGGTACTTGTCAAAGTAAAAGGAGCACTATTCCTATGTAAAAAGGGGCAATTTTCGGGTGCTTAAAAAAGTGGGGGGGGGGCGGGGGTACTGTACCCCTACTACCCCAAGGAGGGCCGCCTCTGCTGGGAAGTATTCCTACCATATGGTCACCCTGAGGGCATAGGCATAACTGACACAAACTAACACGGTTAAGAGTTAATATTCCAGTTTATAGACAATGTACATGGCGCTATAGGGTGCTGAAAAGTTAGCGTAGGGTGGTGAAGAATTAATATTCCAGTTTATCCATAGACAATGTACATGGCGCTATAGGGTGGTGAAAAGTTAACGTAGGGTGGTGAAGAATTAATATTCTAGTTTTTCCATAGACAATGTACATGGCGCTATAGGGTGGTAAAAAGCTAGCGTAGGGTGGTGAAGAGTTAATATTCCACTTTATCCATAGACAATGTACATGGCTTTAGGGTGGTGAAAAGTTAGTGTAGGGTGGTGAAGAATTAATATTCCAGTTTATCCACCGACAATGTACATGACGCTAGGGTGGTGAAAAGATAGCGTAGGGTGGTGAAGAGTTAATATTCCAGTTTATCCATAAACAATGTACATGGCGCTAGGGTGGTGAAAAGTTAGCGTAGGGTGGTGAAAAATTAATATTCTAGTTTATCCATTGACAATGTTCATGATGCTAGGGTGGTGAAAAGTTAGCGTAGGGTGGTGAAAAACTAATATTCCAGTTTATCCATAGACAATGTACATGACGCTAGGGTGGTGAAAAGTTAGCGTATAGGGTGGTGAAAAATTAATATTCCAGTTTATCCATATACAATGTACATGGCGCTATAGGGTGGTGAAAAGTTAGCGTAGGGTGGTGAAGAGTTAATATTCCAGTTTATCCATATACAATGTACATGACGCTAGGGTGGTGAAAAGATAGCGTAGGGTGGTGAAGAATTAATATTATAGTTTATCCATAGACGATTATGTACATGATGCTAGGGTGGTGAAAAGTTAGCGTAGGGTGGCGAAGAATAAATATTCCACTTTATCCATCGACAATGTATACATAAATGGCGCTGATGTGGTAAAAATTATATCCATAGAAAATCTGTACATGACGGTGACATAATGGTGAATAGTTTCTGTGATTTGGTATTTAAAGAGTCAATGCCCCTTTTCCCAGAGAAAAAGCATATTTATTTATTTATTTATTTATTTATTTATTTATTTATTTATTTATTGATGTATGTTCACAATTTCACAATTCATCGAAGTTAACATCACATGAAAAATGAATATAATATAACAAATCATTTCAATACTACAATCCATTTGAATTGACTTCACATGAAAACGAATATAACAATGATTTATCAAAGACATGTTGCAACTAATATACAGTTTGAAGAAAGAACACACAAGGTGATGAAACATAGGCGAATCAGGGGCGGATCTAGCTTTTTGCTAAGGGGGGGGGGGGTTTGACCAAAATTATGACGATGCGGAGCATCGTCCACGAGCCGCGAAGCGGCGAGCCGATTTTTTTTGGGGTGTTTATTTGAACCCCGTAAATGATGTTTTCCTGGCATCTATTAACACAATGGAGACCATAAAAAGCAGTGCATGATAACGTCTTTTTAAATCAAGTAACAGTTTAATACACAGTTATATCCAGAGTTATCATGTGTTTGGTTAAGTTACCAGATGAGTTAAATATCTTCTCACAATATTTGCACTTGAAAGGGCCTTCTCTCTACAGCGTGCGTTCTTTTTTCTTTCTTTTTTCTTTTTTTTTTTCCTTTTTTTTTTTTTTGGGCCGCCCAAGGGGGGGGGGTTTAAACCCCCTAACCCCCCCCCCCCCCCGTAGATCCGCGCCTGCGAATAGAGCTTGAATCGTTACAACACCTTTCAAATATATAACATAATAATAAAATTCATGCATGACTTATAATGGTGCGGGGAAATATTGCAATTCAAAAGAAGATTATAACTTTTTAATTTCTAACATACATGAGGTGAGGTCTTAGTATAATTCTTTGATTTGCCCCCTTAGTACTGCGATTTACCCCCCCCCCCCCCCTCCCTCCATCATCTTCTCTCATTATATCCGACCACCGTGCCTATTTTAATTGGTAGCCAGCCATCGTTGCGCTGATCATGACTGACGGATACAATACACAAAGCATATATTGCGTATGTGTAGTATAGCGGTTGTATGTGTACAATGCGATCCTTACACTTATCAGATTGGCAATTTTTACACATTGGATGGGCTACCTTCATCTCCGATTAGGTGTGTGAAGAAAAGCTTCACCCCAAAATCACTACTCGCCGAACCGAGTCATGTGATTCGGCGATGTCACATGATATGACATCTTGTTGACCTCACGTGATCACAGTGTCAGATGTTGTTTCTGTTTCGGTTTTTTTAGACCAGTTTTGGAAACGCCCCCCTCTTAAAAAATGTAATGGAAGCTCGTATTACCAAACCTGTGGAAGAATATGTTTTGACTAATACGTGATGATACAAACTTTGCCGGGAAACCGCCTACTAATGGATATATTTGGTAAATTATTATATCTATCTATCCGGACTGCATCTTTTTGTGTACAGTGCTTTACCAAGACCGGGCCAAATTTCTTACAGTGTTTACACACCAATAATTATATTATAAATAAACTTTATTGATCGATTCCACAACGTTTCTTTCACAAGGCAATTGCATGACCAGAAAATGTCCATACCTTTAACCACAGAACTATATATATGCGGAGGGCCAAAGTCAAATATCATGCTTAGTTTATGAGCTGCCTGCCACTACCACACAAACTAAGCACATCTTGTTCATTCGAAAGATTTTATCATAATACACAATATTTTAGAGGTGTTTTCTTTTATTTGTAGAGAACACCTCTAAATCGGAAGAAAAAATCCCCCCTAATTCATGTCTTTTACTTATATTTCCATGACAATTAATCCCAATTCCGTTGAAATTGGTTTCGAAATGTATATAATTTAATTTTCTTTCATAATTATGACACCAAATTCATGGTGGTTCTCAAGGTTTCCTTTAAAATATTATTCACAAAATACTATTTGTCGTCCAAATTAAGGGCCTCTTTATTGGAAGCCCCCTCCGATTTAGGGGTGTTCACTACAACAAAAAAACACCTCTAAATTATTCTGAATTATGATAAAGTCTTTTGAATGAACAAGGTGTGCTTAGTTTGTGTGGTAGTGGCAGGCAAACTCCTCTTTGTTTGACTTCGGCCCTCCGCTTATATGGTTATCATTAAGTTTTGAATATTTACTACCGAGATCATCGGTATTTAGCTAGTCTTTATTTCCAAACAAGACGGTGCTTTTTTAATTTGTATACAACAGTTATAGTAAGTCTGTTGTTAATTTCGATGTTTTTTTTAATAATTATTTGTATACCATATTCATAGGGGGGGGGGGGGTATATCGATGTTGGCTGCACAAGGATTGACACTGGCCGGCCAAACCAATTGCGACAGTCTATTGAAACCCCCCCCCCCTCTCGATAAGGAATCCATTCACCGGGTTGATTGGTCGACTAGCTTAATTAGGGGCGTCAAGCGCTCCATGGACACCCTCAATCTGGAAAAAAATCCTTGAATCTAACCCATATAATCATGATTTTATTAACAAATTTGATTAATAAGCCTCTTTTTTTGCTTGCTTTTGTGTAATTCAATTCCCTCCTTACCTCCTCAGTCATTGGCGCAACTGAGCAACCAACCACGGGATTTGATCACCAAAATAAAAAGCAAAAGAGAAAGCACAAATTATAGGGCAATTTGTTTACTAAATCGTGTAGGCCGCGGCCAGATTGAGTTCTGCGGGGGGGGGGGGGCAACCTATACCCTCCTTGGATTCGACTCAATATACAGTATAGGCCTTTATAGTTGAAAGAACTATTGTGTTCTAGTACTTGGACTTTATTCCGATTTTCTTTTCCAACGTCATCAAACGTGGCCATAAAAGATCTAAGATAAGATTAGACTGACGTAGAAGTGGAACTTTGGATACGATAGGTCAAAGTACAAAGCAATAATGTAGAGGCCCACGAAGTTCACTTTGGAAACAATTATTGTATGAGTGTGTGTTTGCGTGTGTGGGTGTGTGTGTGTGTGATTGTGTCCTCGTTTTTAATCCCCCCCCCCCCCACTCAGTGTTATTTAGGTATACATATTGTTTCCCCCTTTTTGAAAACACCCCCTAAGTCCGGTGTGTAAAGTCAATTTTGTGTATGTACGAGCCGGACTTTGGTGCGTAAAAAGTACCCCTTTACAGGACATTTTGGTAACACGCATGCGGTCATTCCGACCCCGGAGTGGTGGTGGGGGGGGGGGGGGGGCTTTTAATCTGTTACGTTATATGTGTCCTCGATACAATTTGTTTCATAAATGATTTTTTTTTTTTTAATCGTTCGATCGTAGCTCATGAATTGCAGTCAGTTAATTGAATTACGTTATTATTTATGTTGCTTTGATATTGAATGAAATCCAAATGGAAATTACGGAAATTATGAATTTACACTAGAAACACGTATTTACGGTGTTTGCGTGTGTGCGTGTGTGTGTGAGTGAGAGAGAAAGAGAGAGACAGAGGGAGAGAGAGAGACAGAGAGATATATTTGGAGAGAGATATATAGTACATGTATATATTTATTAAATATATATATATATCTCATTTCGATAGGTATATGACGCGTCCTCTTCCTGTCCATTTAATCACAATATATATTAATATTTTTTGTCTTTCTTCGAAATTGTGAAATAAGATAAAGAAGGAATATATATTGTACTTGATCTGTTGTCGAAAAGGGACCATCCCCCCCCGGAAACAAAAGTTCTTATAATTCAATTCAATTCAATTTCAATTTATTGTCCAATATTGGAAATTTGTTTTGCTCACATTTTACAAACGTACACAGAATCAAGACAAGTTTACATACATATACTATTACTATCTGATACACACAGGCTACATAATAAATAAAGAATGTTTAACATAGCAAGGTCATATTTCGTGCAATGACCAACATTAGTTCCTTTTAAAATATTGAGGAAACCTAAACAGTTGAATAATTATGAACACGTTGAAGATCGAAAAAAAAGTCATCTCTGTCTATGATTTATCACATATTTATCTCGTTGTGACGGCCACATAACCCTGACTTGACTCAGGCTTTAACTAATGATTGGGGTTTTCATAAAGGTTTGAATCATACTTTTCTGAAGACAAGTGGGAGGTTTTCTGAACCTGAGTAGCAGCACATACTTCGAAAATAGGGTAAAGGAAAAGAAAAACGCACAGTCCTTAGGAGTCACTTCTTATTTTGTGCAGAGCTAAAATCATAATTGAACTTCATAGAGTAGAATAATAGCCTCGATAAATATACTACATTATTTAATCTACCATGAAACCCTTTCCCATCACATCGTTCTCCTCACAGAAGAACATGTTTTTTCCAATGTAATGGCCTTGTCCAGAAACCTCGATTCTGACTGCGTCTCTGTCTCCCACTTTGGTTTTCTCCACCGCCTTGGCGATAAACGAGGAACCCCAACGACTCTTGTAGAACCTCGGTTGATTGAGATCGGTGAGACCCTTTGCGACTTGCATGGCGACGCGAGACACTGTCCCAGATCCGCATGGGGCTCGAGCAATCTGATCAACAAGAACGAAATGGCATTCAATAGAATTGGTTATCATGATTTTATGTAGCATGAATACGAGTGGTCGGCCTACGGTGCCATTATCAAATCCGTAGCTTTAAGTCATTTACTGTAAACGAAAGTTATGTGATAGTTTCAACCATGTTTTTTGTATTGGTTACTTAGCTAGCAGATGTTGCATTAAACGAAATATGCAGAGAGGCCATACACAAGTGTTATCAGATGGAATAATAATAGTTGTGTGGTTACGCGTCGGAGGGTATTGTTTTGCTCTCGATCGAAAGGCACTTTCTTGCCCCTAACGAATTGTAGAAAATCTTAAAGAAGGAAGTGTGGATGTAGAGAGAGAGAGAGAGAAAAAAAAGTAATTAATTTCTTGAAATGTAACGACAGTAGTTTGGTTTCAATATGACTTCAAAGTCGGAAGTGAAAATATAGTAACATACTTACAGAGAGAGAGAGAGAGAGAGCAATATTATTATTTGGTGTGTGTGTGTGATGTAGAGAGAGAGTAACCATGGTACTACTATATTTCGGAAGAACATGAAAAGAAGAAAATGAAGGAAAGCTTGAAAAAGAAAAGCGAGTGAAATTGAGAAAGAGGGAGGAAGAGGGAGGAAGAGGGAGAGTGAAAGGGAGATAGTAGGCAGAGAGAGAGAGAGAGAGAGAAAAAAAAGAAGCGGATGAGGGGGGGGGGTAGGGGTGTGAACGATACTTTACCATGCCTTGATCGCCGTAAACCAATAAGTTGTATGTGGTATCTGTGTCCGGCGTCTCTTTGCCGTCAGTCAGAATCGTCCCGACGATGCAGTTTATGTCTGAATTGTCTGGATGCTCCACTTTGATTGCTGCATTGGCTGCCTTGGTAATAGCTATCCCAACATTCTTAAGGTCGCTAAGAGGAGACTTGCAGATGTCTAGTCCAAGCTGGGTGGTAGAGACGAGAACATAAAAGACGCCCCCGAAGCTGACATCAACTACAACTTTTCCAAAACCAGGAACTTCGATCTCGGCATCTGTGAAGAAATAATTTGTTGTCAATAATAATAATTTGTTGTTTATGTTGCAGTTTTATTGAAAATAAATGTAAACACTCTTACCTGGTTCTCCAGTCCTTATCCCCCTTCTTCTACCTTCCTATCTCTACCTCTAATTATCGCTTTCCTACTTTTTTTTCTCGATCTCTATTTTTATTTTGTTAAGTATCTCCGTTGAACTATGGATAATCATATATTCATATACGTACCTTCATCCATCTCATTTCTTTAAAGTTTGAAAAACAAGTCAATGCCTTTTCAAAAAATGTAAGCAATTGTAGACCCCTACGATTTTTATCAATTATGACATTCCCATAATGAAATCAATAGTCGTTAAAATCAAATTTAAACAAATTACCCTTTGCCCAGAGAAATGCAGGAACACTGGTGAATCTTGTTCGCCCCGTAGTTTTCGTCTCTTCGTTGTACTCTACATACGCTTTCAGCAGACCGCAGGGCAGTTGGATATTCAACTGTGTCTCTGGCGACTTCCTTTCCACCAAACCAGAGTCGACTGTATATCTGGCAAGGCCGATGGTGGCATGACCGCACATGAAGTTGTACCCTTCTGCATTGAGGTAGAATGCTCCGATGTGTGCCTCAGGGTTGTCTGGTTTGACGGGCACGGCTCCCCACATGTCGTAGTGCCCACGCGGCTCCAGGATGATGGCTCTTCGGACGTGGTCCAAGCGGTCTCGAGCAAAGCGATACCTCTCCACGAGTGTATCGCCCTCCATCTCAGGGAAACCAGAGACGACAATCCGCAGAGGATCTCCACCGACGTTCATCTCCATCGTATGGATCTCATAAGGGCTCTTGGCAATTACCGCATCAACCATGTTGTAGATCTGGTATGTGAAAACTTCTGGAGGATGATTTCCTAGGTTAAAATCGTGAAAAATACTTTGGTCAAGAATTACCCAGGATAAAAAAAAAAAGTTGAAACCAGTTGGATTTTCAACTGGTATCAACTGGAATCAACTGGTACCAGTTGAATCCATTTGAAGGAACTAGAATATGTGCCAGTTTATTATACTGGTTTCAAATGGATTCAACTGCATGGACCAGTTGTAACCAGTTGACACGACTGGTAAACTGTACATGCAGCAGTATATCCTAGGTGATTTAACTCATTGGCCTGAATTTACAAAGAAGGTTTGAAGACGAACCTAGGTTTATGTGCGTCATATGTCGCGTTTTGACGCGTTTCAGACCAAGGTTTGTGTGAACCTTGGTCTTAAACGCATCGAAACGCGTCATTATTATGAGGCACATAGACCTAGGTTTGTCGACAAACCTCTTTAATTGTGAATTCGGGCCATACTATATATACTGGCACATGCTGAAAACAAACCAGTCGATGGCCATGCAGTTGAAACCAATTAACCATACTGGTATTGAATTGTTACACCAGTTAATACCAGTTAAAAACAATAGGCCTTACTGGTATATGTCTGGCAGTTGATTCCAGTTTAAAACCCATAAAGCCAAAGTGGACCATTTGAGTCCCGTTGTTTCCAGTTGGAACATAATTATGAAAACCCAATGGGTGTAGTTTACCAGTTGTTTCCATTTGAAAGCCATTAACCATACTCGATCATCAAACCAGTTGATACCAGTTAAATGGGCCTTACTTGTATATCTACTAGTTTATTCCAGTTGCAGCACAGTGGTCAATCTGGACCATTTGATACCATCTGATTCCAGTTGTAATCCAGTAGATGATTACCAGTTGATGTTCCAGTTGAAAATTATCCCTTCAATGACTTACTTGTTTTGTTGATCTTGTGGTGCTCGACTATGGTATCGTCATTTAACAGCAGTTTCTGACTATGAAAGATCCATTGATGTTTGTGATGATCGAGGACCTATGTAAAAAAAATAGCTGTACATCTATGTATGTAAGCCTGCCAATCCACTATTGCTAACGTCAGCTAATAATGTTATCAGGACCCTAATTCCAATTACTAGGTACAGTTTAAAGGTTCAATGTCTACCTAGCCTTTAGGTGGACGTACGTATGTTATACAAATGTTCTTTGGGCCCGATTGTTTACACACTCGGGGAGTTGTTCATTAAAATGTATTTACAAAGAGATATAACGCACAGGCTATAGGCATATCCAGTATATTCATGCAATATAGGTCTATTACAAAAAGTCATTAAGGATTTACCAACACAAACTTATGCCCCATTGATGCGTCTGTGTATCAATATTAATTTTCTAGAAACACAACGGAAAGGAATGTAGTGATAATCTACATTTAATTGCCTCATCTAACCCCAAAACCCCCTGCGTACGCGGGTAAGAGCATCTTTTTTGGGGGGTCCCGAAATTTTGAAATTTTCCCGATCAACATTTCGTTCCGTTGGCGGGGGGGGGGGGGGGTAAGGTCACCTTTTTTAGGACACCCATTAGCATTTTTATTACATTTAAAAAAAAAGAAGGGGGGGGTTTCCTCAAAAACACACACACACATAAAATCGAAGGGGGAGGGGGGTTAACCCCAAACCCCCCTGCGTACGCGGGTAAGAGCACCTTTTTTTTTGGGGGGGGGGGTCCCGAAATTTTGAAATTTGCCTGATCAACATTTCGTTCCGTTGAGGGGAGGGGGGTCACCTTTTTTAGGTCACCCATTAGCATTTTTTTTACATTAAAAAAAAAGACAAAACAAAAACGAAGGGGGGGGGGGTTCCTACAAAACACACACATACAAACAATTGAAGGGGGGGGGGTTAACCCCAAAACTCCCTGCGTACGCGCCTGTCATAGAACATGTGATAAGAGTTACCAACAGATCTGGAAACCCTGACCAAAGTTCTCTTTCACAAAGTTTGTTCTTAATATGTATTATGCAACTAAACAAATCCTCGTAAATGGCACTTGTCTGAACCTACTAATTAGATCATCTTCCTGAAGTTCTTTCAATGACCGCGAGAGTAGTTAAGCACCTGCTTATCTCAAAGATGTAATTACTGTATCACATTCATTATTGTATTTTGTTTTCATCACTATAAGATTATCTTCTTAATCTCTAATAATAGAACCTTTTCATTATCTTTCCATACTTTTGTTACTTGATTACAAGGGCGTCAATCCGGGGGGGGGGGGGCAGGGGGACATGTCTCCCCACGATTTTGTCAGAAAAGAAGAAGGACCACCAGGGAGCAATGATTTTGTATACAAAACCTCACGAATTGGGTAAAACAGAAGAAGTGCTTCTTACCCCCCCCCCCCGTCTTATTCACTAGCTGGCTGATTCGCCGCTAAATATTTCCTGACGAATCGGGCCAAAAAGGAAAAGAAAAAAGAAGTGCTCGTAGCCCACCCCACCCCCCCCCCCTCATGCAAGCTCGGAATGATGCCCTGCATGACTATGTTAATTCATAGAGATTAAATAGCAGGGCTATTTTATTCTTTTTCTTTAAAACTTGCAAATATAACTTTATTGTAGTGTATTATTTATTGAACAACATGAAACATGGCCGTCCAGAGGATTTTTTATGTTGGGGACCGGGGTAAAATGCAATAAATTATTGAAAATTTATTGCATTTTTTTTTTTTTTTTTTTATATTTATGGAAACTGCCCCCTACCCTAGCCCCCGATGCGTAAAGTCATGGTTCAGTGACAAATCAATGGCCTCATAACTGTGAGGCCCCAGGATCCAAACCGTGTCGATGTGCTATATTAGTGCCCTTTTGTGGGGCATTAATCCTCATTACTGTCATTTATGACTTAAGGGCGTAGGTCCCCTATTTGATAAGAATAGTAGCATACACATGCTTTAGAAGTCACGCAAAACACACATTGTCAAATTATTATTCAATAAAATCTGAGAATGTATACTTTAATCTAGAGCTATTATTTTTAAATTATTTTTAAAATAATTCCATAAATTGGGGTAAAACAAAAATATTCCAAATATAATGAGCGACAGTGTAATATATATTTCAGTAAATGAAGTAAGTGATATCAAAAACAACAATGCAATAACACAATCATTTTCAAAGTATTATGGTTATAGCAGAAATTCAAGTTTATAACATCACAATAGAAAAAAGGATGAGCATTGTCTATAAGATAACATGCACTGATTGTGACAATTCCTTTGTTTGAGAAACAGAGAGAACACTGAAGGATCTATTACAAAAACACACAAGAGCCCTTAGATTGAACGATCAATCTCATTTAGCAGTAGCAGAACACGCCCTTAATACTAGACACAATATTCGATGGGATAACGTCCATAATTATGATTGACTTTGAAACACACTTCTGGTCAAGAAAGGTGAAAGGATCTATCTGGATAAAAAGATTAATCCTTCACTGAATTTGGGTTTAGCTGAGCAAGAATCTGTCTGAATAATCACTTGGCTAATTGAGAAAGTCCACAGGACCGGACGGATAGGCCTACCTCAAGCTCGGTAGAAGCTATACACGTTATGCTTAATCAAACCAATGAACGCTTTCTGTAGCTGATTTCTCGGGTTAAGTTCATCAGTTGGCTGGATTATCGGTTATTCGATCATTTAGAGACGTGACCACCACAAAACAGAATTACACCCCTTATTAGATAAAGGTAAATCACATGTTAAACTTGTTAACTATGAAGATCAGCAGGAGAAGTAGAAGGAGAAGAATAAAAAATGAATAAATAATAAGATTAAGAATAACAAGAAGAAGAAGAAGATCTAAGAATAAGAAGATGGAGAATAAAGATGATAATAATGAATAACAATAATAATAATAATGGAAATAGAAGAAGGAGAATAATTATAATTATAATGAAAATAATAACAACAGTAATAATAATAATGATGATAATAATAATAATCGAAAGAATAATGAAAAAAAGAAGAAGAAGAAAGATTCTCAGCGCCCCTCTCCATGTTCATCAATAGTGTCATTTTTGTTTTGTTTAGTTTTTAGTGTTCGAGTCCCTTCGAATTTCACATAACACCACTTGGTCATGAAGAAGAAATAATATTAGAGTGCGAAAAACTGATATTATGCTCTTTTTAGTTGCACCGCGAATCTAATTAAAGTAGATGACCTCATGATCATGCATAGATGCGTGCATCCCTTTTTTTGTGTACACACCTAGCTATCACAAGCACGCGATCTAGGGGTACAGTAAAGGTGAAAGGTCATCGGCTTTTGACAGACAGACATCAATTTTTCACTGGAGCTGGCCTGAAAATGCAGAGAAGTGCTTCCATCTTTCGCTGTCTTGTGCGGGCTCGTTCATTTTCGAGCTCATCAAAGCCATGGAGTGTGAGAGCAAGTGTTTGCAAAGGACTTCCATTGATAAATCAAGCAGAAAGGTTTGTAATTTGTGGAAGAGAAGAGTTAACATTGCTGGAGCCATCATTTATACGCTGTACCACCCGTATCAATCTGTGTAGTGTTTTGTGTAGCTCCAGAGTCCGCTTCTGAAAACGATTCAAACAGCGGGTTGGGTCACATTTTTTCGCAATGTAAAGAGGAAGTAATAACAATTTTGACTTACAATGTTTTTCGACTGCTCTGGGCATCATTTCAACCACTTGAAATTATAATTTGAAGAAGTCTTTGAATTCGAAAAATGATGGGGGAAAAAGGGTGATTTTTTCGTCCTAACCCGACGATTCATCCATGTTCATGTTGTATCGTCGATTCAACATGGCGAAGAGAAAGTACGCATGCGCGGTAGCGACGGAGCAAATGTGAATATTCATGATATAGAGCGCCGTTCGCTCGGAATTGCTGAATATGCAAGAGGTTAAGAATAGCCTTAAGGGCTCCCTTGAAATGTTTTTTATGATATTATTCAAGGGAGCCTTAACTGGCTCCCATACCCCTGCACGGAGAGGCATGTAAACAAAACCCAAAAGTGGTCCAAAATCACACTTTCGCGCACTCGACCAATATTGGACAGTGGCTTTGATAAATTTTGTCGTAGTTTTGGTCTTAATTACTGCCTTAATTTAAAAATCGGATCTGAAAATAACAAAATAAGAGCAATTTTCTTACCAGACCGATACAGCTCAGCTCCCTTTTCACGTGTACCGTGTGAATTCACGATGTCTACACAATGGTGATGACCTCTGACTGGCACTTCCGTAATTGTGGGTGAATTGTGCTGCTTCCGTATAATGCGCTGCATGAGTGTAATTCAGCGCATTATACGGAAGCAGCACATTTACGAAGTGCCAGTCAGAGGTCATCACCATTGTGTAGACATCGTGAATTCACACGGTACACGTGAAAAGGGAGCTGAGCTGTATCGGTCTGGTAAGAAAATTGCTCTTATTTTGTTATTTTCAGATCCGATTTTGAAATTAAGGCAGTAATTAAGACCAAAACTACGACAAAATTTATCAAAGCCACTGTCCAATATTGGTCGAGTGCGCGAAAGTGTGATTTTGGACCACTTTTGGGTTTTGTTTACATGCCTCTCCGTGCAGGGGTATGGGAGCCAGTTAAGGCTCCCTTGAATAATATCATAAAAAACATTTCAAGGGAGCCCTTAAGGCTAGTTAAGAAGGGCTCTGTCTCTTCGATTCATGCATATCCAGCAATTTTAAGTGAACAGGGGCCCGTTCCTAGAAACCGTCATAATTCTAACTTCTTGACTAAATCAGAGTTAGTGAGCTACTTGTCCGCTACGTGTTTCACGAAGCCCTCTTTCAGATCAACAACAACTTCCTGACTAAGTGTAAATGTGTAAAATGAATAGTTTAAAACATGTGTTTTGACGTTTGGAATGTTAAAGTTTGATTAATCAACTAACACCTAAAACATTGGACACAAATTTCATTACATCATATTTTTCTAAGAATAATATATTAGTGATTTTTATAAACTATCAAATGAAAATATCCGGAGGGTACCCATCTCAAGAACAAAACTGATTCACTGGTCATATAATGAAATACTCACAATTATATTTTACAAGTACTTCTATTGTATAATCTACACAAATTTGGAAGTATATTGCATCTCTTATTTCTTGGTATCATTTTCAATCTTTTTTATTACTAATTCATTTAAATAATTGCATTTTCCCTAATATTACTATTGTAATAATCTGGTGGTATTGCGACTAAGGCTTAGTCTCGGCTCCTCTTCTCGCCGATAGTATTGATCTCACAAGATATCTACATGTATCTAGTATTAGCTCTTCGTGAAACAGTTTAGGAAGATCAGAGACATCTCCGTAGTTGGCGGATAAAGTTATGACTGTCTTGTCGTTGGTTTCTAGGAACGAGCCCCTGCGCTCTAGTTTTGGGGTTGGCAATTTGATATTTACTTTACGATAATAGCAATTAGTGTAAAAAGGCGCACATGCAGGGAGATTGCTGAATTGTATACTGTATATTGTATACTACACTAATAATCGCTCTTAAGTAAAGTAAGTATCAAATTGGCAACGCAAAAACCTTTTTTTTCTAAGTCTGTTTTATACTGAAAATAAAGAGAAACAAATGACAAATCTTTCCATCTTTTGCTCACTTGATCTAATTTTTTAAAGCTTATCAAACATGCATTTAGAATTATTCTGTTTTTCTTCAGATGTCTGAGAAGCTCCACCCTCTTCACGCCTAGGCTGCTCTACCAGTTACAGAAACCATGCAGGTTCTATTCATCAGAAGGTACGTGTTGATCTTGTACATGTTTAGATTTATGGAATTGGTATTCATGAAGTATGCTAACTTAGTTTTAATGTCATGACCGATTGGCTATTTTCGTAATGAACCACATTGAATGCATATGTCTTTTTGAAGTGCCTAGATACAAAGTATGTCATCCAACCGTTGCGAAAAATTGAATTTCGGTGGTCAGAATGCAAATTGCATACATTATATGTTGTAAGGTAGGGAAAGCCATCAATGTTTGTCTTACCTAGCAACAAATAATGCATGCAATTCACATTCTGACTATTGAAATACTTTTATTAGTAACGGGCAAATAAAACAATTTGTATGAAGGCGCTTCACAAACACATTTGCATTCAATTTTGTTACATTACATCTTTTTACAATAATTTTGTGGAATGCACTTTTTTACATGTTAGAAGAATTTAGAATGAAAAAACTTCTAGATCTATGTACAAAATATTAGCTGTAGGCAATTGATGTATACATTTAACAAACCTTTTTTCTTAAGCTACGGTCACAAAGGTTCGTACGAACGATAAGTTCGTACAAATCTCCCTGTTTTTCCATTGCCTTCTCAAATTTCCATTGTCTGAAAATCGTTCGTACAGCGTTCGTAGCAGTTCGTAATGGCATTTGTGACCGAGGCTTTAAGATGAAATATGAAGTGAAAGAAACTGTGCAATAGTATGTTGAATTGTTGTTGATTTTCATTTCATCCTAACAGATTTACCACCTCATTACAAGATCACCCTTCCTGCTCTGTCTCCAACCATGGAAGTTGGTACTGTGGTCAGATGGGAGAAACAGGTACACTTGAAAGGGGGTTTATTTAATGGAACAGGGGGCTTGTGGGAGGGGGAGGGGGAGGGGGGGATTAGTAATTTGTCTATTGTATACAGTTGCAAAGACTATTCCACTCCCTCAATACAGTATGATGTTCATAGCGCAGTGTAACTGAGTGGGTAATATAACAGAGCATGATAACAGCGTGCATCATTACAATCAATGAATACAAACAAATACACAAACAAATACACAAACAACAATCATTTGTTTGACTAATAATGAATGAAAACAAACAAACAAACATAAAAGATGTTTAATACAAGCCATTTCATAAAAACAGGGTCTAGCATTGCTTGCTGAAAGAAACAAGATTCCTCCTGAATTCTTTCTGTTGGCACAAAATAGTGTGAGTGAGCTGAATAAACATGACTTCCAGCATGTGTAAATTGAGGGAAATTTCTCACTCATCTCAGTGGTGCCAATCTTTTTTTTTTTTTTTTAAATATTTTTATTTGTTTGTGTTTTATTGACACAATCAAATACAATCACAGTATCTAAAGTAATTATAAAAAGATTACAAAAAAGCATTACAACGTAGATCAAAACCTAACGAAAAGTAAATTTACACCAATCGTTATTCTGTTTCCAGGTTGGAGATCAGCTGAACGATGGGGATCTGTTGTGTGAGATTGAGACAGACAAGGCGACCATGGGCTTTGAGTCTTCAGAAGAGGGCTACCTGGCAAGGATCTTTGTGGAGGAAGGTGCCAAGGATGTCCCTGTTGGAAGGGTGAGAGAGTGGAATTATATTTGACAAACCGTTGTCAGTCACAGGCAAATTAGGAGTCTGAACTATCTGGGCTGTGTGAACTTACGTCTTAGTGTAGTGGTTATAACACTTGACTGGAGTTGCAAAGGTTTCAGATTTATACAGCATGTATTTTCTTCAAAGAAATATAAGTAATACGTGCACAGCTAGAATGACTTAAATCAACTTCAATAAATAACCTGACATTAGATGGTTAAGAAGAATGGGGCTCCTGTTCTATGCAAGCATGTGTGAGCATTCTGAGCACATAGGGGTGTGGTGACTTGTCTTTCCACAAGTAGTGTTCATGTGTAATAAAAGTGCACATGCATTTCAACTTGCAATAACTCTGAAGTCATGGAAGAAATGTTTTGATAAAGATAATATTTTGGATGTAGTATAGAGACATGGAACCCCTTAACAGTGAGCAAAATGATTGGTACACATCTAACTTTTTATAACACATCATTTTCAATGAGGTTAATCATTGTTTCTCCACATCTTCTCTTTACTTACATGTAGTTGCTTACATGTATGATTGGTAAGATGTGGATGTGGGGACTATAATAATACATGTATATTAAAGTAAAAACATTGTTTATGCAAGATATTTAAAAATAAGCATTTTCGTCTAATCTACCTTGCTTGTGTGTCTCTATTTTACTCATCAGTTGCTATGTATTATAGCAGAGCAAGAATCAGGAGTAGAGGCTTTCAAGGATTTTGAGGATCTAGGATTCATCGAAACACCTCAAGGTCCACCAGTTCCTGTCAAGGAAAGTCCAGTAAGTCCAATCAATCATCTTGCTTTCTAAGCCAGGGAGTTTGGTATGCCTCAAGATTTTTAGGAAAAGCATGAAGAAAGTGCATGTTTTATAGAGGCTTCAATCTCTGTACATGGGTGTCGGGTGGTATAATGATGTGATACATGTGGTGAGTGCTGTTAAGAAATTAAGTAAGACACTTGAAAAAAAATGGAAAGAAGGAAATGAAGAAAAAATTGTCTTGGAGGATACCAGAGTCACTGAACTGGGTTATGGTTCAAAAAGCCACTGTCAAGGAAAATCCAGGGACTTTGGTATGTTTCAATATTGTTTGAATGTTTTTGGCCAAACATGAAGAATGTTAGGTTTTAAGCGGCTTTAATCTGTATACATAGGTATTGTATATCGTAATCTTGTGGAAGATGTGACGTAAGCATGGATAAGTACAAATTGCTAATTTAAACACAATTCTATTGTGATGTCAGGAGTACTAGATATGAACCTTTGTATCCGGTGGAATCTGTTCTCTCTCGTTTACAGCCGGCTCAGGTTGCTGCTCCTCCACCACCCCCACCGCGCCCACCACCACCACCAGCTGCCGCTACACCTAGTACACCACTACGCCCTCCACCTGTTCCCATGGCAGCCCCTGCAGCGGGTGCAACCCAGGGGAGGGTCTTTGCTAGCCCATTGGCACGGAAACTAGCGGCAGAGCGAGGAATCAATATTAATGTGAGTACATTGCTTTCATATGTACCCTTAAACTTCATCTTGTTAAGCCTTCTTTCTGTTTTTTCCACTTTTGCTGCTGTACTTGTTCAGCCTTCCCTTTGTTTCTCTTTAGTTCTTTGATCTATTCTTTCTCCCTCTGTAATATTACACTTTTTGTTTCATATTTCTTCTTTTCATATTCTTTCTCATTCTTCAAATCCTGCCTTCCCAAATTCTCTTCTTTATCATTAATCTTATTTCTTGTTTTCTTATTTTCTCTTTTGAGTTCTATATATTGAAGGAAAAAATCTATCACCTTTCTTAATTTTACTTTTCCCCAGTTAACCCTTTTTCATCTGTTCTAGTAATTTTATGTTTTTGTGTTATTCTTTTCTCCCTGTTGCTAATTTTTATGCCTCCGTTACGAAGTAGCCGGAGGCATTATGTTTTCGGGTTGTCCGTCCGTCCGTACGTACGTCTGTACGTCTGTACGTACGTCTGTACGTACGTCCCGTTCTTGTGATCGCGTTATCTGAAGAACCGATTGATGGATTCCTGCCAAACTTTGGTCATGTATGTATCTTGCAGAGCCAATGAACTGAATAGATTTGGGGTCACGAGGTCAAAGGTCAAGGGTCACAGGGCTCATTAGGTATGCAAAAACAGCTCGTGATCGCGTTATCTGAAGAACCGATTAATGGATTCCTGCCAAACTTTGGTCATGTATGTATCTTGCAGAGCCAATGAACTGATTAGATTTTGGGGTCACGAGGTTAAAGGTCAAAGGTCACAGGGTTCATTAGGTATGCAAAAACAGCTCGTGATCGCGTTATCTCAAGAACCGATTGATGGATTGCTGCCAAACTTAGGTCATGTATGTTACTTGCAGAGCCAATGAACTGATTAGATTTTGGGGTCATGAGATCAAAGGTCAAAGGCCACAGCGCACATTATGTATGCAAAAACAGCTTGTGATCGCGTTATCTCAAGAACCGATTGATGGATTGCTGCCAAACTTAGGTCATGTATGTTACTTGCAGAGCCGATGAACTGATTAGATATAGGGGTCATGAGGTCAAAGGTCAAAGGCCACAGCGCACATTATGTATGCAAAAACAGCTCGTGATTGCGTTATCTCAAGAACCGATTGATGGATTCCTGCCAAAATTAGGTCATGTATGTTACTTGCAGAGCCAATGAACTGAGTAGATTCTTGGTTCATAAGGTCAAAGGTCATGGGCTCATGTATGCAAAAATAGCTTGTGAACGCATTCTCATTAGAACTGACAGATTGATTACTATTTAACTCAGGACATCTTGCAGAGCCAATGAACTGAGTAGATTTTAGGGTCTTTAGGTCAAAGATCAAAGGGTCATATATGTATATGAGAAATTGCTTGTAATCACGATATTCCGAGAACCTGTCAATGGATTACAATTGAACTTGAATTCGAAAAATTTCTTCTGTTTTGGTTTGTAAAATTGCTCTATGACGGAGGCATCATTTTTGACTGCGCGCAGTCGAATTCCATCTAGTTTTATCATGATCTGCTTTACTTCTTGTTTCCTTTCCCCTTATTTGCCTCTGCAATTACTCATTGCCTGATCTATATATTTTTTAGTTTGATGATTTTGATATTCTCATTTTTCTATTACAATGTAATTAAATAAGACTTCTGTAGGGAGAATTTAGAATTTCTTTTAGGAAAGCGAATTTTAGTGTTTTGGGTGGAGAGTTTAGATGTACATGATACATACATGCCAACTGTTCAGATTATAGAGGAACATTCCTCTTTTTGGGAGAAGATAATTATCATTTTAATGCAGGTGTTCCTCTTCCTGTACAAATTTGTCTGTAGTATTGAATAGGAGAGTTAGGATTGTTCCTCTTTTTTTTGAAAATAGCATAATTTGTACAGATTTCTGATTTTCAAATGTTGGCATGTATGCATGATATTTACAAAAGATAATTCTTGATCTGTTCAGTATTACACATTATATGCTCTCTTTGAAGTTGCTTTCCCCGGGGCTACATTTTCCTTTAATCCCCTCATTCTATTTTCTTCTCTATTTCCTCCTTCTAGTATTCTCCCCTTTATCTTCATGTTCTATGTAATCTGTATTATATGTATGTATTATTTATTTATTCATACTTTTTATGCATTTGATATGAATGTATTTATATTGTAAATTTTGTATAAGTTGTGTAATTTTATGTAATATGATTCACCTGGATGGAAAGTTTCTTCTTTCGTTTTGGAAGAAGACAATAAATGATAAATGATATATTCTACTCACCAGACCCTTCAAGGTACCGGTCCAGGAGGGCGTATAGTGAAGGCAGACATAGAGTCCTACGTCCCTGGAGTAGCAGGAGTACCCATGCCAGCTGCAGTACCTGGGGCAGGTTTCACAGATATACCTGTGGACGCACTCAGAATGGTGAGTCCTTCATCCATTGAATGCCAATTATTCTCCCTTTATTTGCTGATCTTGTAGAATAAATGAAAGATAATAATTTTATTCCATTAGTATACAAATAATACACAGCTATGAGGGCATTAGTAAGAATTACCCACACAAGGTACCTTTGGAGCAGTCTAACATATCACTGAGGGTGTTTGGACTGGTTCGAAGGTACCGAGTGTGGGTAATTTCGCTAATGCCCGAACAAATCGATGTGTATTATTTGTTTTTTAAGGTGAAGTTATATTTGTTTTAGAAAATGATGTTATATAACATGATTTTACTAATGACCGGTCATAAGTATTTACTAATGACCAGTCATAAGTATTTACTAATGACCAGTCATAAGTATTTACTAATGACCAGTTATTAGTAAAATTATGTGTTAGACAAAAATAAATAAAACGCTCTCAACCAATTAATTTGATTAGGATCCGCTTCATCATCTTATAATATTACTTATTTATCTTTTCTTTATTTTTCTCTCAGGAACAAGCTAATGCTGCAGTGTATTCTAAACAGACAATCCCCCATTACTATCTCATGGCTGACATAGATGTGGGTTCAGTACTCAGGTATGTCATACACAGAACTTGATAGTTAAATGTCTGCAAGAAATGGGTTGCAAATCAATGACATTTTTCTTTCATGCAGTGAGTTGATAATTGTAAATTGTTACATTTAATGATAAGGCCGCTTTACGTTGAAGATACTAATCGTAAAGATTTTATTGGTAACATAAATAAATGTTAACGAGAATGAAATCATTCATTATCAATACCGTCATTGCTGCCATTATCATCATCGAGAAAGAGCATTGTCATTATCATTATCAAAATCATCATCATCATCATTACTGCCACTGTTCCCATACTATTACCATCACCATCACAACCTAGTGGTCATAATTGTCAACATTATGACATTATCAACATCAGCACTATCATCATGAACACCATCATCATTGTTATCATCATCATCATTTGATCTCCTGAAAATGATTTTATCATTATTTTAATGAAATATTTACAAATTTGAAATTGAAAAATTCAATTAATGTAGTTTTCTACGCACAGGCAGCTGCTTATGCGCATTCCTTTATGATAAAGTGGAGTTCTGGTCAGTTGGCCCAGTCCTGGTAAAGTTACAAGCACTGTACACAGAAATATGTATATGAGACTACACAAACATGTGGCATGAAAATCCGTCAATTTTTATGCTGTTACATGCCATCTAGAATATTAAGGCATTTGAAGAGTCATGCTTTTCAGGGAATATTTGTTATTTGATGTCATTCTACACTTGTATAATAACAATGATAACGCTCACAAACTATTTTTCACCACTTCCTAGAACTCAATCTTCTCTTTAACTTTTCATGACAAATTTAAACTTATCGGCGCATTGTTTAACCTACAATGCGCCGATAAGTTTATATTTGTCATGAAAATATCATTCTGTCTCTGAAGTAAAGATAATAATAATTTACAGAATACCATCTCTCCCATACACATCTTTATCACGCAGGTTACAAGGCAGTCTGAATGAGATGGTGAGTGAGGATACCCCTATCACTCTCAATGAGTTTGTCATCAAGGCTGCTGCATTGTCCTGCCAGAAGATTCCCGACGCCAACTCAGCGTGGTTCGGAGACAAGATCAGGCAGTGAGTAGGCTCATTTCCCTGTACCCATTTCTTACATTGATGTTTATTTGATGATTGTTTTACCTGACTGCTAAGGAAGCTTGTGTATGTTTGTAAGTAAGGACCCATGGGACCTACCGATCTAAATCCTCTTCGAGGGACTTGAAATAGATAAGATCAGGCAGTGAGTAGGCTCATTTCCCCATGCCCATTGTGTACATTCATTGACGTTTATTCAATGATTGTTTTACCTTACTGCTAAGAAAGATTGTGTATGTTTGTAAGTGAGGAACCATGGGACATACCGATTTAAATCCTCTCTGAGGGACTTGGTAATAATAATAATAATATCTGCTTTTATGTAGTGCTTAATACATCTACAATGTCTCTAAGCGCTGTACAGATATACTATTACCCCGGTCATTGGATTCAATACTTGCCTGCATA
Source organism: Strongylocentrotus droebachiensis (assembly GCA_035222895.1). Classification (NCBI taxonomy): domain Eukaryota; kingdom Metazoa; phylum Echinodermata; class Echinoidea; order Camarodonta; family Strongylocentrotidae; genus Strongylocentrotus; species Strongylocentrotus droebachiensis. Next base: position 223,817 of record JAVYIG010001127.1, read on the forward strand.
CACTGTTTGCTCAATCTCCACTCCCTGGGGAGCATTCCAGCTAGGCGTACTTGATGCTCAAAAACTGTTTGACCAACGATGACGGATTAATGCCTTACCAAAGAGCATGAGGGCATTGACTTGGTTTCAAACTCTGGACCTTTCGATTACAAGACCTCTGCTTTACCACTGCGCTGTTGCACGTTTGAAAGTACTTCATCGTAGTGATACAGTTGTGCTCCCATTATTCAACCATTTCTCTGTGCTTAAATTTTTGTTTAAACATGTAAGGTTTATGAATTCACTCTTTCTCACACTGCAATATTTTCCTCTCTCTACCTCAGATACCATAATGTGGATGTAAATATTGCTGTGACTTCAGACTATGGCACAGTTACTCCTATCATTAATGCAGCAAATACCAAGGTAATTATTGGATGGACATTTAAGACAATAGAAGTTAACTAGAATGCTCTAAAGTGCAACAGTAATTTATGGAAATCTCATTGTTATATTTTTGCTCTGTAGAAAGCAATGATAAAAGGTAATGCCCCTTGTTCATTTTTAGACAGATGATTGGTAATACTAAATCAATGAATAGTAGTGACAAAAGACATACTAAAGCTTTTTGTCTCACACTCATCACAGTAAACTGCAAGAATGAAAGAAAGCTGAAGTCTGACAACATGAAATGGAAATTTTAATAAAAATTTGCACAGAAAATAACGGGTCTGATTGGCTGATTTGCTCCCAGAATAACGGCTCTACTTTTTTGGATTTTAATTATGATATAAAGCACAAGCTCAATTTTATGTGAAGTTGGTTTCCCCATTCTCAATGAAAATGTGTCATACTCCCCTGCTCTCGTACAAAGAAGGATGTACACAACCCTCAAATAAGTTGTTTGCTCTTCTCAAGGGGCTCTTCCAAATTTTCAACAAATAGTAATGTCTAAACAATAGGGAAAAGGGGCTAATTCAAGAGGTGCAGCTAGTTTTAGTACCGGTATCTCATACATGTACTGTAGCACAAAATATCCCAGAGCCCTTGCATGTCATATATCATAAAGAGTGTTGAGTAAGTATGGTAGACAATTGTTTTAATCCTTCACCGTAGAGGCGTTGTGGTCTAGTGGTCGTCGGACTGTGGATCACAGGGTTCGCGGTTTGAGTCCCACTGCGACACTAATGTCCTTTGGCAAGATTTCAATCTACCGGTAGGAAGCAATTCCTAGAATGCTGTGAGCGCCAAAATCGGCAGCCTAGCAGAGCCGGATAATATTTGAAGCGCCTTGAGCACCTTGCATGGGGGATATGTGCGCTATATAAATATCCGATGTCATTCTTAGTATTATTTTTTTGATCATTGCTTTTATTTATCCTTCATCATATTAGGGTCTAGAAGCTATAAGGCAAGAAGTTGGCTATGTGACCGCTCTAGCTCAAGATGGCAAAATGCAAACACAGGTTAGTATTTAGAAGCTGTAAGGGATAATATCAAAGTAAATTTGACTTTCTGTTTATGTTGAATTTGTGAGTGTGTGTGCGTTGGTGTGTACTGTGTTGTTTTAGAGGTTATAAAGTCCTGCTTATGTAATGATAGTACTAGTACATGTTCATATTTGCAAGTGAAAATTAAAAACTTTTGAATCGTTCATGCTGTATCTCCTAATGTGTGATCGTACAATGCTAAGTTTGAAGTAGAATAGCCTGTTTAACCTACTTCCCTCCTTTATATTGTTTGTATTACTTTTCCCCCAGAGTTTCAAGTTTCTGATTATCCACAAATCACATTCTTATCAAAATATTTTACTTAGAGTTATCTCTTTGTAAAACCATTTGGGATAAGTTTAATTGTTATGCTTCCTTAACTTATCGGTACATGTACATGTAATACAATAAATAAAAAAAAGTAAAATAAAAGAAACCCCCCGTTTTATGCTTCCCATGGAAGCATGAAAAGCATTTCCTGCTTTTTTGGTGATCTGCTATATAACTTAATTTTAAAAATAATTATAAAAACTGTCATTGTCATTGTCTTTTAAAATAATATGGTGTTTCTTGTGTATTGGTTCATTGAACAAAGCTTTGAAATTATTCTCTTTAATTATATTGAAGATTTTTGACTAAATTTTTGAGGATTCTAACCCTAAAAAGGCTGGGTTATATAGTCCATCTCACATCCATTTAAAAATAATCACTAAATGATTTATTCATATACACGTGTTTGAAATCAAGTTTCATGTGTATTAGTATAGGGAGTTGGCAATTTGACGCTGCAGTGTGAAGTTTAATGAACCTGCGTGGTAACCCATTGTCTGAATTTTATGAGTTTGGTGTCGGGGCTTAAAATTCATAAAAGCATAGGGTCGTGAAAAACCTCTACAAGGTAAAAATGAAAGGGGGGGGGGAACTGTGGTGGTATCCATCCCTTGCCCGGCCCTTTAAGGGCTAAAAGCAATATTGTTATGGCTTTGCCACAAAAGGTGGTGCTTGTTTATATTTTGCTGTCTCGGGGGAACTTAATTCTTGAGTATTAATTAAGGATAACTGAGGGGAAGTATATTGGGAACACTGTCATCTTTATCTAGCTTGTACTGGTACATGTAAAGTATATCATTAGAGGAACACAATACATCAGTATCTGCTGCCCTCTACATGTTATTTCCTTATATTATATAGTAAGTGACTTGTACTGGAAAATCCTGAATTTATTATGGAAGGTAAAATGGACAACTAAAAGTATGAAGCCAATGGGAATTTATACAGTGTACCATGTTTAAACAATGTCCATGTATCATATTCATGTTCATGTTCATGTTCATGTATCATATACAAGTCTTGTTGCTAAGTTTTGTGAGGAAGAGGGGACAGGAGGACACTTGTGGCTACTTGTAATGTGATCGTTTATTTATTTATTTATTTTCGTTCAGTCATTTATTTTTCAAAAACAATGTCTGTCCTACATGTACATGTACATGAATTTAAAGTAAACATCTTTGTGGAAGTTCAAAGGGAGAAATATGAGCAGCATTTACTGGACATGTCTTTGATTGCCCTGTGTTCTATGAAAACCACATATACACATTTTTCTTTTGACAAAAACAAAGAAGGACAGAAAGTAAAAACAAACAAACAAACATACAAAAATAATATATACATACAAACAAAGAAACAAACGCGTGAGGACATATCTACAAAGGTACATTCATGTATAGAACATGATGAGTGATAAAGAAAAACAATATTTGTTTTTTTGAGGGGCCAGAATCGCCAGAACAGAGATGCCAACCCTCCCGATTTCATCGGGAGGCTCCCGATAATTCACCCCAACTCCCGACCTTACGATTACCATCCTTATCCTCCCGATTTATTAAAAAAAAAAAAAAAAAAAAAAAAAAAAAAAAATCATTTTTTTTTTTTTTTTTTTTTTTTTAAATTATGATTTTTTTTTTGGCGCTTATCAGTATATATATCTGTGAATCGAATGAGAAATATCGTCTGTTAACGTTAGCATGTAGTAATTCCACTGTTAAAAGACAAATTAAGAGTAGCGAAAGATTGTTTCAGCATATGGATCGCCGTAACCAATGCGTGGATATTGACACAGAATCCAAATGACGGAAAATCAGCAAAAGAAGACCAAGAAATGGTCTCAGAAGTATAAGACCGAATACAGTATCAAGTACCCGTGTATTCGGAAGTCTGAAAGGAATTCATCATGCATTTTGTACAATTTGTATGTTATTTTAAAAAAAAGTGGGAATTATTTAACTAAATACACATGTAAAATGCTGCAAAATAAGGCTCAGATTGCACCAGAGAGCATCTAGAACCCCATAGCTTCCAGGGCCCTAAGGCGGGCCCTGGACCCCGGCCGCATGGGTCGGGCGCTACGCGCTCCAGATGTGCGCTACGCGCACATTATTTGGTGTCGGTTACAAATCCTCCCTATTTCTGTTTTCCAAAAGTTGGCATCTCTGCCAGAATAGTATTTTTTTGTATTGGTTTGAGATCCCTATGGATCCAGAGGTCCAGTTGGTTGTTGCTTGGTTGTTAAAGGACAAAAGTTAACCCTTTCTATGCTGTTGGTGTCAAATCTCGGCCAAGATTATGCGAATGTTCTACTATGATTTAGGACTAATATGAAACCTCCTTTCTGCCTAAAACAGGAAAATTATTTAGTTTACAAAGGTTATTTAAAGAGAAAATATTGAACTCAATCTATTATTTCATATAAAATAGGGAAAGTTTCAAACACTAGTTGCAAAGGAGGAGGTTACTTTTTTTTTTCTTTATGTTTTTTCCTTGTGGTTTTCTAAACCAATTTTACTACCTTTTTCTTCTTTGAAGACAAAATGAATAATTCCTTTGGCCATCAAAATCATGTAAAAAAGGATTTTAACTTGAGATGGTGTCCAATAGCTTTCCATTGTTTGTACATGAAATAGGAAATTAGATCAGGTGCTTTTTATGCACAGGAAAGAGATGGGTAAACCATTAGGGGAAAACTGAGTTTTCTGTAGAAGAATGGGGGCAGAAGATTGGAGTGAAAATTGATCAATTAGAGTGGATAATTGGGTTAGGGTCATACTGCAGCAGACCACTCTATGGGCTGTCATTTTCATTGGTGAAACGCTAATGTACATGTATCGTTAAATGTGAATCATCAGAAGAGAAAAGAGAAAAGAGGGGATATCATACTATGAAAAAAGAGAAAAGAGAAGAAAAAATAGGAAAGGAGAAGAGAAAAGGAGATAATTGATCGATGCATTGAGAGAGAGAGAGAGAGAGAGAGAAAGAGAGAGAGAGAGAGAGAGAGGGAGGGAGGAAGAGAGAGAGAGAGAGAGAGAGAAGAATATTAGAATATACATACTCAATGAAAGGGATAGCTTTAAAAATAATTACTTGTTGATAGAGGGAGAAATGTACACCCAGAAATTGATGATTTTTCTAGATTTAATCTCAATAATCCTTCGTCACCATATAGTAAAGTGAGCAATGTTTAATGTTTCTGTGAGATATGTTTCAGAAGTCCAAATTAAAATCCCTGGTTTTGAAAAAAGAAAAGAAAAAGATAGTTGATAATAATAATAATACTCAGTTTTTATATAGCGCTTATTACAATCACTAAGCCCTTCCAAACTTGGAGATTAATGGCTCGATGACTTAGATAGAAGTTTTTCTAATGTGTATGTCATAAAGAAAGAAATTGACCTGTCTTTGAACTGAAGTGATAAAAAGTAACCCCCAGTCCTTGTACCCTCAGAAATACAAGAATTACAAACCATGAGATACAAATGCATTTTAATAGCATGAAATACAAACGACATGGCATTGACAATTGCAAGGTCGGAGATTATACAGCAGAGAGCAAGTACTTATTCTACATAAATATGTCCCTCGTTCCCCTTGAGAACCATTATGCATATTAAATTAACAAGTGCATCAAAAATGCATCTCATTTGAATTGCATGGCAGCCGGCGCTGTAATGTCGGTGTATATGGAGTTGCCAGTTTCCATTACCTCCCATGGATAATTGATTACATTTGCATGACAAACCTATGATGGGGGTCATCAATTTTTCATGAATTTGCACAATTATTGCTCTCCGCCTTGCAGTCAGGTGGAAAATTGCATTTTTTAGGCATTATTGATTCGTCAATTATGCATCAGAGTATTTCTTTTCTACTTTGAAGATGCATTCATTAAGAGGTGGGTGAAGGTGTTTCGGCGGCAGCCTAGACATTTACTACAAGGTGAATTTTAGCACATATAATAGGAGCTAGTTATTAGGTTCGTCACCTTTTCAGTTTTACAGCATCATGGTAATTTTACTCAAATAGTCTGCTGGCACAGACTCTCTTTTGAAAATTAAAGGGTGTTTTTGTAATATTGGCTGTATAACGAGACAAAAATCATAACATTTAATTGCAGGAACTTCATTTCTACTGGTCTATTATTCTGTTGACTATGATGGTTGAGTTAACTATGGCTGGAATGTATGAAAATGAATGTTATAAAATATTCAAAAATCAACCAAATTCATTGGGTTAATATGTGCTATGGGTCACTCATGTTGTGCATTGAAGATGTATAAGATACATGTATATACATATACACTACATGGTTTTTACTTTTGTTAAATCTGTGTTTTATTAATTTGTGTACTACATGAACAAGTATACAAATATATCTTTTATAGGAAAATATGCATTTTATTGTACTAGTGCACACATATACAGATTCTTTTAATAGTAACATCTTCCCCTTGAAAAAAGAAAAATATACAACCCCCCCTTCCCCCCCCAAAAAAAAAAATGAAATAATAGTACAAAATAAATAACTAAAATCAAGCAGGCACAGGCATGAGGATTAAGGAAATAAGTATATATTTTCTTAACTTGAAACTTCAGGATAGTATTTTAATAAATAGTGAGGATTTAATTTTTAGATACCACAACCTCATAGTATGTTGCCAATTTGTTTCCGAAATATTATGATTGTGCACAAATTTGCTTTCATATTTTCTCATTATTCAATTTCCCCAATAATTTTCTTATATATTTACAGTCTCCTGGTATTTCTATTTTTATTAGGTGTAGACAGCCAGCGCCTTTCTATTGAATACATTTTTATTGTTTTAAACTGATGGAGACATTGTTAATTATGTTTAGAATTTCATTGAGAACCTATGTTCAAAACTAGTGTTGTCTTTTTGTTTTGTTATGTTTTTTAGTGTGTTCTTAAAAAAATAATGACTACAAACAGTCTCATGGTCAAAATTGTTGAGTAGTTACTATGGTGAGAGTTATTTTTAGTGTATTTTGTGACAGTTTAGCTCAAATAGAAATACTGTTTCTTACCTTAAATAATTGTAGGAGCTACTGTGCATGTATGCATACTGTGAGATGTTTTACTATGGTGGTATTTTTGGAGTCACTGGAAATTTCAATTCATTCTACATATACATTTTTCCTTTAAATTGTGTAAGAATTTAGGTTCAGGAACATGTATGTGACCATGTTATATTATGAAATCCATGAAAGAGATATATATAGATGTCATGAGCAATGTATGTAGGGGGCAGTTAGGATCATATATTGCTCTCGAGATTGATATAATATGCTTTTGCAGGAGGGCTGTTGTTTGTGTCCCATCCAATACTCGGGTGCCAAATTGGTTAAATCTGTGGTAGGATCAAGGTGTGAATTAATGAGCCTTCCACCCGGGCGAGGGATTATCTGGGGGGTAAGGCTGATTAGAGCGGCGCGATCACCGACCCCCAGGGGTGACGCTGGAGCTGGCGGGTTGCTTAAATCAGCCGACGAGCTGAAAAATTTAACATGAATTAGTAATGTAGTGTGCTCCAGAGGAATGAGGAAAAAAGACAGATTGATCTTCAGAGGGAGAGAGAGAGAATGAGAGAAAATTAGAGGGAGAGAATGAGAGAAAATTAGAGGGAGAGAGAGAGAGAGAGATTGAGAGAGATATGATGAGGTAGGAGAGAAAGAATAAAAGGGATGGAGAATTAGAAAGAGTGAGAAAAAGAGAGAGGGAGAGAGTGGGAAGGGAAAGGGAGAAAAGAAATAGAGAGAGAGAGAGGGAGAAAAAGATAGATAGATAGATAGATAGATAGATATATATATATATAGAGAGAGAGAGAGAGAGATAATGATATAGGAGAGGAAGAATAAAAGGGATGGAGAAGCAGAAAGACTGAGTAAAAGAAAGAGCGAGAGAGTGGGAGGGAGAAACAAGATTGAGAGAGAGAGAGAGAGAGAGACAGCGAGAGAGAGAAGAAGAAGAATACAGAGGGAGGGAGAAAGTGAAATGTAGGGAGAGTGACAGGTAAATTGAGTAACACAGAGACATAGAAATTAAAAAGAAGTATACATGTAGGAGAAGGAAGAAAAAAAAGTAGAGAAGATGATCAAGAACGTTTGATATGAATATTTAATTGGTAATGCAATCAGAGAGGGAATCATTAGTGAAAATATGTGTATCTGAATTTAATTCATTTTTTATCCCTCTCCTTCTCTAACTTTTTTTTCTCACAGGGAGGAACATTTAGCATCTCAAATTTCGGTGAGTTTGGAGTTCGGGGCGTGGCTGGTATCATCCCCTCCCCACAAGCCTGCCATCTAGGGGTAGGAGCTGTCCAAGATAGATTTGTACCTGATGAAGATGCAGAGGAAGGGTAAGTCCTAAAAAATGTCGTTTACTAAAGCACATTGAGATATGATCTGAGTTATATATATATATATACCCGGGTTCAAATATCATTTTTTGTGGGAGTGATGTCAAATTAAAATTATATTCTATACCTCCATATGGCACTCAAAATCATTCAATAATTGTAACCTAAGAAAAGAACAGACTCATTTTGGTGAAAAATAACACCCTTGTACATAATTGTAATATTTCGTTTACTAAAGCACTACCTAAAGATCTGCCACTTCTTTTTCTTCTGATAAAAATGTTCATCAGTGCTAAGGTTAACAAATCAAAAACAGAAACAAAAAATAGGGAAAGAAGAGGAAGAATAAAACAGATGTCACACTTAAACTGATAAGGAAATCATTTTTTTTCTTCCTCTGATTATGAAAGCCTCTCGACCCTGATCATTTTCACTCCTAGGTTATTACATTTGTCTGTTTTCTTTCTTCGTCCTTGACAGATATCGTGCAGCATCTATTGTTACAGTAACCCTTGTATGTGATCACCGAGTAGTGGACGGCGCAGTGGGTGCACAGTGGCTACAGCAATTCAAGAGATACATGGAGACACCACACTCCATGCTCCTCTAGTAGTAGTAATTAATTTTAAACATTGAATGAGAAACAGAAGGGCGTCAGAGACGGCAGGTGTGCTATTTCTTCCAGTTCTGAACTCCTAGATGACCGAGCAATCAAGAGAATTACCTGGCTTCACACCAATGGACGTGTGTCCTGGATGGAACTTCAGTCGTCATCAAGGGTTTAAAGACTCTGCAAGGAAACCCACTTCATTCTCTATAGGTTGTCCTTTTTCAGAATGTAAATTTTTGGAGTTTACAGGCTGTTACGAAAAGAGGGACTCATATAAGATTTTAACTAATTGTGTTCTCCTTGATTCTTTAATTACTATGCACAAATTTGTTCTCTTTATAATTTGAGTATTTTGTTGAGCGGATGTTTAAAAGGGTTATTATCAACCGTCAAGGAAATCTACTAGCAGATCCGTACCACCAGCTTACTCCAATGACACAATGGCTTGTATCATTGGGTTTGTGTTTTGGGTGATGTTAACCGTTGGTTTCCTTTAATAGTGAGTGTATGACAATTGTATCGCCTGAAGAGACCAAGGATGAATGATCCCAATCTCTTGAACCCCATTCAGACTTGATGCAGGAAACCGCCACAGTCAAAGTTCTTGTATGAATTAATCGCAAGAGGTAATATTTGGGGTAAAAATATAGAGTTACGTGCAACAATAGCTCTCAATGTATTCTGCACTCGCTAATATTCGATTGACAAGATATTGAAATGTGATGCACACTATACTTATCTCATTTCATTTCATTTTGCTGAGGTGGTATTTTTAAAAGCCGTTTACTGCCGTGTGTCTTAATGGACCAGTAGTGTGCGCAATCAAATGGCCTACCATGGGAACAAACTCAGAAAAAAAACTTCAGAGATTCATGTCTAGACATTTTGGAGACCTGTGCCCCGTTTCATAAAAGTTATCATCAATACCAACTGTCACATTAATATAACAAATTTGCAACCAACCAATCAAATGCACGTATTTTAGAGCAGAGCGCGTGACAGCTGCTCTGCTAAAGTCAGGGTAATAATGCTGCATTATTGTAGAGTGCTTTAGACTTTTGATAAAGTAAAGTGTTAGGCGCTATATAAGCAAATGTAATTATTTTAACAGTTAAATTGATACCAAATTTTATGAAACTGGGCCCTGTTTTGTAGTCTTCAGCTGTGTGAAGTGGCTGTTTTTAGCACTGAAAGGATTATCACCATTTTAAAATGCCATCCAACGCCCTTCTATTTCTCAATCATTATGCTTAAAAAAAAAAAAAATCCAATTAGCATTCTGCCTTTCAAAAAATGTAAAATTCTATATCCATACTAGTACATGTGGTCTAGTGGAGTAGGTTCTCTACGTGAATGCATTGCCAAAATCTACCAGCACATATTTGAAAATTTCCAGGCGTAAGTTGCATTTTATGAAGCATTGATTATTGCAGGTAGAAAATATCTCTTTCTATCCAGAAAACCTCTCTGGTACATATTTTTTTACTATTATTAATTCTAGTACTTGCATATATGCATGTATTCAATATTTTACAGTACATGTATTCCTCAAACTTGTTTTTATTTATTGGGCTTCATTAGAGTTCAAAGTGATTTGATGGCTTGAGAAACCTGTTAATGTTAGCACTAGAAATGAAGTCATTTCACATTTAGACCCAAGATTAGAATATGACAGTGCTTGCCATTTGGAAAGGGATACTAGACAAAATTAATTTGTTCAAATAGTATATTTATCATGTTATGGCAGTACTAACAGTTGGTCACCTTGTTGGTTTCGAATTTCCGGAGGCAGAGACGAGATTAATAGTAACCTTTCATACATATGTTTAATATTCAAATGAAGGTTTATGCAGGGAGAAAAGCTAGATTAAGATTTAATGTCCATGCTTGTTGTTTTTATTTTTGTGATGTTTGTGGTGCTTAAAGAACCCTCGGTGCAGGTGCAAAGTGAGTTATGCACTCCTATAGAATTCATATAAAAAAGGCAGAATGCTTCTTGATATTTAGAGATATACATCATAGTTTTCCCTCTATACTTAAAGTGTGCGGGAGAAAATGTGTAAGCATTTATTACCCAAGGGTAGCAAGTGAGAAGTGACAATTATTTTCACGTTTTTACAGAAAATTGTATCATTGTGTCTTCTTTCTATCAAGTTTTTAAGAAACACTTTGAAAGTTCTGATCGTGAGTAAAAGACTGGAATCCAGCTAATTGCATTTTGCCAGTCACTGAATAGGTGGAGGGAGATGGGGAAATGGAGTTAGAAATGACTTTTAATTCAGAGTTTTTATCAATTATTTTATGTATACATATGTGTTGATTAGTATTATCATGGATAATCTATGGATAGTCTTGAAGACTTGGTTGGAATTGCACTTCCATACATCAATGCATAATGTTGTTTTTGATGTTCTGATACAGCAACAAGTGGATCATGATCACTTTGCATTTGTGATCAACTGATCATGAGAAATGGTGTTTTGGAAGTTGAAAATAAAATTATACCAACTCGTGAAATTAAAATTCATATTTTGTCTTCAATAAGTGATATTACTCAGCGTAACTTGTGCAGAAGGTCCTTCACTTTCTTCACGCTCGTTGGGTCTTGTGAATTGTCTGTGGACCTTATTTGCTGCAGTGCAGCTTAATGGTCAATCTGATTGCAAGATGTTCTCCATAGTCAAATACTGTACGACCACTTGTCACTCTCCTAACACCATGGAACCAATACTATATCTAGCCATAACCTAATAGACCATTTTTGTAATGTAATCAAATAATGCATGCACAAAAACAGCACAAATCTTTGTTAAGTTCCTTATTACAAATCATTTCATTAACCTACTGCAAATAATTGTATTTCAATAGTCGTAATGCGAATTGCATACATTACGTGTTGTTAGGTAGGACAAGCCGTAATGTTCGTCCTTCCTAGCAGCAATTAAGGTATGCAATTTGCATTCTGATAATTGAAATACAATTATTTGTAAGAGGTGAATGAAATGATTTATAACATGTTACTTAAAGATTTGTGCATTAAATTATTTGATTATATTATGAAAGTGGTCTGTTGATTACATGTATCCACTTACAAACAAAGCTATAACCATGCAGCTTTGACAAAGGGTTAAGGCAGGAAAAAATGTAGCTAGAGCATATGTTAGAATACCCGGTCAGTCATCTGTAGGAGAGGAAATGATCTAGTTTTTTGGGGACACTTTTTACCCCTTGGAAGCGATCGTCTGGATTACCTTCTTAAAGAATGGAGAGTTAATTGTGCAGCAACAGTGAGGTGGGGGGGGGGGCATGGTTGACAATTCTAGTCTCACTTAAAATTGAGAATAGAATCATCTGTTCAGAGTTTTATTAATTAATTTTGTTGTTGGACATCTCAAATGCAGACTCTTTCATACCAACGAATTTGTTCAGCACCAACTTTTGGACGAACGAGTACCTGACAATTACCATCCTTGACAGACTACCTCTTGTATTGTAGTTTGTATTTGTTTGTATTCGTGATGAATTATCATTGAGAGCGATTTGTTGCCAAGCGTCGCTGACAATAAAATGAAAACAAAAATTGAAAATCTAATGACAGTCATTAATCTCTGGCTGATGTTGCTATTCACAACTCTCCATTACTATTCATGAAATTGGAATAACAACAAGAGCCATTATCGCGTTGTTATTCTAACCGGTGAAATTGCCTCTCTAAATCAATTCTCTAGATGCTCCCAAACAATGAAAATGTCATCATCATCACCCCTCCCCCTAAAAGTACACAGAAAGGTCATGGTCGGTAGCATGTTACTGACATCATTGATGTCGCTAAGGCAACTGTAAATAAACACATCCTGCGATTTGAACGACGTACAGTGTGTTTACTATCCGTCATATGTGTATTTTCTGAAACGGTTCCGCATCCTAAAGCACAATGTAAACAGACCGCCCAACCTTAAGTGCCTTAAGGATATGTGTCATCGGAGCAGTTTACACTTAAACCAATTTTTTTTTCTTCATATATCGATGAACTCTGTCGACAATCTTGAAAATGTTTTGTCATGAGGACAAACAGAAATGTCAAAGTAAACAGATGACACATTTAATTCTATAAACTTCCATATGGTTAATGCTGTAGACTAGAGTATGTTTTACAATCAAATTTAAAAGCATGAATATATAATTTTGACTTACAAAATTATTCTAAAGTGTCGGTTTCTTGTGATTTGAGTTACAGTTATGCCACACGTACATACATTTAACAAAACTGCCCCACTGCAGAAAAATTCCCCTTTCCCTCATAGATGTGCTAAGCCTAATCTCACCTATGATCATAGTCCAGGAATAAAATAATGTATTTAGAGAATCTGAATAAATCCTATCCCATCCATACATGAACTAGAGTCTGAAAGGGTCGGAGGAGGGGGGGGGGGGGCATATTTGGAAAATAATTATCAACCAAATGATATACCGAGGGGCTTGGAGTGTGGTTTCAAACTCGAAGTCGCCCGCTTTCTGAGACAATTTTTTATTACTCCTTCCATTACACACTTTTTTTTAGACGGAGAAGGGGGGGGGGGGGGGTCCTGCTATGACAACAACAAATTAATTTACTTTCTAAACTAGGTTCTCTGCTCTGTTATGACATCCGTGTTTATATCGAACCTACAATGATTTCAGCAGTGTATAACTACAGCAAGGAAACGTCCAGTTGTAATCATGCTTCAATGAAAGTGTAAACATAGCAGATCTATATATTGGACAACTCTGCATTTGCCCAGCAAAGTGTTAGTACTACTTTTGTGCGATACTATGTCGGGAGATATTAAAGAGCCGCCGTGTTGTAAGAAAAAAGAGTGTGTGTGTGTGGGGGGGATGCTTTGTCGGTGACTGGAGTCTGGAAAGAGATACCATTGACTTTAGTCTGAAATGGAAGAGCTGTTAGGACATCAAGATTTTTTTCTTTCATGGTGAATTTCACTCTTGAGGCGAGTCTTTGAAAGTTGACCAGGAGGAGGTGGTTGCTTAGTATCCATCTCGATTCATTTGATTACTCATATCAACACAGCAAGCCTATTAGTATTACGAGAGGATTATCGTCAAACAAACCGTACATAATCAACAAGTTTCAAAGCGATCCGTATCATTAGGAATACTTAATGATATAGAAATAAAACTCACAGAGATCGTACGCCTCTTATTTTCCACTAATGACCATTTCTAACAATATTTTCTAAGCATTCAAAGCTGCATTGTGGCGACCAAGATGACAACCCCGTAATTTTTGAAAATCCTTGTTCTTCCACTGCATGTAACACAGTGGTTGTATGTCGACTAACTAACTATACTATCTCATTACTGCCTCTGATAGTGAGATGAAAACGAATTGGATTCTTATCACTTACATAAAACGAGAGAGGCGTGGCGATTTTGCTTTAGAAACCAGGCGCATTCCTTTATCATATTTTGTCCTTGTGCAAATATGCACTAATAATTTCGCGTGTAGGGATAATCTATGATGAGCACGATTGCGAAGATTTTCAATGAAATAAAATAAGGTAATTTCAATATGAATCAAGGAAGAGAAGATCTTAAAAGGGAGGGGAAGGAGTGAGGGAGGGAGAGACAGGGAGAGAGAGAGAGAGAAAAAGAGGAAGGAGAGAGAGATAGAAAGAGCAAAAGAGAGAGATAGAGATAGAGAGAGTGTGTGTGTGTGTTAAGAGAGAGAGAGAGATAGAGAGAGGGAGAGAGAGAGAGAGAGAGGAGGGGGGGGGGGGAATGATTGCATTAGCTACAGATTTTGCGAACAGGAAAGAGTAGCGTCCTCGATTTTTTTTTGCGATATGTACAACTTAGGTGTGCTAATGGATCTCCAGTAAGATCTGAATCACAAAAACATCAATTTATCGGTATTCAAGCCTAAAGCATAAAAATGACAAAATCAAACGAATTGCTCAGATATTAGACAATGTTGACGGATGAAACGATTTGGAACGTGATTAAAGCCATTCCAGCACTAATTTCAGACTTTGTAGAGGCAGTAACAAATAGTATATTGAAATCAATGGTTTGGAACGAATCCATTTATACAAAGAAGGGATTTTCCCTTCCTTATGACGACTGTGATTTAAATGGCATTGAGTGTGAAATGTGGTCTCGTGTGGCCTCGAAGGCGCTCGAGAGACAGACGTATAAGGAAGACTAATGGATATACATTAATCTGGAAGGGGGACATGGTACATTGTTGTCTTTATTTTAAGTTATAAATAATATTTCTTTTGTTATGGAGGATAATGGAGAAAACCCACGGGAGTTAAAGTGGGAGTACCTGAAGTCAAAGAGAAAAAAGAGAGAGAGAGAGAAAGAGAGAGAGAGAGAGAGAGAGAGAGAGAGGATGGGGAGTGGAATGATTTTCCGTCTACCTTTTTATTTTCCACCTACTTCTTAATAAAATAAAACAACTTTCGCGTTTATTTCTGAGACTTCACCCATAGTTTTGATATTTCATAATTGGTATAGGATGTATTAGTTTCGTCTCGTAATGACTGTTGAAATTGAAAATTATTTTTTAGGATATATTGCCCAAAACAATCATCGATATAACCTAAACTATTATCCGATCTTTTATGAACGTCATTCCCAAGTTTAATGAAAGCGCCTGCATGTAAGAAATTATCATTAACTATATTGTTTGGTGGCTGAAATCTCATTAGTTGCATACTTTGGCAAAATTTAGTTCTGCACAAATATGACATTTAAAACTACAACCATCTTTCATTCTCTCACTTTTTAATACAATACCTCTATACAATCGATTCACTTTATGGTATGTATGACTTTTCCTCATTCAATTTTTAATTTTGCTTTTCAATTTTTGCTTTTCAAGAATAATATTCTGCGGTAAGGTGCCTACTCGAAACAATGACGTATAGTCAAATACATTCTGCATTTTCCTTCACCTTCTATCCACTCACTTCGTGATAAAATGGCTTACTTTCGCCTTTGGTAAATAATTCCGGTTTCTGAAATCTTCAACTCCCAATTGGATCATAATTAGAACAGCTCTTTTCATTCCTCATCAAATAATGAGTAATGCGATCATTTACCGCCGCCGTTAGCTCAATAATTTTCTTGATAACTTATTTAGCCAAACGATATATGCTCTTGCATTCTAATATATCCAATATATTTCATATATTCCAAGGATTGGTAGAACATGAAACGTTTTACTTTTCCTTTGTTTAAATAATTGCTAGGCATTTTAAAGGTAATACAAAGTATAGGAAAATTTTGACACTTGGGTGGATAGTGATTCTTTACAATTTTGATATATTTGGATGCCCCTGTGGATGTATTATAAGCACTAGAAAATTTAGCCCCTACTTCTGCTTTCAAGAAAAATTGAATATACAAATTTACCGGTCCTGTTAAATTTTGATAAATTTCAAATAGCGCCTACGGACGTACAATGGTAGCTGCGACCATGAAAATCTCAGAATATGCAGCTGTGTTATATAATTTCCAAACGGGAATAGCCAATTGGTCGATTATAGTCAAGAAAGCTATACAACATAAAAAGTGTATTATTTACAATTTTCATCACGTCAGACTCGATTTCAAATGCGACAACGACCACTGAATATTGTAGGATCGTAAATGCTTCCAACGGTTCATTTGAACCAAAATTATGACCCCATACCAAAACTTTGTATTACCTATAAAACTGTAACGAATTGAAAAAAAAAGGAATTTTAGAGATGAGCGAATTTAAAGCCTAAAATTCGCCCAAAATTTGATGGCGAAATTTCACTTAAATTGTGTTATAATGTGAAAGAGGATGTCATTTAAGACACACTTCTGCAAAGATCCCCCCCCCCCCCCAGAAAAACTTTTTTTCAAATTCTTTCATCAATATTCGACTTCAAACACATCTTTTTTGAAAATCCTTGCAAAAATGGCAGCCTCTTTCACATTATGTTACAATTAAAGTGAAATTTTGCCACAAATTTGTGGGGCTCCCAACACTTTAGAGGGGCTTTAATATGCTAACAAATCAAGCAAGAGACTGCTACCAGTTTACAAAAGCAGCCAAACAATTTTGAAAGGGGGATAACAAGAAATATCGATGGAAAATCTAGATTGATAGAGTAAAGACATCTCAGTCAAAATATTGTAAATTCACAAGACCTTCGGTGTTGTATATAATGCATAGGGCAGGGGTTCATTATTAATTTGTCAAGAACAGAAATATTTTAGCCGCCCACTGAGCATCACACGTACATCCAATGGCTGATCTTGGGGCGGTGCATAGACCATATTCCAGGAATATTTTGTCTTTTCCTTGATGTGTACGTAGATATGCCAGATAAAAGTGCTGGGGAACACACCCCCGTGCCTCCTGGTCCCGCCACCGATACCTATACCATTATAATGCTGGCCCTCGTTTTCATTCTCCCCGGTAATCATTCTAATCACGAGGGCCCATTTCTCAGTCACTATCTGTCCGTCCATCGTTCCATCTTCATTGGCCAGCGACAACATCACACCTGCCCCCTCCTTTCTTGAGAGTACCCGTTAACTCCGGACAGCTGCAGCTAATGCCCTTCTTCCTCGACCTGTAGCGTGGTCTAACCTTAAAGAGCAACCCCATCCTAATATTAAGAAAATTGAGAGAAACAAATTAGTGAAAGTTTGAGCAATATCAGATGAGAAATAGGAAAGTTATGAATTTTTGAAGTTGTCATCATTGAAACACAAATTGGCCAGACTGTGACGTATCTTGCGAGCTCCTCTCTAATTAGCGCTGTACAAACATAAATCATAAACTTTTATTTTCTTAGTTATTGATGACGGAATATAATTTTTGTTCTTCGTAACCAGGGGTTGTATAAACAATTATATGCAATAATAATGTTTGGGGTGAGTGTATGATTCAGACATTTCAGAAGGTAAAATATAATTTTTTAAAGTAAACAACCATCCGCTGCGTTGGGTAGTATAAATCTTGTTACGACAAGAAATTGAACTAAAAAGCAGCACTGGTAGAACCAGGATTTTGGGCACGAGCTCCTGTGCCTTCCTGGATCTGCCACTGAAGAGAAAACATTACATGATCAGGAGGATGACATCATTATACTGTTGCCCTGTTGGGGTTGATGCCATATCAGGGCCAGAATATCGAGAGCTCAGTTTAGTGTGAATCTCATTTGAACGAATGTCAAACCGATTGCGTCTGGTCAAACATTCATTTAATTTTGAATGATTATCTGCGACAGATTAATGTCACATCAATAAAGAAGATTACTTCTTTAATGTTATTTCAGAGCTTACTGGAAGACCTAAACGAAATTGGCGGATCCAGGCCGGGAAGGGGGGGGGGGGGTGGAGAATTAGGGGACACTTAATAATGTGCCCAATTGGATTTTGCCAGCAGTATTTCATCCAAACGTAGACCTGTACATGTAGCTCTGTATTCAAAATCTAAGGATGTTTAAATTCCTTGACCACATTGAGGCCTGTATTACATCACAATTGACTTTTTTGTATTCTTTTACAAAACTTAGGGCTAGTTTAAATTCATTAGATTGTGCTTTTGTTCTACAATGCTAGATTCAGATTTACTACAAAATTAGGTTTTAATCCTTATTCTATGGCTTACACGTATTATATTTCTATTAATATAATCCTGTCAGAACCAATAACCATATCGGAACATAGTGGAGAAGACAGAAAAGGCATAAAATTAATGTAGGAACTGTTTTGTACCAGTTCTCTTAAAAGATCATGCTTTTTATCCAAAGATCGTACACAACGCTATGCTATTAACAGCCACGATCTACCTGATATGATGAACCAAATAACCTGAGTGACTTAAGTTTGATTAGTTTTTTGGCTATTGATATGTTTTTGTTGAAGTTCTTGCACGTGTCTTCGCTTCTTTTGAAAATATATAAAATGATTTTCAGAGGCCAATATTGTCCGAGAAACCGTTTTTCTCAATAAAGATCATTGAGTTGTATATAAAACATTTAATACTGAAAAACTGAAAAGCCTCTCATGGCCAATTAACTTCCTAGTTCAGAGTAGCATTGATATCTTATCAGATATGTTTTCTGATGTATATCTATAATAATTAAACATCACTATCATATAACACTTTCAAACATAACCAAAAGAAATTGTGAGTAATTGTAAATTGCAATAGATAATAGAAAAATAGTCCTTTTCGATTTTCAGGTGTTTATGACCTGCTTATTTTTGTATACTGCGCACGCATGGTCGCCGCCACATCCCTGCGTATTCAAGACGCACAGCGAAATCCAAGTCAATGACGAACGAAGTCTCCTTTGATAACAATTTGAAAGGCATAACAAAAAACATAATTCTATTATTAGAGTACATTAAACAGGTTTCCAGACATGACTAAAAGGATGAAAACATCATTTACGACTCAGTGACCTTATCAGGTTGTACTTAAAGAACTTTTTCTTGTAATGCGTACAATTTTGTCCGCATGTGTGTGTTTCCATGGCAATACTTGTAAAACTCTTGAAAACTGCATTCCATATAATGGAATCACTTTCTATCATTCATGTGTTCAGTGCAGTGACGTCTTTTCTGTCAGAATGATGTTACACATTGTGTTAACTTTCTTAATCAATTTTCGCTTTAAACCGAGTGCTCTTTTAGCAATACGATATTGCTTTCATAGCTCCCAACATGACAGACACAGAGGCCATCGATACTCACTGTTTAATCAGTCATTATTTCGAAATGTGAACATAAATTTCAATCCAGTCTGCATGAGAACTTACAGCACTTTTTAATTAGCATTATGGTTACATTTTGTACCATTCATCCACCCATGCATCCAATCATTCATCAATTCGTTCTTTCATTCATTTATTTCTTTATTTTATTTTTCAAATTTTCCTCTATTTAGTCATCCGATCGTCCGCACAATGGCCATACCCATGTATGCTGTTACTGTTCGAGCACTCCTCTTATTAAGATATTCAGCCATTAATTAATTAATTAATTTACTCATTCATTCATTCGCTTCTACGTTTTCCTCTATTTATTCTTTCACTTGTTCTCAAAAAGGCCCAACCAATTCATCTGGACATCGCTCCTGCACTCATTTTATTTAACGAATCATCCGTTCATTCATTCATCCGTTCATTCATTTCTCCCTTCACTCCTTCATTCCTTCTTTCCTTTCATTCATTTATTCCCTTACTCATTCCTTCTTTCCTTCCTTCCTATATTCATTCGTCGATATTGTCCTCAATCCGCTCGTTCCCATACATCTATTTATCTGTATATGGTCACCGATCCTACGTCCATTTGCTCACCCTACCGTCCTTTCATTTATTTATCCATTCATTAATCTTGTGTGCATTCTTTCATTAATTCCTTTCATTTTCCTTCATTCCTTTATTTCATTTATTCATTCATTGCGATATTCATGATCTGTGTTTTCTTCTGCCCGTTCCTGTACACCTATATATTTACCTCCATGGTCACCGATCCTATATCCATTTGTTCACCATGCCATCCTTTCATTTATTTATCCATTCATGAATCGTTTGTGCATTCTTTCATTCATTCCTTTCATTTTTGTCCTTCATTCCTCCCTTTCATCCATTCATTCATTGCGATATTCATCTGTGTTTTCACCCGCCCGTTCCTATACACCTCCATGGTCACCCATCCTACATCCATTTGTTCACCCATCCATCCAGTCATACCATCATCATCTGTCATCATTCCTCGAAAGCCAGGAGAGACGGGCAGGGAGAAGAAGCTTTATACCATTCCTAAATGAGACAGAAATGGAAACTGGTCCGCACCTAGCAACACACATAGCAACCGTTGCCATTGACGACATTGACGTCAAGGAGATTGTAGCTTGCGTGCCTCGTTAGGCCGCGGTAGGGAGTCGTGCTGGAGGTGTATACAGACAAATATTTATCAGACATGTGGGAGGTTTCCATTTAAAGGGGGGTAAACAAGGAAGAGAGAATATAAATAAAATTAATCATCTGCTTAGTAGCTGTTTGATGTCTGATATATGGGAAGCATCAACAGGCCGTGTTGCATATTTCCAGAATCATAAACAAAGACGTGACATAGGAAATGTAAGCCAATCCTAAATGTCAAGAACCTTTTTGATTTGTTGAAAATCCTTGAAATTATTTATTAAAGATTGAATGACAAACAGATATGCGTCATGCATCTAAACCAATAACTCCTGGGACAAAAAAAAAATATTTTTAATGACTATTATGTTATCTGCTATTCCGGTAAGTTGCAATTTGGCAAGACAACACAACCCCCTCTCCATTAACCCTTGGTTGCAGTTCGCTTCTCCCAAACTCTTTTACTCATTATCGCCACTCCTGATGATGTGTGTGCGTCTGGATTCTATCGACATGCACACGGGCCAACTCCCCGGGGGCCTGTCCATGACCGTGCCGAAGATGCCCTCTTGTTCAACCCCAAAACTGCATACGTGGGGTAGATTGGGTCTTATTGAAACCAATACCACCAGAGCTCATTCCCTCATCGCAGATTTCAATTTAAATTAAATTTGGGTAAACGTTCAAATAGCTTTGAGCGCCCGTGTACATTCTTGTTCGTTACCACATGTCTCGTGTTTTAGTTATGTCGCGTACGTCTTTCCCATAAACATCGAGAATAGGACAATGTTAAATATGTATTCGTTGTTTGCCGCAGTTCTGAAAATATAATGAAATGTGAGTCTTTGTCAAGGTTAAGGCATACAAATACAAACCCTTTCAGTACATTTTTGTCCATTCGCCGTAAAAAAGTGTTGGCTTTCGTCCTGTTGTGTGTCAGTGAATGAAATCAATCACAAAGCAAAGGCAGTTATATGACAATAAATAACAAGCACACGAACTGTGAAACTATACCTCCTCAACAAGTCGATTCGTTAACTTTCCTTCGTTTTCTTCAAATGATTTGGTTTCCGTCAAGACTTTATAATAAATAATGTTGATAATTATCATGACAATACAGGCTCATTTTGAGTGAGGGAGAGGTATGAAATCGTCAATCTGATGTGTGTATTCATAATTAATGCGGCTAAATATGTTCCTTTTATTTAAATATAATCATTAACATTAACAGACTAATTGGTTAATGCTATTTGTGTTCTTCATTGAAATTTTTAAATATTCTTCTGTTTTCAATTCAATGTTTCCCGTTGTTTCTATTTTCGCTTCATTTTTGGAAAGTTTTGCTTTCCATTGGGAAAAACGATTTTATGATAGACCCACTGAAATCGATACCCCTGCCAGGAGGACAAAAACCTCAAATACTATTGAAAAAAGGAAATCAATTCAATACCATCGGCATAAGATGTGAAGTTGTTAGGTTTGATGTGTTTCTAAAAAGTCACAGCTAGTACAGTTTTTTTTTATTTACGGAAAGAGACTGTATAGGTCTAACCTTAGTCTTAGCTATGGTTCCCAGGCCAAATTGTTGAATGTCGGGAACTGGAATCGTCAAAATTTCACATAAAGAAGCTTTAATAACGATCGTAACAATTATCAAGAAATCGATTCAAGGACAATTTCAATACCCCATTGTATCTCCCATATATTATTATAGATATCATGTTCGTACATTTCAAGATGTGATTATCAAGGCTATAATTACCCTATTGTTTCCCACAGTATATCATGTTCGGATTATGTCAGCGCAATATTCATATTCAAATAGGTGATAGACAAGGCTATTGAAATTATCTAAGATTGATCTTTTTTCTCGAAAGTCTTTGCGATCGTGTTTTCTAGAAATAGAACGCAAAACAGTTAAGATTATAGAATGATGGATATGCCGTCTTTCTACCCTGGCTGATCACGCATCAATCCACCCACGTATACAGAAGACAGAAGTCAGAACCATATACAAATGGGGAAAATGGGTCCATTTTGAAAGCTATCTACGAAAGATGTTAAACTGTTGAATTTGTTATGTTTTCTAAAAATGAACTTCATCTAGGAAAAAAGACGAAATCTGAAATAGGACATACCCAAATCGGGAAGCAAAACGTTCTCATGCATTTTAATTACGGCGTCTCTGCGCGCTACTGCATTTCTGGCACTGATAGAGCGCCATTTGGACGCACTGGTGATACGCATTGCAGTGCCGCTATCAGTGAGAGTGCGCGCGCTCCCCTGGAGAAAACGAATCTGGTCCGGTGAGAGATGAAAGTTTTACGAGAACATTTTACGATGTTTAAGCGTCACGGGGTGAACTAATACGGGTCGTAAATGTCCGTTTATGTCCTTTTTATTGGGTCGTCAAACTCGTTTTAAAAATGTCGTGGGTCATAGGGTTTCATCGACACAGAAATGCGCGTTTCCATTGCCTCATCTTTTACTTGAGTTGAGATGAGTTGAGGTTTTATTATCCAAACGTTCAATTACAGTAATATAACAATGATAACAATAATGCATGTGTGTTTAACAAATGACTTAAATGAAAAAAAGGGACCAGAAAATAGCACAACATGCTAATCATGTCTGGTACTTCTATAACTATATGGTATCCACCAAAAAAAACATCGATTTTCTGGGATTCCTGGGTAATTTCTTGTTCTCTATCAAACGATCGTAGAAGACTTAATAAGATATTAACCGCAAGTCAATTTTATTAGCACTGTACATTACCTTATTTAATGTGCGAACACAACAATGATTATCTATTACGCAACCTGAACATTAATTCTCTTGGTATTTTCTCTTGAAATTGCCCTTGAGTTGATTTCCTGAAAATCTCTATCATCCCATTATTTGAATTCTCAGGTATGGTATTGATCATGTTTGTCTGAAAGGCAAATATATATTCTTTATTCAATACGATTTGATATGATTTAAACTTTCAACTCCCATGTATCCTCCCAAAGAGAAAGAAAGACAGAAAAAAGGAAAGAAAGAAAGAAAAAAAAAAACTTCCTTGCATTATACTCTTCCATGATCAAAAGAATAGAAATAAATAAATAAATAAAGATCAGGGAAATGACAGATCGATAATCCTTATTGTCATATAGGTGCTGTACTATCCCGCTGTAAAGATCACATTCGTCTGGGCACTCTTTAAAGTAGCTATATTGAATTAAAAGATATCTCTTTGATAATACCGCCATCAGACGTAATCACATTATGTTAACTACATTTTTGTCATCGCCTAATTTCCCGATATTGGGGTAACGAAAAAACAAAGTAGGAGGAGGTACTTTCTCCCGTCGAATGGCAACGTAGGATGATTAATGAAGAAAAAGAGAATAAAAAGAAAGATAGGCGAAGAAAGGAGGAGACGACAGTATTAAAGCAAGACATAACAATAATTATGAACATTTAAAAAAGTGCAAGATAAAAAGGTATAGTAAATACTGGCTAAAGACCGCAACACACTTTTTAGGCTCTGGAGGGCCCAAGAGTGCAGCGTTTAGACTAATAAAAATGCAAAAATCTTCTCGCTCGGTCGCTATGCTCCCTTGCAATAATATCCTTCAAAATGTACAACTTAATATTGTACATGTAGAAAATCTTTATTGCGTTGGTATCACGGAAGCACATTTTACACTGTATGTTTATAAGATTAAGAGGTATAGAAATAAATTAGTGCTACAAACATGAACATTCCGCGGTTTTTTTTTTTTTGGGGGGGGGGGAGGGGCAAAAGTGCCATTTTGCAAGTTACAGGTATTCCGTAATATTGGTTGGTTTTAATAGTTCATTGCCACATAGTCTATATATATCTGCCATTTCAACTCCCATATTGATATCAATATACATGACAGAGGCCTAAAGTGGGAAATATAAATCCCACCCATGCCCAAGCTCCCTACTTACTAAAGTTTACCTATATACTAATTATTTACAACCCTTCGGACCGCACACTAACTACCGGCAAAGTAAACGTGAAGTGTGAGAAAAAGTATATTGCTTGTTTTTATACTACAGTACTGTTTTGCTAAGGAATGTAAATGTTTGATACAACAACACTTCAAAAACCTGTGAGGGGTAGTCACTTTCGTCACCTTCGCTCCTATCGTTCAGTATGCTCCCTCGTCCCTCACATTTTTGCCCCCCCCCCGGTCATGAAAAGAAATCGCCGCCCCTGATAGTATGACAAGCCGTCAGGATTGCATGGAAATATAATTCCAAAGATAACAGATCAAGATATGGTACACACAAACAAACATCTCTAGCCTACAGTCAACACAATCTCCTTCCTCTAAGACCCCAAGACAAGTGTGACAAGTGTCGCAAAAAGTATGTCATTCTCAGCGGTTAAGATAACTCAGATATTCGGGGTATGGTGTCCTCAAAACAGCTCAATGTGTGAAGAAATGAAACAGCACGAAAAGAGTTTTGAAGGTGCTTAATAATATGTACGGCACCTCTAATTTGATTATGTTATCAAGGTGACGTCCGTAGTATAGATACATACCTACCGTTGGCCTTGGCGTAATTTGGGTCTGGCTGTATAGGAGGCACCACAAATAATGTGAAGGGGAGTGAGGGAAGGGGGGGGGGGCACCGGGATGCATCAAAGGAAGGCCTTAGAGTGAGAGGATGATGCAAGAGGGGTCATTATCACCTTCGTTTTTACATTGCTTCTGTTCCTCTCTTCTTTCCTTGTTCTTTTTAGCCGTTCGATTTGGTAAGGGGGGCACATGAAGCGCCCTATGCCCCCATTGTCTACACCAACAATGAATACTGGAAAGGGGATGTCATTCATCCGTTAACGACCTCTGAAACAAACACAAAAATGCACACAAATTTTACTATACTTTCTCATATCCCTATTAATTATTACATATTACATACTATTAATTATCATATTACAATATTGCTAGTATTAAACTTACCATACTTTCTCATATGTTATGTATGTAGAGAAAGATAATCTAAGTAGAATCATTCAGATGCAAGAGAAAGTGAGATCAAACCTCGATAAACATTCCACTGTCTTTGGAATATGGGAGGAAAAGAGACACAGCTCATGCAGAAGATTTAGAGAGTGAGAAAGAGAAAGTGGGGAGAGGGCGAGAGGGAGAAAGAAAGAGAGAGAGAGAGAGGGAGAGAGAGAGAAAGTGGGGAGAGTGAGAGAGAGAGAGAGAGAGAGAGAGAGACGGATTAATTGATGATGACATCTAACATCGTATCATAAAATATTTCTAGAAAATAGCGTGCGCTGGTAATACCTGCGTCCTGTTTTGAATCCCCACCTAATGCTTTTCGTCCGAATTCCTGGAAATGATACAGGACGTGACGCCAAAAATAGTTGCTTGTCGGTTGCTTACGAAAATATGAATATCATTCTCCTTATCCACCTCACATGATCTAATGCAAAAGGAATTCGAAGTTGTTCGGGTTCTGCGTCAAATTCTGTATCAATCGTAATACAGCCACGAGGGGAAATGCATGAATCACAGTCATTTAAAATCATGTATTACATGATATCTGTGTTAATACTCCATTGTATTAGTTGGTCATTGCAAGCAGCAACAATGATGTGACGGCAGTCATTGAGACAAGCATTTTCTCTCTACTTGAGGAGAGAAAACCTCCCCAAAGGCTAAGATGCTTTCTTCCAAAGATAATGATTACAGCCGCAACAATTTATCTGCAATTAAATAAATAACAATCTGAGGACATTTAGACAATGGAGTTGATAAATAATAAGCCAGTTCATAGATACAATCTGCGCATGGGCAGATAAAGGTCATTTGTACCAAACAGGTAAAACCCACAGAGATGAATACTGGATATGCGCTCATAAAAGTTGTGTAACATTATTCATTTATGCACCAACGGTACATTCTATGATACGCAGGTGGAAGTATTCTTTTTAAGAGGGCAAACAAAAGGTATTCATGAAGCACATCTAGGACTTTGGCAGTTATTATTCTAAGATGCTCAAAGTGGAACTTCTCCATGTGTAAAAGATCTGTGGATATTTGGGGTCATTTGTACCATGTGCTATCTGTAAACTCCCTTATTGAATGCAATGCTACCTTGTTTTCAGCCTCTAAAGTGGGAGTACCAAAATAATTTATGTTAAAATGACCCAATAACATTCTTCAAAGTCTCAGATCTTATATGGTGTTTTTACATTCGGCGTACTTTAATGATACGCAGAGAGCACGTGACCATCGTGACATAGCCAATCAGAGGGCGGAAAATGCATGAGGCGTACGAGTGGAAACGTTGTGTTACGAGCATTGAATTGCTAATAAATGTTTCCCTTGTTTTCACCATTATTGACATTATGGCGTAATAGTAATACTCTCATTTTATCCTCTATATTTACAAATACATGTAGGTCCCATTAAATGTCTTATTCTATTTAAATAGCCGTTTTAAAGTTTTTTTTACATTCATTTCGGAGTGGGGCTTTTGGATAATTTTTGTAATAAGGAAACGATAATTTATCAGCTTAAAGAGAAACATTACAATTGTCCTCATCTCCCCAAATTTATCATAGACACCAATGGGAATACACAACTTGCCTTATTCCCTTCTCTTCTGCCCTTATAAAGTACCACGTACAAGGTATATCCTCAACCATCGCTACACAAGGCTTCAACACGTGAAAGGGTTGAGAAGGAGTATGACAAACAATAACACATAAGAATAAGATGAAGAAGGTAAACAAATACCTAAATAAATCAATTATTGGATATCTCGGGTTTTTCTTTCTTTTCATTAGCAATAACAATGTATCAAGTCCCAGGTATACCCTTTACCATCGCCACACAAGGCTTCAACAAGTGATATATATCTCCGGTGTTTCCCTCTTTTTAATTTCCGCGAAGCTTTCTTGAAATCTATATTTCACGAGGATATTCGGCCCAACCATGCTGACACACTCATCAGGTGGCCATAGTCTTGAAGATCACTTATCGAGACGTTCTCACTGGTCCACTTTAAAGTTCGTTATATTCACATCAAACGGCACCAACTACCGTGTGGCGCCCGAGATAAGCAGTGGTTTACACTTTCATCATCTCTATGTAGAGCGCCCTGTACGGGGTGGGCGTTTTGAGGGATGTTCATGCAAGTAGGAACATGCTCCTTTAACGACAAGACACATTTCTGATGCGGCAAACTGCACGACGCAGGCTATATTGAAATACAATAAATGCAAACATGAGCACCCATACCCTACAGGCGTCCCTTTCCCATAACCCGAGCCATTCCGCATCAAGGCGAATGTGCTCTACTGCAAAATTAGAACGCGTAGTGCTGTTTTGCCTCGGCGCCGTTTGGCGGTCTTGCAGTTGAAGAAGACGATCTTCACTGTCGCCTTTTATCTCGTATGGGACTAAACCCGCACTGGACGAAAAGTTAGGCGGGTGTAATGAAGGATTATATTAACACCTGCTCGTGCTTATGTGCCTCTAAATGCGGTGCATGTTATAACTGTCAAAGTCAATTTTTAGTTCAATGGATTATCTCTCGGAGCTACACAAGATGGTAAGGTTGTACGTAGCAGGCGGCATCCCGAGGGCCTGGCAAGCAGAATAAGATTACGTTCGGGAGTCATCAAGAGATGTCATGTCTTGATCGGGACCTGGGACACGAGGGGAGGGGGGGGGGGGGAGGGGTAAACCTTTTCCCCATTAAACGCATACAAGGATTAGAACAAGGAATAAGGATTAGGTACTCGACACCGTAGTGATCATGGTGATATATAAACGGGAGCTGCCGTTAATAACATCAAATGTTATAAACTAGTCAAATGGACTTACTTTGTTTTACCTTGCGACGTTTCACGTCCACTTCGGTACGCTTCGTCAAGCCAGGCGCCTTTAGCGGCAAATGGTTCTTGACCGGTAACGGGGTCGAGGAACTTTGGGAAACGGCAGCTATGAATGATTGTTCCTAAAAAGTATATCGGAATGAGAATTAGACCTAACTTGCATACGAATCATGATCAAGACTATCATTTATTATTCGAAGGGCGAGTTGAAAATCGTCCTAACCGTAAGACTTGCAAATAAAAACAAAGTAAAGAGAGTATTGGTTATAATCAACAGAACAAAATAGAGTGATAACCATTTTGCTATTTTGAAATTGGAGATAACTAAGACTAAAGCCTTTGTCAAAGTGGTGTTGCCTGTAACGATTTGTATACTGTTAATTTCTCTCGTTTGACAATCAGAAATACGCAGAAAATCCTGAAGCGACATCTTGTTCTTTCTGCCTATGTAATTATTACCAACCAATCCCTAAACCTTAAAGAAATAACAAATGAAAAAACATAATCCTCTACTGACCATCCATAAAATTGTACACAAATTCATGAACAATCATTTGTCTTTCCGTCAAAATGGGCAATAACACTACAGGGGTTGTTTCACAAAAATTCAAGTATTTTAGACTTTTCATAAATTTCACATCAAGAATATGAAGTCCCCTTGATAATACAAAATATCAATTTTTTGAATCAACATTTTATGTCTTTGAAAATAACTTTAAAAAAAATACTTTTAAAGATGCTAACGGCTTTCCATAATTATTAAGTCCAACTTAAAGATAAGTTCAACCTAGGATCTTTGTGAAAGACCCCCCTGTAGTGACGGAAGAGGAATCACCTCAGAACACCCGTATCTGGGCAAACGCTTTAATTTGCATTTCATACGGTAGCGTTTTATATTGAAAGAGACAGTAACTCGATGGAATGAACCATTAAAATGATTTACTAAAAAAAATAGTGGAAAAACCACCCTTTTGGCCCCCTAAAGTGAGTATTCTATCATCCAGCCCGCCAATACTATAAAGTGAGGAAGCACTAATGACAATTGATGAAAACCGGAATATTCTGACGATTAGGGATGAGAGCTATTAAAGTTAGCAGTTAATCCAT
This sequence comes from Strongylocentrotus droebachiensis, assembly GCA_035222895.1. NCBI lineage: Eukaryota > Metazoa > Echinodermata > Echinoidea > Camarodonta > Strongylocentrotidae > Strongylocentrotus > Strongylocentrotus droebachiensis. The sequence continues at coordinate 253,516 of JAVYIG010001127.1, forward strand.
TGCAATGAAGTTCCTTCAGGGATAATGTTGTATTAACTGAAATACGTGTACTGTATGTGTAACAAAATCTCGAACACTTTACCATTATATTATAAATCTAGTTCATCACTAGATGTTTTTAAAAGGAGATATAAAACCTTATCACTCAGTAGATATATTAGCAATGTTTGATCGGGTTTGTGTTTTTGTCTTTGTCTTGTTAATGTAAGTAAAACAAAAATCTTGTCTTTGTTTTGTTTGTTGTTAAACTTGTTCATCTAATGAGTATCTATGCGCTATACTTATGCTGTAAAATTTCAATCTGGTCCTGTTATACTCTCATCTTATCCTAATTTCAAATTTTCAGTTTCAGTTTTTGTGTAGGGGGCAGCACTAATAAGGCATTTCCTTTCTAGCTGTCTCCTAATTCTCATAAATACTCTTTTCCCCCCTACATTTTGTCCAGATTACCTGTGTGATGTACATGTATATTATATTGTTATTTTATATCTATATGTATGCCTTATTGTATGTAATTGCATGTTCATGTTATCTAAAGGTGTTTTTATAATGATGAATGAAATAAATTCGACTATCTATCTATCTATCTTTCGAACTAACTACTAGTTATTCTATTATTACTACTACTACTTTTCCTATTAATACTTCTACTAGTACTACTACTACTACTACTACTACTACTACTACTACTACTACTACTACTACTAATACTACTAATACTATTACTACTACTACTACTACTACTACTACTACTACTACTACTACTACTACTACTACTCCTATTAATGCTACTAATACTGATAATATTACTACTTTTACTCAACCACATGTATCTTCTTTGAATTTAAGTGTGATCATGGATGTGCCTTTGTATTTCGCTTGAAGAAAATATTGCTATAGTTGTTAATATGGTGTAGACTCCTGTTAGTTCCCTCTCACTAAAATCATATACTTTGAATGTGAAATAATTTGTCAAATATGAAAATATGTTGAGCTGGATTGTTTGAAATGCGACTTTGTTGCCCAGCATAATATGAGAACTTAAAAAAAGTTCATTACGCATACCTTCCTGCATCAACATGTTCATAATCAACAACGTAATGATTGGAATCAATACACATATTCTGCCCTGTTTATTTTCTTATTATTCTGTACCGTGCGAAAGAAGTTAATCGAAGGCAAATCTCAATGAACTTGTTTAGAATCGTTAAGAAAACAAGCTACGTTTTCCTCTCTTTTTTGTATTTTTCAAAATAAACCACTTTTGCAGACCGTGCGGATGATTCGATTTGATGGGTCAAGAAATTAAGAGATTAGAATTGATTTTTGAGAATACGTCAAGAAGTGAAAACAAACAGGTGGGATTAAGAAGCGTGAATCAACAGTGATGAAAGGAGGAGAAAACAGACAAATAGGAACTAAAAACAAATTATAGTTCGAGATTTAGAGTAAGAATGAGAATTTATTAAAAAAGAAGGTGATCTTGCAAGATTACTGTTATGCACGATTCCGGAAATTACAAGAGATGTTCTCAAAGTTATTTGAATTCTTCTGTTGGAAAACCTAAACAAAATGTGGGGGGGGGGGGGGGGGCTTGATTTAAGCACATGTACCTAGTAGGTGTATATTTCATGAAAGGATGGGTAGGAGAGGTGCCTTAAAGACTGCACCAAGGCGTATGCAGTTGGGTTATAACCTGCAGGAGTTGGGGTATTATGTTTATTTTATAAGAGTGGGCTGAAGCAGATTTAGAGAGTTAGACATTAAATTTCTTTTTCATCTTTCCTGTAATATGAATATAAGTAAGTGCAAGAGCTCGCGGAATCTACGAAGGAGAGAAAAGGGGAGGGGCTATTAGCTTTAAGCATGCACAAAACACAACCATTTTATATTAACACCACCTGGGATTCTGTTATATGCCATGACAGATTAATGCCATGCAGAAAAACACCAGAATAATTTTCCCCTCTAATTTCCTTCCTTCACAGCAGCAAGAAGATGACTTTGATTAACACAGAAACGTCAAAGGGAGACATGGCCAACCATGTGTATAGAAATTAGAATACAAACAACTGACGAGGGAATGGGGAGGGGAGAAGTGAAGGGGGAGGGGAGATGCCCTAAACAAAGAGTCAACGGCAAGCTGCAGTCGGTTTATAAGAGTCTACATTATTGTGAACATCGAATGCAGTCAATGGAAGTGTTTTATAACGACGCTCGTTATGCACTCGACTTCGAACCTTCATCACTTTGGTCGAGAGCACTTCAACCACTTGACCTCAACAAATGTCATTGCCATTGATTACGTCAGAGTGTGGAACTCGTCGCGACCTTGTGAGAAAATATAGAATAATAATATTGTCTCGCTCAAAGTTTGAGATTTCTGTGTAGTATTAGCGGCGCGTTATAAATTCATATGAATTACAGTGTAGTTTCTTCTTTTAGTATTTTGCACCTATAAGAACACCGTTTCTCTAAAATCCAATCTATTATTATAAATATATTATCATCGATACTAATTATATTAAAGGTAAAGACCAGTAATGGTCATGCGATTGCATTGTGAAAGAAACGTTGTGGAATCGATCAGAAAAGGTTGATCATCTAGCATCTAGCATCTGCAAGGTTCTGGAATCATCAAAATGATAAGAAATTTGGCCCATTCTTCGTAAAGTTACAAGCACTATACACAGAAAGATGTATATGGGACTACCCTATATCTCTCACACGACCATGAGAGAAACAAATTTACCAAATATATGAATTAGTAGGCGGTTTCCCGGCAAATTTTTTATCATCATGTATTAGTCAAAACATATTCTTTCACATGATTGGTAATGAGAGCTTCCATTTCATCTTTTGAAATTGGGGCGTTTCCAATACTGGTCTTTACCTTTAACAGTAGCATTATCATTAATATTATCATCAGTAATATCGTATTAATTACCTTTCTTGTAATTACATTGTACTATCATTTGTTCCAAGCATTACTACCATCATTAGAACGCTAGTACTAGTACAACAACAATAATAACAACAACAACAACTACAACAGCAACTACTACTACTAATACTACTACTACTACTACTACTACTACTACTACTACTACTACTACTACTGCTACTACTTCCACTACTGATACTGCTACATCATCTACTACCACCACTACTACTACTACTACTACTACTACTACTACTACTATTTCTACTACTACTACTACTACTACTATTACTACTAATACTCCTCCTCACCCTCCTTCTTCTACTACTACTCTAACTACTAGTACTAGTAGTACTACTATTACGATGACGACTAATTCCGTTGGTATCAGTACAACAATAGCTAGCATTACAACTATAAATATTAATATATACATATGCATTATTAGTGATGGTACTTGAATAACCTTGACACTCAATACTTTAGCAAAATTGCCTCGAAGAGTTTGATGAATACAGGTAGTGCGATTCATCGTGATGCAGCTATCATCAACAGATATATATTTCGCAGGGACGTGGAATATTTGACTACAGCTAGGGACCCGAATGCGACCCGAACTTGACCTACTTTCTCGCAGTCTCTCTGATATCCGTCATTAGGCTGCCGTTTCCAAGAACTGGTCACGACTCGTTGCCGGATCGATGTGTGAGATGAAGATGAAGTGGGCTGGGGGGATGGAGATAGATGTAAAAGATGGGATGGTTGCAGCGATTAATCAGCATTATAAACGTATTGATCGTGACAACTACCTACTTCAAGAACCATATCTTCTATATCAAAGGGAGATCCATGCCAATATCTAAGAACATATTGTTTTCGGTACAAGGTGCACTCTTTTATTCAAACAATATCACTGTAAGGTATGAGTGACACTATCATATTTTCCGGAATTTTCTTTATCTTGTCATCGGGTCCTACATAAGAAAAATGCGGATATGACGATGATAACACGGACGATGTTACTGCGTAATTGTAAAGTCAAAAATCTGCACTACTTTTGCTGGATGTTTATGATTTGGTGACCCGGCCTTAATTTGCTTGGGCGACATAAACCCCAGACATTATGTTTTGTGGTTAGGTGTAGTCTTAGAATTAAGTGAAGTGTTTAGTAAAAGGTTGAAGTTAAGGATTCGCGACTAGTGTAAGTAATAATTTTTCGCGAAGCATTTCGCCGGAGCAATTAAGAGTAAGTGGTGTAAACTGTCTTTTCCCCTAAAACCTTAAGAAAATTACCGTTAATACATTTATAACATTTCTATGTAGTACTGATATGAAATAAAACTCCTATATCAGCAACCTATCGTCTGTCTGCATTCTAGTCCCATATGTGTATTTTACGGTTGCCATATTTCTTAACACCTCCCGACGACCGCAATGCCTCGTCGCAGTTTCTCGCAATATTGATTTACCAAGGAGAAGAGAAGAGAGAGAGAAAGAGAACTAGAGAGCTCAAGGCCAATTGAATTACAGATGAAGAGACAGAAGGAGAGAGAGAATTAGGGAAAGGGAGAGGAAGGGAGAGAGAGAAAGATAGAAAGAGAGAGAGAGAGAGAGAGAGAGAGAGAGGGAAAGAGAGATAAAGAGGGGAGGGTTGAGGACGGGTGAGTCGCATGATGATGAAGAAGGAGAGATATATAGGAATAGAATGGAAAAAGAAAGAAAGAAAGACTGCAAAGAGACGTGTGCGTGCATGTGTGTGTGCCTGGGCATTCGTGTGCGTGAGCGTGTGTGTGTGTGTGTGTTTGCGCGCGCTTTTGGGAGAATGAGGAGAATAGTAAAGAGCGAGAGAGATTACTAGAGAGAGAGGGGGGGAAATAACATTCGTCATAAACCGAACTTGTGTCCCACCCATGTTGGACTGCGTGCCTCCCTGTCCGACATAAGACGCTTTGCATGTTGTAGCTGTCACATATTAGAGAGGGGTTTAATCAGATTATGAGTGAGCACGATCTCTGAAATGGGTTTGACCGCGAAGTCATGGGCGAGTACTTTGTGTAAGTCACGCATGCACGTACCCCCAGCCTTCTTCCAGTCGTCGCTGACGGACTTCTATGACCACCATTGTAATCGTCTTGTTCGTCACCATCCACATAATCCCCACTTTCCTGAAATCGAATCAATTTCAAGCCGCAGAACCGAGACTGGATTATGCGACTATGACTTACAGAAGATATACAAATGGTAATTAAGTAAGAAATGTGACATTAATCTAAACAAGACAGTGAGTCAATGTCCCTTTTATCTGAAATACGTATGTTTTTTAATTCTTGAATATCTTTTTCTAATTTTTTTGGTAAATTTTAACGAGCAATAAGATTATTATTCGATTTTCTTTATAATTTCTATTGTATTGCTCTTGGAAGTCGTATTTATTTAAATGAAGTGAAAATGAGGAACAAATGACTGTATTTCTTTTATTTGAACACATTAGTTAATGTTACCATGAAACCCATATAATGCCAATAAACAGACAATTAGAACGAAGTAAACTATAAAAAAAAAGAAATCGTGTAAAGGCTAAACAAAAACAAGATCAAAATCAAAGGTTACTTATGGTTTTGTACCTTTACTGGAAGAAGTAGGCCTACTTTAATTTTATCATTATTTGTATTTTCTATAATAAGTAGCAACAAAGGTAATAGAATTAAAAACAAGTCATAGAAGTAGTAAGTAGTAGTGGAAGGAGTACTAGTAGTAGAAGAAGTTGTAGTAGTAGTATTAGTAGTAGTAGTAGTAGTAGTAGTAGTAGAAGAAGTAGTAGTAGTAACAGTAGTATTATTGTAATAGTAACATTAATACCAAAAGTAGAATACGAAGTAGAAGTAGTAGTAGTAGTAGAAGTAGTAGTAGTAGTAGTAGTAGTATTATTGCAATAGTAACATTAATACCAAAAGTAGAATACGAAGTAGAAGTAGTAGTAGTAGAAGTAGTAGTAGTAGTAGTAGTAGTAGTAGTAGTAGTAGTAGAAGAAGAAGTAGTAGTGGTAGTAGTAGTAGTAGTAGTAGTAGTAGTAGTAGTAGTAGTAGTAGTAGTAGTAGTAGTAGTAGTAGAAGAAGTAGTAGTAGTAGTAGTAATAGTAGTAGTAGTAGTAGTAGTAGTAGTAGTATAAATGAAAGTAGTTATAGTGGTAGAAGTAGAATGACGTCGAACTGGACTTGTGCATGGTCGATTCATTTTACTTGATGTCATGGAAATATATGTTGAAGCTTCTGAGAAGACCAAGACAAGGGTGTGATGGAGAGCCGGGGTGTTGAAGTGATGCAGAGAGGGATATTCAATTCATTAGACGATCTCTTACTATTGCCACATCCACATCGACCATGCTCCTGATCTTCAAGGTGAACCTGGTTAATAGAAGAAGATTCCTGACGCCTTTCTTTCTTTTCCCCCTCTTTCACTCTCTCTATATGTCTTCTCTGTCTTTCTCCATCTCTCTCTTTCTATATATCTCGTTCTCTCCCTTTGTTTCCAGTTTTCCGTTTTGATTACTTGCTCTCTCACTCTCTCTGTCTCTCTTTACTGTCTTTCTCCATCTCTCTCTTTATATATATATATATATATCTCTTTCTCTCACTTTGTTTCCAGTCTTTCCGTTCTGATTATTTGCTCTCTCACTCTCTCTGTCTCTCTTTTTTGTCTTTCTCAATCTCTCCTCCTATATATCTCCTTTTCTCCCTCTGTTTCCATTTTTCCCGTTCTGATTATTTGCTCTCTCAATATCTCCCCTCTCCGTCCTCCCTCTCTGTCCTCTGTTCTTTGTTACTTTCCCCTTTTTATTTTCTTCTTCTCGTTTTTCTGCCCCCTCTCTCTGCCTATCTCTCCTCCTGCCTGTCTATCTGCCTCTCGCTTTCTTTTTAACCACTTCCTTAACACCTGTGACCATATCAATTTCCTTACTATTTACTATCTCTTCCTCTTTATCTGATTTTATGTTCTTTCCCTTCTTTTACTCTTCACTTCTCGTTTTTCATTCATGCTTCCTGTCTTTGTATTAAATATTATCTTTTTATTTCTGTCTCCTTCATTCTCGTTCTATCGCCTTAAATTTTCCCTCTTACTATTTCTCCTTCTGCAACCGCTATTTAAAGTTCTTCCCATATTTTTCTACACACATATACACGCACGCATACACACACACGCACACACACACACACACACACACACACACACACACACACTATTCTCCTTTCTACTGATACTCCCAGGCTCGTTTCCTGTTCACCTCTCCTTCATCCTAATTATACTTTCTAGCAGTCTTCTTCTTGTCCCCTTTCTTTTCCTCTCCATCTCTGTCTAATTTTCTTCCGCTCTCTTTCTTCTTGACTTTCAGGCACATCACATTCTCAGTGTTATTTCTTTTAAATTCTCAAATTGCAATTTCGAGGTAACGACGTGCTGCCTTTTTAATTGAATGAATTTTAGATACATGTGGCAAAGGTGAGTCATAACATTTCCCAAAGAAACACATTATCTATATGATGGAGGAAAAAGGGGTCATGGGAAGGAACGTGAAGAACACGGTGTTAAAAATATCATATCTACATTGACTTGTTAAACAATTGTTCAGTTTCATTAGGCCCTCAACATTTTCGTCCGATTTATTTCATCTTAGTTGATAAATAGCAATCTACTCTAATTAAGCAAACGAGAGGAAAGATGAAAACAGGCAAATTCCAACGATTCTTTGGAACTTAAATTTAAATTTTTCATATAAATTGCCATTGATTATAAAGGCAGGGTCGGAACTGGTAAATAAAGGGTAATGTTATGAATAAGGGGGAGGGGTGGTGCGTGTGCCCTTTTCTCTTTTAAAACCTACGTTAGTATACCTTGGAAACACCCCCCCCCCCAAAGAATAATGTGCCCTCTTAATTGACATTGTTTTTTTGTGCCTCCTTTCGTATTGATGACCCAAAAGGTACCTGGAAATTTTACAGACCTTTTGTTTTTGCCTTGTCGGTCATTGATTTGTTGAAACTTTGCCCCATCCCTTTTACAGATCCTTGGGTCTGCACGCGAGGTTCTTATTCCCCCGAACACCCGAGATCTAGACATCTCTCCATTCCTTGTGTACAATGACATAACTTATTACGATAACTTAAAATGAAATGGATCGAGACATTTTATTTCTGCGTGGTATCGAAAGTTCCCTTGTGTTCTTCTTTGGCTCATATTTATACAAGCTTACTGAGCCTAAATTTGAACTTACTATGTACTATAACTTATGTAATTAGTTGACATCTAACTTAATAATAATAATAATACTCAGTTTTTTTTATAGCGCATAACACATTACAAGATAGCATGTCCCTATGCGCTTCAAATAGAAAGGAAATAATTACAAGAACAAGTCGTACAAATTAGAAAATCCACTTAGAAGCAAAGAAGTACATGTAGTGTTGGACGCTGAGTTCATGAGTGTACACTTTTAACATTGAATAAATACGTTTTAAGAGAAACCTTAAACTTGTTTAAATTATTGTGATTTCTCATGGAATCTGGAAGTAAATTCCATAAAACTAAGGAGGCGTGCGTAAAAGAACGTTCACCGTATGTTTTTGTTGAGGTGGGAGGAACAATGAATAATGATTTTGAGCTTGATCTTAAAGTACGAGTAGGCCGATATAATGATAAAAGTTCACATCAATAAGAAGGGGCAATGTCATGAAAGCATTCGTATGCAAAAACTAATAGTTTAAACAAAATACGGGAGTGGACAGGAAGCCAATGTAGATTTCGTAGTACAGGAGTAATTGATTCGTATTTCCGAGCTTTTATGAATATGGGCCCTGATGTTAACTTGCCAACTGATATTTCTTTTGCAAAACGCCTCGTTGCAATGAGAATGGTTTTAATTACTTGTAATTCTGCTATCACGAAATGCACTTGAAATGGCTAATTCTGTGCTTGAGGGAAGCCACTTAAAAATCTGTCCTAGCATTTAAAAAATTAAAAAATTACCATAATAATATGAACGAAGTGCTCTGTAAATTCTAACATGAGAACAAGGAAAGATATACGAACGCAACTTTTGTTCTTCTTCAATGGTGACCTTGTTACGATGACGCGGATGATGATGATGACGCGGTTGTGATGAATGCCCAAGGACGTCCACCAGCGTGATGGTAAGAATCGCTGACGACGACCCATAAAAATACTCTAACGTTTACCAAGAAAGAGAAATCTAATTCTAGATAACGCACCGGAAAGAACTTATCAAGAACATAGAAACATCCACGAAATAATAATTTCACCCCCTTTTTACAAAATCAATGATGCTTTGCTTTATAAGTGACTAATGATGTGTTCTCGTGAACATAACGCCCACTACACCGTGGCGAGAAAGCTGTCGTGATGAAACATCGCACAGTAGATTGAAGATTCCAGGAGCGCATTGATTTTTGTCTACGTTCCTGGTCATCGTTGTCATAGTGATATTGGAGGAGAGATGGAGGAGGGACGGAGGATCATCTTCGTTCAAGATGCCATTGATTGTCAGAGATGGTCGTTGATGTCGGTTGGGGATACCGTTACACTGCGTCGATACTTGGAAGGTTGAACAACGTGCTCCCTCAATTTCACGTTTTCTCGATAAATCGTTGACGGAAAAGTGCATGCTGAAAATAATTACATTGGACAAGTTGAATCATGACCACAAATATAATTTAAGGTTACTTTTAAAGATTAAAACTGGTTTGTTGCACGTGATAAAGCAAATAAGAAAACTGTTATAACAAGCGAGAGAAAGTGTTAGTACTGTTTCTTCAGGTCATCTCGTCATAATTTCGACGCCAAAAATAATACATGTAATTTCCTGTAAAGACAATTAGTCAACAGTCGAGCAGTTGGGAATAGGAACGAGAAAAAAAAATCAACGAGTTAAACTATAACTGAAAGCGTCTTCAACGATTCCTATAAGCTCAGATGGGTTTGTTGTAGTGGTGTAGGTGGGGGGGGGGGGGGGGGGATGACCCACTACAAATAACTCGTCTCTTCTACAAAATGTTTTCATGTATGTGATCTTCTTGCCACCACCCCCTTAACTGCGGAATCCCAAAGCTCCATCTTCACCATGTTCTATATTTTCTTCGGATGATTCCAGCTAATCCTCACAATACAAGCGCCCTTGACATTAGCGAGAGATGGTCGGCTCGATGTTGACTGAAGAATACAAGTCAAACATGCCGCAGGCTGCATCATAAAATTATGGTCATAAGCATCTTCTATCCCTTTTCCAACCCCTATTCCGAAGAAACAATTTCATATTTAGGGGATTGTTTAGAGTATTAGGTCATGGTGCTATGAGAGCCCTATACAAAGGTAGTAGCGATGATCTGAAATAATTATAACACCAACAAAAAGCCTAGAATAATATCTATCGAATGAACTCAAAGTCAAAGTTTTCACATTGTCTAGCTTTTAGTCACACCACACTTTCATAAAAATTACCAAAGTTTTCGGTGTAACTTTTTATCTACCCCGCATACCTGAAATTTCCCCGTTTTTCCTATCCTCCTCACAAATCACTTAATTATATATAATATTTTTCCCTCGATGATTCCAGCTGATCCTTATTTACAAGCATCCTTGATATAGAGTAGGTTGGCCCGCTCAATGTTGACCGAGAACTACAAGTCAAACATGCCCCAGCAGCCCCGTCATATGGTCCTACGAGTCTCCTATTCCATGTTTAGGTGGATGTTTGCAATATGACGGCAAAGTATCATCAAAGCCCTAGGGACGATGTGAAATGAAAGTCCAACAGAAAATTAAGATTTAGGCGAAAATGTAATAAAAGAGACATTCTACTTCATTTGTCTTCAGGTTTTCCCTGCAAAAGGATTACCGTTGCTCGAACCTCTTGTCAGGATCTCACTTCAGAGTCCACCCCATCCTAACCTCTCACGAATCACATGCATCCAATATTTCCCTGTATGATTCCAGCTTATATCATAAAAGCATCCTTGATATAGAATAGGATAGTCCGCTCAATGTTGACCGAGAACTACAAATCAAACAAGCCACGGGATACGTCACAATGTTCTAGGAGTCTTATATATCATGTTTAGGAAGATGTTTGTAATAGTGTTATCATATTCCTTTAGAGATTGTAACAATAAGCCAAATAGGAAACAACGATTCTCGACAAATAAGGTCAAAATAAAGTTCTCTATCAGCTCCAATCTTTTTATGCCAAGCCTGCCTGTAAAAAGACGACAACAACAAAACAAAACAAACCCAAAACATCACAAATAAGATTTGCTTCTCATTTCTTCTTAAAAAAGTATACAAACATCCTTGAAAATATGACGGAGTACGATTGCCCGTTCAAAGTTTACCGTGGACTATACCAGTCAAATAGCTTTCAAACATGCCGCAAGGCTCCATCATAGGGCCTTAAAGGTAGGCGTTACTACTGCAGCTAGAAGGGATTAGACCACACAGCAAGCCATCGAGGTCACTGTGACAGGTGGCTATCTCATTAACTCAGCTCTCATTTAACATAAGAAAAAGAGGATCATGGGGGACCAACAGGCACCGATTTGGGAAGTTTTCTATATAGAGGGAGCAAGTAGCTACAAGTAGGACAGTGTGCCTTTAAGAGCTTCATATTCAATGTTGAGGTGGATGTTTTACAATGTGATGTTATAGTTTTGTCATAGCCCTATGCGGGTAGTAGCAACGATTAAAAAACAAATTCAATCTAGAATCATAGTCATGGTCATCATCGTGGTCTTAATAAGAAGTTCGATATTTTATTGTTCTTTCATCTTAACCAAGCATTCATAGAAATTCTCAAGAAAAATTGCCACAGTGCCACCTCTGGTAGAATATCTAGATATGAGTGTTAACCCCCTCCCCCTCCCCCAACATCGCACCTGCAGAAATTCATCTCCCCCTAAAAATATCTGGCTCATCATATTCAATATTTTCCTTCGATGATTCCAGCTGATCCTCATGTACAAGCATCCTTCATATATACTAGGATGGGCCGCTCAATGTTGACCGACAACTACAAGTCAAACATGCCGCAGGCTCCGTCGTATGGTCCTACGAGTTTCTTATTCCATGTTAAGTTGGATGTTTGCAATATGACTGCAAGCTCTCTGAGCCATGCAGCAGTAATAGCTTGAAATAGGCCTTTAGAATTCTAGTAACATTAAAATATGTTTAAGCTCGGGTTTATAGCATATAAAATGCCATATGCTTGCCGGGGAAGAAATGTGGTATTTCAATCAATTTAGTATAAAGTGTGCCTACTATAATCATCTTTCATTTCAAGGAAGTTTGCGACAGGACGTAAAGTGTTTAAAAGTTATACATTTCCACAAAGCACAAGGAAGATCTTCATTAGCCTGATGATAATTATGAAAGTATTGTGATGTAGGGCTATAAGATAAGCATGGTATACATTCAAAAGACATTTACGTTAGTGCCACGCACGGTTGAATAAAATCCACAAGTCGATTTTATTCATTGAAATAATTTCATCGAATTAACCGATTCTTCTCTTACAGACATCTTGTATTACAATGTCTCAAATTAAAACTAGGTGTACGGATCTCGACCACTTCGATTAGGCTATTGTGACGTGGGGTATGGAATGGATTAAGATGGTTACGCTTGCTTTGATCGAAATAAATACGAAATTAACAAGCGTATCGGAGCAAGAAATGATCACAAAACAAATTATTGATTACAATCGAGTCCCAAGGGTTACCAGGAATCTGTAGACACAGGATTCGGGTGAATTTCACCTTTCGACCTTTTCCCTGACCCTCGGGCCATGACCCCAACCCATGTTTTAAGTATTGATCCAGAAAATACGTAATTTGGGAACATAAGGAAACATGACGTATATTATGGATTATGTACTTTCGGTGGTTTCGGTGCTAAGCATCTTGCTTTAAACAAGTCGATACCTAATTGTAGGCATTATTGTCTATTATACAACGTTGTTCTCAGCACGATGTTCTTTTCGAACAAAATAATTTTCTAGACAAGGGCCAATTAACAGAGCGATGAAAAGAGTAAAGCAAAAAAGGCATGCCACTCATATAGTATTATATCCCATCAGGTTTATATAATAAATGAATATAATAGTGTTTAGAAATAACTGGTGATGCAGATTTGGGGATAATTGTTTTGATCAATCTTTGTTAATTTAGAGGCTATAAAATAGTTCCGAAAAGTAATTGTCTACAAAGGTATCTCTCTATTCATGATAACTACTCTGATGTCTCCTAGTACAATGTTTAGAGATATTTTTAATACAATAATGAACATACTACTCTATTAATGTAATTGGTATTCACTTATTTTTGTTTTTATATACTTTCCTTCCCACGCTTGCAAGTAAGTAACTAACTCCAACTATATATATCACCGTCTATATATTATGTACTCTGCATGTTATCTTGTTTGTGCTGAGTGTACTTGTTAATTATTCACCATATTGATGAAGCTATATACTTTGTACTTGAGATAGAAACTTAAAATCATAAATGAAATAAATATGCATTTGTTAATTTGCCCATAAGTTACATAGTTCTTGCATGAAAGTATTGAAGTTGGTTTGACGTCCACAGATATATTACATTATTGCTTCCTTTGTGCCACCCCAAACAAAAAAGTAACTTGTAATATGATATTATCTCCGTCCACTAATGCACTTATTTTGAAACGCATCGAGAAACTACCGCAATCGATAACTTCGCTATAGAGGAACTGCTTCGTGGGCAGATTAAAGGTGAAAGTAATTGGTGTGGTACATTACTTGTTCAATTCGATCTCGTGTCAAGTTCGTTTGACCAGACGGGTGCGTCGACTCGATATTGATTTCAGACGATCGATGGGTGATCGATCGTAATCAGCTGATGGGTCATAGGCACATGCAATGCGGACCTGATGCGGACAATCGACGCGCACTATTGCATGATGAGCCATTCCCCGGAAACCTCTTTGCCTGGACATCTGGGTAAGTTCCCATGATACTTGTCGCCTAAAAGCTGCTGGAGTCACTGATATCATTAAGCCAATAAAATCATGCCGGCATGTATATGATCTAATTAAATTGATCATTTTGTTTTCCCCAAGACCTTTAATTTGGTAATGTTTGTGAAGGCATCGTAACTGAAGGTCACAATATGCGTCATCATGATGAATTGCGATGCAAAACAATATTACTCATGAACAATGGCTCTACTGACAGGGATTTGGGTGGCATGTGCTCCTTAATCAATTAACGAAAACAAAGGAAAATACATTTTGTTCAGTCAAATGATTGAAGGGAAGAAAGGAAGGATTGGTACGAATGTGAGTGTGTGCGCGCGCGTTTGTGTGTGTGCGGGGGGAAAGGGCGGGGGGGGGGGGGGGGGGGACGTGAAAAGAAGATTGTGCAATTAGCCTTACATTTACAGAAGTGGGAACAAGTGAAGTTTTCATGAACTTTTAACACTGGGTTATTGTAGCCTCTTATTAATTATTTTTTCAATTTATTTTATAGATTATTTCTATTATTCTGTCGCTCCAATTATGGGTAATCTGATGAGGCTAGGAACAGTCTGTGGTCTGTATGTGGAAGTCTGGTCGGGTGGTGTGTGTGTATCGTGTGTCGCATGGTGGGGGGGGGGTAGTAGTGTGTGGATGAGGGTGTTGGGAGTATGTTTAACGGGGGAGGGAATGAGAGAATATACAATACATTTCTTTCAAGTTTACTTTAATATTTTTGATCATATATATGAAAACAGTTTATGAAAAATGTACTTTTGTTTTCTTTTTGTTATTGCCATTTATGTTTCATCCAAAATATCAACATACAATGTATTCAGTTTTGTTAAGAATGATTTGTACGATATGTATTTGATCTAGGAGAAAATAATGCAATATATATATATATATTTTAAATCCCCATTAACTAGACGACCTTGTTACCTTGCATTTCATTCGTCTAGTAATACTGGTGCCCAAATGACACCAGGGCTGTCTTAACGGTTGAACATTTAATTGAATTACATCACCAAGAATGACGCGTGCGTAGCTACCGAAGTACTAAGAAGAACAAAAAGAAAAACCTAAGAAGGAATAAAAAGATGATGAGAGAAGAAGAAGAAGAAGAAGAAGAAGAAGAAGAAGAAGGAAAAAAAGGGGAAGAAAATTCCACCTTGTGTAGGCCGTGTGTCTTTCTTGTTCTTGTACCCATTGTGTTTTGTCATTGTTCTCAGTTTATTTTCATATCCAATCTTTTCTGATCAATTATGAGAATACATATTTTATGCCATGAATATTAGAAACTCATGGTCACATCGGCATCTATTGAAATAACGCAAGGCCCACTGAACAAGATCATCCATTACATTTACATCACGGTGGCGTTTAGGTATGAGCACTTACAACTTTTCAGGAGATTATGAACTCCATGTAACCCCTTAACATTTTAGAAAAAACAAACAGAAACAAAACACGTCACGGTTGGTGACTTTATTTTGACATCACGGTTTTGACAGGCCATTGTCCTTCGTGTCAAGTTGAAAAACCACAACATTCTATGTACACAAAAAAGATATTAGGCTCTCACCTGCTCCCACCGTTCCCAAACTCACGGTCAAATGTTCCTTCAATTATATGACACAACACCATCTGAGCAAATCCTTCATTACCTTTACGTAATGTTGGCGTTTGGAAATTTTCAAGGTGATCCCTACCTCACCTAATGTTGTGTGATAATAATATAATAACAATCTGTTCATTTATAAAGCGCTCTCATACATTTGGTTTCACATTGCTTTACATGGTATAAATAAAATTACATGAATTAAAGTTAAATAGATACGTCCTACAGTGCTTCTAAAAGGTGTCTGTGTGGGTGCTGTACCGATGGTCCGGGGCAGTTAATTCCAGAGGCGGGGTGCTTAAGATTGAAAAGCATTGTCAGCTGTCACTGTGGATGTTATGGGTATATGGAGAAGATAACTGTCTGTTACTGAACGAAGACCGGGTCGTGCTGTATGATAAGGTGATATAGTGCCGAGATAAGATGCGACTTGGTTGTGAAGTAAATTGTTAAACCCCTTTCACACCGGATCTGCGTAGAGTTGCGTAGTGTTGCGTACCGACTACGCCGAAGTTAAGCTGCGTACTCATGAATAAATTGATGCTTCCGCGTAGTCCCTGCGTAGGTTATGCGTAGGCTTGCGTACGATGGCGTATAGTTACGTACCATGTGCGTAGGCACCGCGTACCTACGGCGTAGGCAATTGGCGTAGGGTTACGTACGCTTGCGTAGGCCTGGCGTAGGGTTGCTTAATGTTGCGTACGGTCGCTTACTGTGTGTGAAAATGCCATGTAAACATGCAATAGACGCTCGTTGGATCCGCGAGTGTAGCCATTGGCGCTTTATAAACCTATATAAAACAAAATATGTTTAAAAGACAGTTCAATTTATTGTATAAACGAACTTGATCTTAGTAAAATAATAACATTCTGACAAACTGTGACATCCAAGGGGCGGTGGGTCTCTTTTGCATGCGTGAAATAGGGCTGAAACGCCAATTTGCGTAAAATAGTGAGTGAAGAAAATAACATTTATAAACCTGCCATACGTTTTAATAGTAATGGGTGGCATTGGTTCACGTTTTTGACTGTTAAATTTTCTGTTTTATAGTAGGTATTAACAACTGCTGAGGTTATTTTGCAGTATATGTTAATTTTTTCAACCATTCCTATTTTCCAAAAAATGCAGACATTTTTGTGGATGTACTTCATTATTGTACCATGTATCATTCAAAAGGGTAATAAATGAACTTTCTTTTGATGTACATTGCAAGGTCACGTGATGTGATTTGATACCTCAAAACGCCAACAAAAGAGAGCGCTTATTTTGATTTGTGAATAAATGTGGACAGAAGTCTGATATGTGTTGACCATATCCCTTTTTTCACTCATTTGTAAAATATCATTCAATAACAGTTTCCTGAAAGTTTGAAGACGATAGCTGTTGTCCTTTGTCCGTAGCGTATATGTGTGTGACAATGTAATGATATAAATGTTACTCATTTATTAGATTTAAAAGAAATACTTCTGACATACACACTCACTCAGTCTCACTAACAGAGTGAGACAAAATTATTTCTTTGCTTATTTCAATTAAAAAAATTATATTACAAATATACAAACAGGACCACAAACGTACACACAAGCAAACAAACCGACAAAAATACATACAGATTTCCACAAAACATAATAACATTTCGCATGAGGCATTAGTTTGTGAATCTTAACTCTGTTTATTATATCAACAGCTTGAGATATCAACATCACACATTGAATAAACCATAACAAAACAAAACATGTCAGTCTGACAAACCTTGTAGTAGTACAAACAGAATTACAAGCAAAAAAAATACAAAATAAAGTCAAAGAAACACTTTTTCTTCATGAAAAGAATAAATGCGAGAACGCACACATGTAAACAAAAACAGCATTTCCTTTCAAAATAATGATCAATACCTGTCAAGTTTACATCCGGGTATATACCAAACAATATCTTTATACGTTTTTAATGCTTCGTTGGACTGGCGTACGGTAGCGTATTGTTGCGTAGGCTTGGCGTACAGTTGCGTAGTGTTGCGTAGACTTGCGTACGAATTGCGTACTGTCTGCGTAAAGTGTCTACGCCGAAGGTACGCGAACAAAATTAAACATGTTTAATTTTTTGCGTTCATCTCGCGTACCCATTCGCGTCCCTCCGCGTACAGTTGCGTAGGGTTGCGTACGATCGGCGTAGGGTTGCGTACGATCGGCGTAGCCGGTACGCAACTCTACGCAACTCTACGCAAGGCCCGGTGTGAAAGCCCCTTTAGGTTAAAGTCATGATTTGACAATTGCACGTTGTTTCACGGGGAGCCATTGGAAGTGTTTGAGCAATTGGATCACAAGGGCTTGTTTGAGAAAGAAAACAAAAAGATTAAACAAAAGAAGCGTCATGGTAGATGATTTTATTTTGATATCAAGCGGTGTTATGGCATTGGCTCTACATGTCAACATTCTTTGTATAAGCAAGCCAAAAGACAAAGACATTAAAGCCTAACGAATGCCGATCGATAAATGCACTCATTGCTTTTCGATCGCAAGAGGAGGGATAGAACCGCAGAAGAGGAAAACAGTGGCATTACATATTATATTTGAACATTTCAGAAGAAAGAGACCACATGTTTCCATCTCTTTCCCAGGGATAGTAATACACCATCATGCCTCTTTTTTTTATATCTGCTTCGGTACACAGCAAAGTCCTTTTCTGGATATGGCGCCTCTATAAACCGTAACTCGCAGTTTTCTGGGCGCTATTAAAGAAGGTGACACCAATAGTAATTCACCCAGTGTTAACGCACATATGGATCTCAGTAGATCAGCGGTCTATACCTAGTTGTCATTCTCTTACAAATCTTATAATCTAAGCGTTTGGGCTAAATATGTCGACGTATGCAAATGTACAGGGGCAGCAGAAAATGGGCTCAGATGTACTGATATTGCAAAATGCTAACAAAAAATTGAGTGTAATGGCGTTTATCATTGGATTTTGAAACTCCAAATTATCCATTTACATGATCCTAGAAATCCACTGCGTAAAGTTATAGCGGGAGGTTTATAAAACAGGATAACGACATCACACAACAAAACAATGTCAAGCCACACAACAACAACATTACTAAAGGAGTGAAAAAAGGGAGGGGAAGGAGTGTCACTAGAATGGAGATATGTTTTGACCTTTGCGATACTAAATTACGGAGAAATAAAACACTATCAGCCTACCTGTAAAGCACGCTTAGAAGTCTGATATCTTGCACTATTTTGCTTATGTAATCTTCAAAGACCTACAAGGTGCTTCATAAAAAAAAACATGCATTGGTCTTTATATAACACGTGGTTTTGGTCTTTGTTACGACAGAGAGTCTTAGATCATGTAGATGCCAAAAGGAATTAAAGGGTTTCGTTCTGGTTATTTTTTGGGCATAGCGTATTATGATCTTTTTAGGCTTGTCCGACCTGTTGTATTAAAGCTTATATGCTTAGATTTATTGAATGACGTATGGTTACGAACGAAATTGCATAAATACCACAACATACGATATTATGTAAGTAAGGCATGCTTGTGTAAAAATGTCAAAACACAAATGTGTCATAACAGGGGTTTCATAACTCCGAACATTTAATGCATTACACGAAAGGTTCGTTGCTTCGAAGGATCGTCATTTCTAAAGTGAAATAAGGTGAATATTTCCGAAAAAGCTTTTATAATGTCGAAAATCAAATTGGATTCATAATCACGCAAATAAAAAACGGTTCATAATTTCGAAAATAAGATAAGGTTCATTATTACGAAGGTTCTAAATTACAAACCATTACAATTATATAACCCTTTTTCATTTATGGGATTATGAACCTTTTGAAAAAAAACAAATGTAACAAAACAGATGAATTTATGAAACAAGTACAATTCCAAACCCTTTCATTGTCTCTGTCTGTCCCTTGCACACGACACGACTTTGGACTGACGCAGTATTGCGTCAGCGACTGGAGCGCAAGTCTCTGACGCACAATGAAAGGGTAAAGTCGTAGGTCTACCTACAGCCATGATTGCAAATTTAACATGCACATATTATTGCGTTCAATCTTTGACGTATAAATCAATTGCTTTTACTGGATTGATCGAAGAAGGTAACGGCAGAGAAGGATGCAGAGAGAGAGAAAAGGCGGAGATGTTATTGAGATTCGAAATAGAGAGCATAAAGGAGAGAGAGAGAGAGTGATACCAGTAAAACGAAAATATCGAGGTTACAGACACTGTACTCTACAGAAACTATTCTACTATACAGACACCACAGACACCATAATGTGAGTGATAATGACCAAGGAGTGGAGTGTGAAAACCAGTGCATCAAGAAAGAGAGAGATAAAAAGAGAGAGAGTGGGAGAGAGAGAGAGAGAGAGAGAGAGAGGGAAAGAGAGAGAGAGAGAAAGAGAGAGAGAGAGAGAGCGAGAGAGAGAGAGAGAATGGAACGGTTAAAGACCATATACTATAAGGTCGTGGCTATAAAGAAAATGTTTGTCCGCTAAAATGCTTTCCATGACGTCACAAAATATATGAAGCAGTGAGATATATTTATTTGTGCATCAGAGCGTGCGATATGTGAAGCGGAAAGCTTTCACACCCATTGGTATCATATATTGAGTGGAGTGCAATAATTGTGCATTAATACAAATTTAACAACGGACGGTTTCCCTTTCGGTGGGGGGAGGGAGAATCGTGATGAGAGCTTAATGGGAGAGGGAGAAAAATATAAAGTATTGCCAATCAAGTTTGAATAATTTTCCTTAACTGCTTTATAATATTATATATTGTATTATATTATTATTATATTATATGAAATGGTTGTGAAAATGTAGTTTATTCTTGATAGATAAAGTTTAGATCTTTTGAGGACTTTGTTGATCAATCTCTTTGTCTCTTCATGTAGCTCGGAGATGTTAATTTCCCTTATCTATGACGAATAAACCATATTGTCACTATCATTTTATGAAAGAGGTAAGGAAAAATACTTCATCGGCAAGATTGTATATAACATTTATGTGTGGGTGTGTGTGTGTTTGCGTCTAGAGAGCGAGAGAGAGAGAGAGAAAGAGAGAGAGAGAGAGAGTTTCAGACAGACAGAGACAGAGAGAACGACAAATGAATGAAAAAAAGAAAGAGAGAAATAAAAATAAAAATATGAGAAAACGGTGACACGAAAATTAGCATGAGGGTTTAATACAGCCGGTACTACAATGTAAACAGTGGAGATTAACCGTGGGCAAACCTTGTTTATAAAAAAATTAAATATATCAATTTGTTTTCAGTTATTGAATAGTCGATGCCTTATAACCTGTATTACAAAATATCTTTGATGTCTCCGCTTTGAAGTCACTATCCATTAATTTTGTTTTCATAAATTAACAATTGATGCCAAAATGGGGCCCTTATTATCAAATTATCCGGCCGACCGCACAAGATAATAACCCAAGCTGAGATGCAAATTGAATTTTTGACCCAGATGTAGTTACCGGATGCCAGTCAGGCATAATGTGTTTTCAGTATAAAAGATTAGGGGAGAAAGGATGGGGTGGGGAGGCGGAGGGCTCAATAAAATTAAAATTTAGGATAGTCTATATTACATTTTGTATCGATTAATATTGCGAAAATCAGAGCCCAAATGTCAGGCCGGTCAGCCGACAAAGGAGCTACAAATGAAATAAAGAAACTTGCTGCCTTGCGAGCGGAATACTGATATAGTGAGGTAACATGAGTGTTTTTTTCTTTCGTAAGAGAGGGATTTGGTAAGCCATGTACGAAAGGTTGTTAAAGTGCAGCAATCTTCCGAACAAAAAAAACAAACATTTGAAGTGATTGATAGGCCTATCTAATATATTTGTTAACCTGCTCCAAAGTATTTTACAGGGTTATCATTCTTTACCTAACACACAGGCACACACAAAATAATACAGTTAACAACTAAATTATGTAATCCAAACCCTTTCAATATTTTGTAATTTGTTAAGTATGTGGAAAAATGGTTGGTCCTAATTATTTTTCTTGAAAATCTGTCATATCAAAACTTTCATCTTAAAGTACATAATGAAGGCCCTAATTCAGCCAGTCCACGTTTCATTCTTGAGTTACCAAAAACACAATACACATCGAAATTACAAGGGGTACGAATAGTTTAGTTGTTAACTGTATATACCTTATATACAGTTAATAACTAAATTATTCGTACTTTTATAAAGTCTTGTAATTTTTTGAAGTATGTGCAAAAATTGATTTGTCATGATTTATATGATTTATATTTCTTAAGAATGTGACTTATTGGAGCTAATATCTATTATCAAAAATAATTCAACAAAAGCCCTTATTCACACAGTCTACCTTTCATTCTTTAGTTACGGGGAACACAAAAACATCAATTTTACAAGGTGTGTGAATAATTTAGTTGTTAACTGTATATATATATATATATATATACCCATATATATATATATATACTGAGAGAGAGAGAGAGAGAGAGAGAGGGAGAGAGAAAGAGCGAAGAAGAAGAGGACTTAACAGAGAAAGAGCGGAACATTCGGGGTATTATTTCATAGTGGACAATGCACTTTTATCAAGTCAGAACCAAACTATTCAACCATTTTCCCGAAATTCCGAGGTCATAATTAAATAAGATAGAGTAAGATAGTGAATTAAATATGTTAGTGAGCAGTAATATATATGTGGTTAGTTATCTTTAAATGCATTTGCTACAATATTCGTATAAAGAAGAAGATACTTTTATGTCGCAAGTGTTTATCATAGATGTGAAATGAAAAGAGAAACAGGGGAGGTGGAAACAAGATAGAGCTACCTTTTCCTTCACCGTCTCTTCCTAATGTTGTCGATGGATTTGTGGAATCAGGCAGCAACATGCTGTTCGTGGAAATACCACCTACGCCATGAATAACAATTGAAGTACTTGTATCTGTTATATCATCAATCAGATCACGGTTTCCATCAATTTTCTAAAGATTAAGAACTCCCCCAACTATTACATTTGTGCGAGTACATCTATAGGTCGACTGGTGACATACTTTCGTCCGGATAGATTCCCTTTTTTTAATAAATCGCATTCCCTTATCACTGGTCTTGAAAATTATACTGAGGTATTGAATTTATTATTGAGATTTTGAGATGTCCCCCAACTATTACATTCGTGAGAGTACATCTATAGGTCGACTGGTGACATACTTTCGTCTTGATAGATTCCTTTTTTTTTATAAATCGCATTCCCTTATCACTGGTCTTGAAAATTATACTGAGGTATTGAATTTATTATTGAGATTTTGAGATGTCCCCCAACTATTACATTCGCGAGAGTACATCTATAGGTCGACTGGTGACATACTTTCGTCCGGATAGATTCCTTTTTTTATTTATCGCATTCCCTTATCCCTGGTCTTGAAAATTATACTGAGGTATTGAATTTATTATTGAGATTTTGAGATGTCCCCCAACTATTACATTCGTGAGAGTACATCTATAGGTCGACTGGTGACATACTTTCGTCCGGATAGATTCCTTTTTTTATTTATCGCATTCCCTTATCCCTGGTCTTGAAAATTATACTGAGGTATTGAATTTATTATTGAGATTTTGAGATGTCCCCCAACTATTACATTCGTGAGAGTACATCTATAGGTCGACTGGTGACATACTTTCGTCCGGATAGATTCCTTTTTTTAATAAATCGCATTCCCTTACAACTGGTTTTGAAAATTATACTGAAGTACTGACTTTAGTATTGAGGAGTTGTGGTTTAGTGGATAAGTCACCGTACTCTAGATCAGAACATACGGGAACGTACGGGGTTTCCCCGCCATGGCACTAACGTCCTTTGTAAAGACATAAATATACTATTGCCTCACTCAACCCGGGTGTAGTAAGCTGGTGCCTATAACACGCTAAGCTAAGGGAAATATACAAAGTCCTTCGGGAGCGCAGAGAGATTTTTCAGCACATTGTTTATATGAGTTGTACACAAAATTAATGGACTATAGTTATCATTAAAAAATGTCTAAGATTCTTTCCAAAGCACTGTAATTTTTCATCAAAGTTATAACGCTAGAGAGTGATGCCATCTTCCTCATCTTCTATGCATGACAGTGGAGAGAACAACATGCAGTCGTCATGTGATGTAATCGAATCATGCTTTCCCAGTAAGCAACCGATTTAAATTCTGAATATCCATCTAATGCCAATGAACTCCAACTCGAGGCCATCCACTGAGTACATTGGAACGCGATGTTCGGTTTCGCAGGTATGTCACTAATGGATATTTTTTGGAAGTACATTCGCCCGAAAACCAAAAAAAAAGCAACAACTAGGAATTGAAAAGGTAACAGCAGGATATACGTGGGTGTATCATTGTCTAAGTGTGTGAAACAAATTTCGGCTGACTGTGAGACGGAATGCCATACCGTCATTGGAAGGGCAGGGGGAACCCCCGCCAATGCACATTTCTATGGGCAATTTGCATAATTATTGTCGGGCGGGATAACTTGCGCGTGTACGTCTTCTAAACGTTGTCGGCAAATTCTACACTCTGATCCTATGACCCTACATTGTACAACCGCACTTGCTTAAAGATATCCACATCTTAACTAGTGAGCTGAATTGGGCTTTTACCATGAATAAATAAAGGAATCAAATCAAATCAAATCAAGAGGGAAGAGAGAATGGAAAAAAGGGCGAAAAAAGTCAAAAGGCAATGATAGGACTTTACCTTTACCCTCGTCTATATTTTTTAGAAAGCATAATTTTTCTTCTTCCAAGAGAGAGACCAGTACTCCCCCTATTATGAAAATGCCCCCAACATGGCTGGATTCACGCAACGCTACTGTCAGTTCATAATTTGTATCGCGAATTGAGTTTATCTAGTTCGATTTGGTTGTTCGTTTCTGTAAGTATTGCAGGCAATATCACTCTGCCCGCAAGGTACTGCCTGGCTCTGATGCACTACTGATAAATGCCCGCCCCTCCCTTCCCAAATAAAAAGAAAATCTAGGTATTCCTCTCCTGGAGCTCCAGGGGCTGTTGTGATGAGTGAGTATCAAAGTTCCAGGGACAATCAATCCATTCGATTGACCCCCTGTTGAACCTGCCCCGTCACAGTAAAAACAAAATCCTCGCAAAGTTGTCATCAATATTGAGTGATCGATTCTACTTCCCAGAAACGATTTATTGCCGAGTGGTGAAAGAACGATGGGGGTATCATGCCAACGAACAGGTAACCTCGGTCAAAATGTTGGAGTGCCCATACATTTTCTACACCTTCTTTTTTAGGAGGATCCACACGCCCCCATAGTCATTTTAAACCATCTACGCTTCCTATGGATCTAGGGATTAGTGTCATCGACGTTTTGACTATATCTTTGTTTCGATTGTTAATTGTTAAATTTTGTTTTCTGTCGACTCAAAGAATTATTTTATTGATTTTTGTATGAGTGTATATGTTATACAGGGGGGGGGGGTTTGGGGGTTACCCCCCTTTGGTATTTCTCTATGTGTAAACCCCCTAAAACCCCCCTTTAGATTTTTTTATTATTTGTTTATTTTATTTTTTATTTATTAAAAAAAAAAAGACCTTAAATCCCCCCCCCCCCCGCTTATTCAGCGGCTGGCTGAGTCGTTGCGAAATTTTCGCCCCGATTTATAAATGTTAACCCCCCCCTTAAAATCCTGCGTACGCGCCTGATGTTATATATATGTTTATCGCAATACCATCTATCACGACGAATTTCTATTGTTAAATGGACAATAAATATGAACCTTATGAACCTTATGACAGCTTCTAATGAATGTGACAAGTGTTAATTTGTCCGTTCCGTTTTGTTACTATCCAGTAATGCCACAATGTTCATTGTCATTTTCTGGGGGTAGAGAGAGATATTAGTTTGTGTTTAATATATTTTAACCAAAAAAAAAAACAATATTAAAAAAAAAAAAATTATTACAAAAAATATAAACAAAATCACATTTTAGGGGGCGGCAGCAAGTGCGTATAAGGGTATAACGAAATTTACCGAGGTCAAAGTGCCCTCTTTGTGCCTCACATTTTTCATGACTGATGTAGAATAGTTTAAGAATTGATTTCGGCAGAATATTTTATGATATGGATAAACGAGAGCCCCTCGGAGTACTAATCATCCCATTCGAGTGCCTTTGAACTATCTTAGTTAGATGTGGACATACACTGATATAAGTAAAATAACGACCAGGAAGCTAGTGTTTTCAGAATTAAAATGGCATTGACTCACTGTTACACGATAAGATTTAATACCACAACAAATACAGTGCAAACATAATGATCGTTAAACTAAATGTTTAATTTCATGTTCTACGAGTCGAAAGACGACTTAACACAGGAAGCCACCATCCCCTACAAATTCACTCAATCAACGTTACGTTTTGATAGCTAGGCCGTACCCTAAATTAAAGCCAATATTCCCGCATGTAATCACAACACGGGTGTTAAAATGGGCTCAACAAACGAATGAAGGAGAACCAAACAGGGTGAATCCATAATTATTCTTTCAAAATAATAAGTTATTTTCCATTTTTGTTTACTTCATGCTTGAATTCCCTCGAATATCAAACATTTGCAACAGCTACGTTCAAAAACCTTTTTTTCAATTTCAACAATAACAACGTTTGTAAGTTTATAATACAATATGGCCTGAGTTGACCTTTGACCGGCCATCTGAAGCGTGTCTGACAGGTGGATGTCACAAAGGTAAGCCTTGAATATCTGATTAAATAGATTGCTCTAACTTGCTTCTTTTTCCAACGAACCCGGCCGCGTCTTATCGCTGTGGTACGAAAATATAAGACGCAACCCGGCCAGAGTTGGCGTGGACAGTCGTCTCAGAAACTGAATGACGTAGAGATTAAATTACCGCTTTGGTCTTTGTTAATTTTGGAGAACGGTTTTGTAAGATTAAATTTCAGACTCACACCTCCTTCTCGCATAAAATAAAGGCAACGGGTAATTGAACGGGAAAGGGGTGAGACAAACGATAGGGATAAATTTGACCATACACACAGGCGTAGCCAGAAGATGGTGACACACTAAATCACAGTCACATTATGTTAAACATATACATATGCACAAACACACACACATACCTGGGTTAGGGTGAGGGTGGGTTAAAGGTAATACAAAGTTTTGGGAAATTTTGAAAATTGGGTAGATAGTGAATCTTTACAATTTTGATATATTTGGATGCCCCTGTGGATGTATTATAAGCACTAAAAAAATTAACCCCTAAAGCACTTCTGTTTTCGAGAAAAATTGAATATAAAAATTTACCGGTGCTCCCGGTAAATTTTGATAAATTTCAAATAACGCCTACGGCCGTACAATGGTAGCTGCGACCATGAAAATCTCAGAATATGTAGTTGTGATCTATAATTTCCAAACGGGAGTAGCTAATCGGTCGATTTTAGTCAAGAAACATTGTTAACATAGCTAAATTGATATCTTGACCTTGAGAGGGAGCTATACAACATAAAGAGTTTATTATTTATAATTTCATAACTTTAGACTCGATTTTAACCGTGACAACGATCACTGAATATTGTAGGATCGCATATGCTTCCAATATGTTCATTTGAACCAAATTCATGACCCCATACCAAAACTTTGTAATACCTTTAAGGTCCACTGATCTGTGTTTTTCAACCAGGGTGCCGCGGCACCCTGGACCGTCACAGGAGAACTTTAGGGGTGCCGGGAGAGAAATCAATTAAAGATATTTTTTGGATCCATTATGAAATAAAGGTAAATTTAGTGAAGAAAACAAATCTTAAAAACCGCTGTGTGTCTTTTCTTGAAAAGATTAACATTTGAACAATAATTAGGTGGTTTTTTTCCTCGCTTGCAATATTTAGAAACAGTGTGATTTCAGGCAGTAAAGTGCCCGAATACTGTCGTGTTGGGATCGGTGTATTGTGTTATTGGTAGTAGGAGAGGTACATAAATATAAAGCAGCAAGGAGAGGCTAGCAATTCCAGAGTCATATCAAGAGTATTTATTATCTCCAAACTTTGGAGACTCAAATCGGTCACATCATACAAACTTCCACATATGTAAAACACAAGATGAAGAGAGAGCCAGCTAGAAAGAGGGTCTTGATCTAATGGTGATCAAAACTCAACTCCCTCAGAAAGCCAGAACATGTTATATTTATCCAGAAGGATACAAGTAATATGAGGGTAGGTTACATTATGTCAAAGGGACAAAGACATGAATGAGAGCCGCCAAGACAATGGACTACTTTGTAGTTTTATGTATGGGCTTAATAAACATAACAGTGGTGGTATTTCCTGGGAAGGAGATTATGGATGCACTTGGTCTTTCTATGGGGAAGGATTATAAAGATATAAAGTTGGCTTTTAAGTGCATCTCAAATATGAGGGTACTTTACTGGGTTTTGGGACGATACTACACAACATCCCCTTTCTTTGGAAAATGAGGCACTCATTCCTTATTAAAAAACAATAAACAAACCTAGTTAATAAAGTGAAACATGTGATTATTGTTCCAATTCCACTTAAATCTCTCTCACACACATTTACAAATTAAGTACATGAAAATCACTAATATTCTAACACAGACTAGAAGCACAAACTGAATACACTTATAATATTAACAATACTTAAACACTGGTCTATTCTAAACACTTATACTAAAACGAAAAAATAGTGGAGACTATTATGCAAATCGAACAAATGATAACTATAACCTTAATGCAACATTATTCAGTTTAACGCTAGGTTTACAATATACCGATCGTTCTCTCTAAAAATGAACAACACTAACCAATGCATGAGCAATGATTCAATGAATAACTCAAACAAATTGTTACTTTGTATTCAAATGAGTTTGATACTTAATTTCCGTAGGTATATGTTGTGATTATGATCAGCTTTCAAGCTTATATATTATATGAAATATGAAAGCAACAGGTGTGCTCAAGGTAATGAAAAGTAAGTCCACGCTACAAGGCCTAATAATAATAGGAACATGGAAATGTAGTACAATCATATACCTATCCCGTTATTAATCAAATATTCATATAATCACAAAACCTTCAAATAATGAATCAAAATCAATTAAACCTCAAACAGATATTTTCAAATTTGTCAATCAAAAGCGACGTAAGAATTAGAATGTAACAGCAATTATGATCAATTAACAGCTAATACAAATCTATTCCTATTCCGACAATACAATAAGCAAAATTCTTTAAAACAAATCCAAACATAAGTCAGCCATCATTGACTTAATACCTATCAATTCACTAATATTTTATATGTTTCATAATGTGCCGGTCCGAAGTAAGTGTCATACTGCAAAGTGTCCTCTGAGTAGTCTCTTTGTCGCAAGTATATGGTCAATAGTTAGTAATTTAGTGTCTTCTTAATCAGCCTCGTGGTAGTGAGAACAACAACAATAGTTACAGTAATTTAATAAAACAAACTTCGTATCTATATGCACATGGTTTGTTCAGTTAACCAATATCGCAGAGACAAATCTTCATTTAAATTATGAAGTGAACTGACTATCTGTCAGTTTTATGCGTCATACTGCCTGCACTGGTAACTGCATCTCTAACCCTGGGTGAATATTTAGATATTTCATTCATTAAACTAATTTCCACTCAATTAAAAATTTGAACTACAATTACAAAATATGAATACGAAACACAAAAAGATGATAGAATCAAAATAAAACACAATCACACAAAATCTGTC
Organism: Strongylocentrotus droebachiensis; assembly: GCA_035222895.1. NCBI lineage: Eukaryota > Metazoa > Echinodermata > Echinoidea > Camarodonta > Strongylocentrotidae > Strongylocentrotus > Strongylocentrotus droebachiensis. The sequence continues at coordinate 282,897 of JAVYIG010001127.1, forward strand.
CATCTTTTAACTGCAGAAATGTTGCAGGTTTACAAAATCCTCAAACAGTGATAAGCTAATTAATAGTTAAGACTAGCATGTGACATTACCCTTAAATCACAAATTATATTGTCTCGCCTTTCCACTGCAAATTGGCAGGATTACGAAAGCCCTGGGCAATTGATCTAGTCTTAGACAAGCTTATATAGGGTGGTGATGTAATTTATTAAACTTCCAATTCCTTTATCATGTTTAGCTACATAATTGTCACCACAGTCGTACTTGTCTGGTTAGTTAGGGTCATTTTGGTCAAGGTCAGTGAACAGAAAGAAAAGACAGCTAGTGCAAACTACGAATTTGTTGCAAATAAATTACGCAGATGCACATTATTAAAAGTATTAAAAAACAATTAACTAGCTACATGTAATTACTACGAATTTGTTGCAAATAAATTACGCAGATGTACATTATTAAAAGCATTAAAACAATTAACTACGACACTATCCTCTCTTACACACTCACCCACAAACTTGGAACACAAAATAATCACTTACCCAACTAGCAATCTGTCTGGTGTGTTAAAATCTAAAAAACAGCGGATCATACATAAAGTACATTAAGAAGAAAAATTAGGATAAGTTGAAAGTTCAGGTTGTAATGTTATTGAGCAAAAATTCTGGTTGTAGTGATTGAGGCGTCGATGTCCTCATCATGGTCCTGGGTGCATGGTGTCTATCTATGCCAAGGGCGTTGTTGTTGTTCGTCGGTGTCGTTCCTGGTCCGTTGTCTATCCAACGTGGTCTGCTGTATATAGCTGGTGCATTGAAGTTTGTCGTCGTTGTCATCGTCTTCATCATCGTCGTCACCAGTCGACAGGTCACCATCGTCGAATCCTTTGTCGACCTGCTCCATGATGTAGGGATCAGGCTGTAGCTGTCGTCGTCATATTAAATGTTCACTTCAGTTGTCCTCCTCATAATCAGAATTAAGTAGGAATATATTACAAAACTGTGTTCTCCTCGATCGCAATAAGTATATCAAGGAAAGCTTCTTTTAAATTAAAGCCGGGTTCTGGGTTCTCGTCGATCTCAGTAAGTTTATTGAAGAAAAGTCTTCAAAGCCGGGTTCTCCACCATGTCGTGTTGGGATCGGTCTGTTAAGTTATTGGCAGTAGGAGAGGTACATAAATATAAAGAAGCAAGGAGAGGCTAGCAATTACTGAGTCACATATGAGAGTATTTATTATCTCCAAACTTTGGAGACTCGATTCCGTCACATCATTATGAACTTCCACATATGTAAAACACAAGATGAAGAGAGAGCCAGCTAGAAAGAGGGTCTTGATCAAATGGTCATCAAAACTCAACTCCTCTAGAAAGCCAGAACATGTAATACTTATCCAGAAGGATACAAGTAATATGAGGGTAGGTTACATTATGTCAAAGGGACAAAGACATGAATGAGAGCCGCCAAGACAATGGACTACTTTGTAGTTTTATGTATGGGCTTAATAAACATAACAGTGGTGGTATTTCCTGGGAAGGAAATTATGGATGCACTTGGTCTTTCTATGGGGAAGGATTATAAAGATATAAAGTTGGCTTTTAAGTGCATCTCAAATATGAGGGTACTTTACTGGGTTTTGGGACGATACTACACAACAATACCCACAGAATTAGTAAACGAGGTGCCAGAATATATCTTTGACCGCGAGGTGCCCGAATATCGTCACATTTGGGAAGTAAGGTGCCCGAATAAATTATATATTTTTATATCGAAATTATATTTTTACGTAGCTTGAACAATCAGAAACAGGACCAATCTTGACAACGTGAAGCCCGTATATCTCTATAATCGTGCATCGAGGTGACTGAATATATGACTTTTTGTATTCATGTATTTGGGCAGCGAGGTGCCTGCATACATAATATCATATAATATGTAGTGTGATTTTATTAATTTTTTGCTCGCTCGCACATTTAAATAACGAAAATGTTTCCGTTCGTCTGTACATGGCACTGAATGTGTTCAAAAGTGATGGAGTTGAATCATCTGTAATGAATTTTTACTTCTTATTTCTGAAAAGGGTGCCGTACCTATAAAGCTTGAAAAACGCTGCCATGGATGACCTGTTCGGAGGAACGAACAGGGGAAAATAGCCCCCTTGCTCCCCCTTGTTTCTTCTATCACCAATCATGTCTCGTCGAGTGATTTTTAAAGATTAGCGTAAATGAATACGGGCAGAGTTAGGGCAATTTGAGCAATTCATGCCCGGGAGTCGATTCATTTGGTAAAATTATGCGATGGTGTACGTTGCTTGGCCCCCTCATACGCGGGCATTGCGATAGATAGCGACAATGACAATGGATACAAATAGTAAATGTCGAGTTTGATGGGCATATGATTTGCAGTGAATTGTAGGAAGAAAGAGGTTAAGGAGAAGAAGAAGACTTAATTAATAGTAGTATAGGTAGAAGTAGCAGAAGTTGTAGTAGTTATAGTATAAGTAGTAGAAGTTGTTGTTGTAGTAGTAGTAGTAGTAGTATTAGTAGTAGTAATAGTAGTAGTAGTAGTAGTAGTAGTAGTAGTAGTAGAAGTAGTAGTAAAAGTCATAGTAGTAGTAGTAGTAGAAGTCATAGAAGTAGTAGTAGTTGTAGTAGTAGTAGTAGTAGAAGTATTAGAAGTAGTAAAATAAGAAAAAGACTAAGACGAGGAAGAAGCAGAATAAGGAAAAGATGAAAACATTTCCTTCGTGGTAATCAGACCATGTTTTATTAAACAAACAAGGAAAAAGAAAACATCGACTGTAATTTGTAATGACTGGCGGCAACTAAATGTTGTTAGGATAAATCATTCCTGGTCAGCGTTGTTATAATGTATTTTATATCGATTTTGCCATTGAGGCAAGTAGGAGGTATGTGAGAAAATACAAAAATCATTTCGACATTGATATGATATTTTGACGTGTTTATAGATGTTATGCAGTCATGTGAACTGTCTTTATTCGAAATCTGTCATAGCGGTGAATAGTCATTTAATCAGTTACATTTCCAATTGGCTGCAGGATATTCCACTCAAATCAAAGATGTGAACATTCCTCATGTTCGTCGCTAACAGTCGTCATAACACTCTCCTTCCGTCCCAAGTTTAGCGATGGAACTGAATCGCCTCTAGAGCGATCGACATCTCATTGGAATGCACTGAGTAGCCGCTTTGCTTGGAAAAGGAAATGTTATTGCTTTAATGTTATGCCTGCATTTACTCCTCCAAAATAAACACGCGATGTTTTGATTTGGTTTCCCTTAATGCGAGCAAGAGGATGAAAATGGTCCCGTCACCCTCGCAAACAAAACAAATGTAACATCAGGAGCGGCGGTTCTGCGACGTGTATAGGTAATCCAAGAGAGAGAGAGAGAGGGGGGAGGGAGAGAGAGAGAGAGAGAGAGAGAGAGAGAGAGGGGGGGGGGGGAGAGAGAGAGGGGGGGGGGGAGAGAGATAGAGAGAGAGAGAGAGAGAGAGAGAGAGAGATAGAGAGAATATGAGAGCGTTTATAGTCTTGGCGAAGGAAGATAGTCAAGCAGGAAATGGTGGAAAAGAGAAAGATATTTCGAAGAAATTCATTGTTGAAGGTAAACAAGGGAAGGTGAAGATTCCATACCAAAATATAAAAGCAAACTAAATGAAACAGAATAGTAGACGATGACCTCAACGATTGGGAATATTCCGTCCAATTTCTTACTCTTAATTGCAATAAAAGAAGTATTGTGAAAAGAAAAACAAGCAAGCAACATCAAAACATTATATGAGCGTAAAAGCGGATTGTCAATAGCATATGGTAAATACCATTAATTTCAATTACTTGAATATTTACTTCACGTTCAGCCAGGAGGAAAAGAACTTAACTAATGAAACGTTTTATCATAAATTTGATTCGGAAGGAGGCTGATTGCGGCCACTCTCTAAAGTCACAGAACTAAACAAAAAGACGTATTATATTATATCACATACAATATCTCAGTTTAAACCTGTGTCTGAAATCAATGCGGGAGAGTCAACCCCGTTCCTTCTTGGTTGATGAAAGGGTATTTAGATGAGATTCTCCCATTTTTAACTAAACTTATACATGTATCCTTTTCTTCAGGAGTAGTACCTGCAGCATACAAGACATCTCAAATAATTCCTCTTCTGAAAGAGGCGCAATTTGATTTAATATGCAACGCATCGTCTAGTTTCACATATTTCACGGGTGAGGTGCCTTGAAAGTTGAACCAAATTAACTTCTCGACGAGGAAAGCATAATAATACTTCAAGGTTTCTCGACAGACCATGTCGCAATGTGCTTTCAAAATATGGCGGACACTATACAAATTCTGCAAAAAGAGGTTACACAGCGGGTTGTGTAATTGGTCAATCGAGTACTAATTAACACGAAACCCTTCCCAATATTCGGCTTAGCGTGTGGTTTCTTTTTGGTATATTGTCCAAACTCATACTCCAGCGGTAGAGTGTGACGTATTAGAAAGAGTGATTGGTCTTTTTCACAACGGGGTATGTTTATCACGAGACAGTTTGAGTTTAAATTTGTTTAATTATTGTACACGATAGAGGGGGTGAGAAAACAAATCTTCCTATGATGTCTTTAGAAAATGAAGAGAGATAGAGAGAGATATAAGAGAGAGGGGAAAAGAGAAAGACAGAGAGGGAAAGGTGAGAGGGGAGGGGTAGAGATGGGGAACGAGGGAGAGCGGGGATGGTAAAGGAAGAGGGGAACAACGGAGATGGATTGAAGAAAGAGGATATGTGGAGAAGTGAAAGGCAGTTTGAGAACTGGAGATTGGGAAGACTGAAAGTGAGGTGCAGAGAAAGAGGGAGAGAAGAGAGAGAGAGAGAGAGAGAGAGCGAGAGAGAGAGAGAGAGAGAGTGGGAGTGTAAGAGCGAGAGAGAGAAAAACAGACGATTACATTACAGATCAGCTCTATAGACTGAGACAGTATTATGACGCTGGGAATTGATAGCTTATATAAAAGCTATCCTTGCTCTATCAAACACATGGTTTGAAACCTTTGGCAATAATAAGCCCGATCCCATACAACCAAAAGGATCGTGACTAGATTGGAAGGGGGTTGTATTGATCCAGTTCCAGTCCACACTTTGCATGAACGTTCCATGTCATACCGGCCTTTCAAGTTCCCGCTGTGATATGCATGTTTTAATAGCCTTACGGCAAAATAACGACGGGCAAAACCAATCATACTAATGATACTCGATTCGACGTCAGTTCGATTCGCATATGGCAACAACACCAGGAACAACGCACAGTCTAGCAATGTATTTCATTCGGATACATCGGAAAGGGGCTTTCAATCGTCTTTTGCGTTTTAAAATGCCGTGGAATTTTGTTATTATCGAAAAATCAATTCATTCCATTGCAATCAATAACATTAATAATTGATTTATGAAAAAACATGCAGTTCATAGATTGAATTGTACATGCTTTTATGAAGCAGTATACAATGTCAACGAATATGGCAATTAAAAAATCAGCATATTAAGTGATTATAATTCCTGATGAAATGATTACGTCAGTAATGTTAATGTTTGTATACCCTCCCCCAAATAAACAAACAAACGAAAAAGGTACATTTGTATCGATTATATTTCCTTACACACAATGATCTCATCAGGAAAGTGACTGTCTTTCCTTACATCCGATCTAGTGACGATTCATTACACTCGATTATCTATATATATATCTCTTTCCTATAAAATTATAACAAAATGTGTTCTCCAAAATTCAAGATCAGATGATTCATTCAATTTATGACCATACATTTGACAACACTTGAAGGGGGATCCTCTCCTTTAAATAGAAAACAGGTACTAAGTACTTCTTAAGTAGATGTCAAGTCAGAAAAAGTGTTTGGTTAGATTGTGGATTGCCTTCTAGCTTTGTTTATCGGTAACTTGTGAACTATATTTATCGCATCCCAAGTTAATGAGTAGCTCTACTTAGTCCTGACGCATTCAGACCATAAGTGTACTGTCAACATTATAATCATGGCCTTGTGCATACGGAATATCTTCCCTGGCTATGGACATAGATTGATACCGGTGAATTTGTGATGAGAAGGAGAATCTTCTGAGAGAACGAGAGAAAGACAGTCATTTTAGGCAGATGATTTATGCCCTATAATGGCTCTCTGATGAGTATAATTTGTTTGTAGTTAGCCTACAATATAGGGAGTTATCACTGATTAACATACGTCATTAGATGATCCAAATATTTCGGGGGGTACCACAAGGACTGATATTAGGACCACTATTGTATGTTTTGTTCCCCGTTTATTTGTTCACAAACGTCGAAGAAAGACATATTATTCTTTATCATCCGTTCTTATCATACTATCTTCTGTAGATGTGTACATAGTTACGAATGTTTTTACTAGTATATTAATACCGGCAAATTTAAATAAAACAAGTTGAATGATATGTATTAAGACCATTATGGTCTCACAGTTGTTGAATGTATCATGATAGATACGTGAACCAGCTATTTTGACCTTGTCTCTATGGTCTCCAATGGATTTTAGTTGATATCCAAAAGGAACAATTTCAGTAATCAAGATCTGCGGTAAAGCGCATCCCATTGCAATAGGTTTGTAAAAATCTGTGATTTCTAATCGGATATACATGCAGTTCCTTTATTATCAATTTCAACAGCGTGCCTTCAAAACATCGACAGGAGATATTAGCATTATAATCATTAGTTGAGGGAAATAGGAAAAATAATGATAATGATAATAATAATAATAATAATAATAATAATAAGAAGAAGAAGACTTTAATAGAAAATTCAAAATTGTGTTAACTGTTGGTGATACAAACTTACAACAGTTCCATTTACAATAGTTCTAATTATAGCCGTGTAACTAGAAAACATCTCAGATAGATGTGAACATGTGAAAGAGATAAGGAAATAAATGGATTAGCGAACGGTTTCATTGAAATTATGATTTTGAAGATATGTAGGCGACATTGAATACAATTTTCCTCTTGTTCTTTTTATGTTAAAGATGTATCGTGATATTTATGCCATTTACAATCTTTGGTAGATGTGGACTTAGCTTAGATGTTTATAATTATAAATGTGAGGGGGGATAAAAGCCATTCAATGCCCCATATGTGTGTGAATGCTGTATCTTGATATTTATTGTCTTCAACTATCTTTGGTAGATGTGGAATTAGATTAGAAGGAAAGAATAATACATGAAAAAAACAAGAAGCCATTCAATGTTCCGAATTGTACCCAAATCACCATTAAGATTGAATCACAGAAGAAACACAAATGATGTATTGTTCGTAATGGAGAAGACCAAGATTTTCCAAGAGAGAATTGGAGAGGGATAGAAAGGGAGATCCGAGAGAAAATAAACGACGAAGGGTAAGGATTGCCCTCACAGAGGAAGTCGCACCGAGAACATAACCACACGAAGTTTGATGATGATCGTGATAAGAACAAACAGGAAACGACAGGAGGAGAATAAGTAACAGGCTTTCACGTGCGTTCAAGTCACCCGCCAATGCCCATGTGTAAATTCCGTCAACAATCTGCGGCCGCAAATAGCAAACTCATATCAGTGCTATGATAGCAAACCATGTGGCTTACGTATTATCCATACATGGGTCATTACATGTCATAATGGTGCAGTTTGTTTCGTGTACGTCATGGCAAGACCACAAATATGTAGCGACATTGTACTACCCCCTCCCCCTTCCCATGCCTTTCTTGTCAGCTTTTTCACACATGTTGTAATTTTCCACACAGAGATCAAAGAATCTTTAGAAGAAAAGAAAACAAAAGTTACTCTACTTGAACGTACATAAAAAACACATATACACAGTACAGATGACTTATACGATTCAACCGAAGCACTACATTGTGGCAAAATACCCAATTAATTACTCCGGAATGAAGCCATACAATTATAGCTTGACAGTTGATCCCCTCTGAACGAATCGTGAGCATAGTGCTACTACAGGATATCAAGGGAACACGGTTAGGTTAAGCATCATGTTCTATAACAAAAAAATACTATCGTTCCTAATGAAATCTGCGTAACAAATTACCATAATTCATTCAGTATAGGATAAAGAGAATGGTCAATTCTATTGAAATGGGAAATACTTTTGAGCTTTCTAGTTTCTTTGTTTCCATGTGGAAGAATACCTCAGAGACAATGTCACATGAAAGGCATTTCTTTTCGAATGCGCTCATATTATAAATGTGACATGGAGTTATTTGAAACGTTCTACCATTAATGTTGATGCCGTATGTAGTTAGTCTTATATACACATAGCTAGGAGCAGTGATTTCCACTTTTTGATGAAGGATTTCTGCAAAATTGAGTAGATATATTATCATTTTGTTCCCTGTTGCTTAAATGCAAGAATATGTACTTACAAGATTTTTTTTCTGATTCAGTTTTATTATCCATGATCTTTGGGAGTTCCTGCCTTGGTAGTGTGCCTGTCATTAACTGATCTATGTTAGTCAATCCTGGGCGACGTACGTTGTGTCTGCCCCTTAAAGACTTACTTATATTTTAGATTCATCTATGTAAACTCTGGTAAATATTATGCTCCCAAATTGTAAGAAATTAAAAAAGTACCGATGATGGTGGTTGGTGTCTGTATTTAGACTTCTAACACTTATACACAGCCAAATTGTACCTATTCCATTATAACCCTTTTACACAGGGCCTGAAACATTGTGTGAGCTACAAATAGATTTTTCATATTTAACGCCTGTGTTTCAAGCTTTTTTAGACATCCTTTAATAGTAGAATTTGCATTCGTGACGATTTAGAGCAACCGATATAACACATTCCAATGTTCTGCTTTTCAGGACAGTGTGGAATAACACTTTATCACATACCCATGTAGCGTAAATGCCTTCTTCATCAAATAATAACGTTCTCTAGTTTAAATTTCCTGGCATCCTATTCATGGATAAATTTTCCCAATCACTGCTTCACTTTGTAACCTCGAGGGTAATATACGAGCATGTCAACTCCTAATGAACTTATTTTCAATGGCAAATGAAGGAGGTTACAAATCATTATCGACGTCTGGAATGCAGCCTAATTATTCAGTCATGTTTGTGAATCCCCTCCGAGAGTTTGATTCCGCTTCATCCGTGTTATTTTTTTCTTTTTCCACGCCAGACCGGGGCTCCCATCTGGCAATTTAGGCTAAAAATAGCTCCATAGAATGACTGAAATAGTTTGTTCCGTGTCGCCTGGTCTTACCAGATGGTGTTCCCTTGGACTGACCCCCGTATGACGTCATCACTGAGTCATTCAGACCAGACCCTCCAGCTGGCCATGTGGTAGTCTAAGAAAATTTCAGACGCTCGAATAAATGTGATTTCGTTACGTTCCAATCCAATTATCTACATGTCTACAGTTCTAATCGGATTTAATAATATGGATTATTGAACTAAGCTGTATGTATAGTTCGTAGTCAAAAACAAAAAATGCCCTTTACAATATTAATGATTTTGCAAATGTGTTATTTGAGATAACATTACTTAGGTGAAACAACAAGTCCTGAGTCTCAACATACATTCAAGGACATGCATCGTATCATATTGGCATATATATTTTGAACTCACCATTTATCAGAATCTTTGAAAAAAGTATTTATAATATGAATCATCAAATCATAGTGCTGGATCATCTTTTTACTGTTCGTCATTATATTGATGTTTTTGTCATTTCCATGGTGAAGATTGGATGATGTGGAGCGCGTAACAGCTGCTCTGCCAGGCTCCTTTAACTATCTCTATTTTCTCTGTACTGGGTTTCTGCCAACTAGTGATTTTGGTATCATGTTGTTAATGATACTGTACTGATCCTGCTAGACTAGTTTGAACTGATTTTTTGGACTGCTTGTGTCGTGGTTGTGACAACCAATATTCTGTGGTTCTATATACACTTGGAGCACAGCCTGTAGCCATGATGGAGTTACATGCATGCAGTATATAGCCACTGGTCATCTAGCCTATTCTTCTAAGTTCTATTCATGTGTGATCAACTGTGAATAGCCTTTTTAAGCCCTCAATTGAACTGGACTGCATTATCAATGGACTAGACCACATGCAGATTAACAATGACTTTCATTTATATGTTCCTGGTCATCATAGTTGGTCTTGCCTACTCCCTTTCATCGGCAACGAGTAGTGGTACTACAGAAAGTTATACCGTGCTACACAATACATGCAAGTGTAGTTTTTCATCAAAGACAAAATACATCGGGAAAAGGATATCCTACTACCAGACTGCCACATCCACATCTACCTTCCATGTTCAGCTTGTAGAATGTGGGGATATACATCCAAATCCCGGTCCTGATATTCTTCAACAACATCATGAATCAAATAGCGGGGACTGTCTACATAGAAAGAATTCTGTTACATCAAACAGGATTCGGTATGATGTGGACATGTTACGGAGCCTTAACCGCCAGCATTTTCGAGTAACACCAACTGTGTGGAAAACCCTCCACACTCTTGAAATTTGCAAGCACCGTACAAGGCGAAGTCGCAAGGGGGGAAGATGCCGCCGTCGTCGTCTACTGGCACAGTCTACCTTAGCCCCTGAATCAGAACATATTCCAGTTATCATCCGCCCCCGCATACATCAGATGAAAAATAGAGATATCCGATATTCGAAACATGAACTTGGGATACCATTTAATGAAAATCGGGAAGTAATAACCATTCAAAGAAATATGGTTCCACACTCAAACTCCTTTACTAATTTTGCAATTTGGAACGCACGTTCAGTGAAGGCCCGCGGAAAGTCTACTGCCATATGTGACTTTGTGATATCAAAACAGCTCCATATTTTTGCTGTCACGGAGACTTGGCTTACTAACTCAGATCGTGATAATCGTGCCCTTGCCGACATTAGGACAACTCTGCCGAACTTTGAATTCCACCACTCTCCTCGTCTTAGCGGAAAAGGAGGTGGGGTTGGTGTTTTGCTACATAAAGGGTTCAAAGTGAGTGTAAATCGGGAATTCACCTTTAAGTCCTTTGAGCATATTGACCTGATGCTAAGGTCATCTGGATCGACGGATCTTCGTCTTGTTGTCATCTACAGACCACCGTCCTCTGCTAGGAAGAGAGAGACTTTAAAGAGATGGTTCATTGAAATGTGGAAAATGGGCAAATTACACCTCTACAGATTGCTGAGAACATTAACAAAATGAGCAAAGTACTTTTGAAGCCCTCACTGTTGTGAGGAATAAATTAAATGCAATTTTGTTACCCTTTCTTGAACCCACTCACTAAGTGAATTGACGGCGTTATTTTACATGCGAAACGATGACGTCACAATATGAACAACCTACATCACACATTCGGGACAATGTGTGATACCCATACCATTGCAATTTTCAGATATGGGCTAATGTTTGTATATTTACCGCCAGTGGTGATATTTGCTCTTTTTTTGGCATTTTGAATGAGATACACTGAATAAATGATACTTTCTATAAATGTTTGTTTGATTTTTATATTTTTTCCGTCACATTTGAGCATAAAAATCGGGAAAATAATCACATATTCTGAGGGGACTTCAGCGTATATGTGTCTGATCTGGGAAGGCAAAGGACATTTTGCATGCTGACCTAACGACTCTTTTGGAGTAAAATAGGCGACAAATTTACATAGAATTGTCCAGATATTCATTTAAAAAATGTGTGATTAGGCTGATTAATTTACATTTTTGATAAATTAGTCGTATAGGACCCGATAAACCGAGAGAAACAGATCAGTCCGGTTCGCGATTCGCGGCTAGCGCGATCGAGCGCCGGGCTACGGGCAAGGCTGGCTAGCAAGCTGCGCGAGATGTGGTGCACGCATATAGAGGTCAGTGTATTGCACACATAGAACATGCACAGAGTACGCACGCACAGCTACCAGCTACGGGAAACTTGAACGCTACATCGACGATATATTCACTCGCTTTTTTGAAGTTATATACCATTTATCTGGACTAACGTCAGATTAAGAACCAAAACCATGCCACGGAGGAGCCTTTTGGAGTATACTCAAGTATATTTTCGTCCATATCCATATTTCCAGGGGATTTTAATGAAGGTAAACAGCGTTAGGTATAAATGGGTACGGTACTCGAGAGTCAATGCAATACATGTGAATCGCACGCAAACTGCATCTCGCACCGTCGTCAATCATTTCAGCTGAGCGGCCCGCTGTTCATATTGTGACGTCTCTTCAAAAATCAGCTGACTTACGATGTTTTGGGGGCGTTGAGTGGGTTGATTTTTCGTCAAGTTCAAACAACTTTTATAAATTTCGCTCGAATGTACAAGTTACACAAATGTAATGATTTTACTCAGTGTAATTTTTCGATTGCAATGATACCAAATTCAGTCAAGTTTGAAATCAATATACCATCTCTTTAAGTACCTTCTTCAATGAATTATCTACTTTGGTTGAGGTGCTCTGCATCAACCATCAGAGGCTGTTGATGGTCGGTGATTTTAATGTTCACGTAGATGACCCGAATAATGTTGATGCTCAGAGGTTTCTCAGTCTTTTGGATGTTGCTAATCTTCACAACCACATAAAGAGCCCCACGCACTCCAGTGGTCACACACTTGATCTCGTCATATCTCGAGATAGTGATGATCTTGTGTTGACATCATCGACTGATTCGTCTCTACCCTCTGATCATCGGTCTGCAATATGTGGCTTGTCGTTTGCAAGACCGCTTCCTGTCAAACGTACAGTGGTCCTAAGGAAATGCAAGGACATTGATCAACAGGATTTTCAGAAGGACATTCAGAAGTCACAACTATTCACAGATTCTCTGGATGAATGTGGTGACCTTGCTGACCTATATAACGAGGAGATGCAGAGGTTGTTAGATCAGCATGCACCGCTCGAGGAGAAGGAGTTCATCCTTAGACCGCAAGCTCCATGGTACTCGGACGCCCTCAGGAGATCCAAGCAAGAGCGGAGAAGAGCTGAAAGGGCAGTTTACAAATCTGGCCTTCAAATTCACAAGGACATTTACAAGGAGAAGTGCAAGTCCTATTTATTTCTTCTTCGTCAGACAAAAGAGGACTACTTTCTCAAGAAAATCGATCATCGTGATCAACGAGGCTTGTATCGAATGGTTCGGACTCTCTCATCACCACATGCTTCTAGCCAAATACTGCCATGCCATGACTCTCCTGGCCAGCTTGCAGAGTCGTTCTGCAGTTTCTTCGATGAAAAAGTCAAGCGTATACGGCAGGAGCTAGATGCATCCATCTCTGAGGACCTGTCAGTTCCAGTCAAAGATCGGTGCTCCTCGTATCTGACTGAGTTCCACACAGTGTCTGAGGATGAATTAGTCAACATCGTCAAGGGAACATCCAATTCTTACTGTGATTTGGACCCGATACCTACGTCTCTACTTAAGAAGGTGATATCTTGTCTGGCCCCAGTTCTTGTCAAAATAGTGAATACCAGCTTACAGAAAGGAGAGGTGCCTGCATGCATGAAACATGCAATTGTCCAACCTAGACTTAAGAAAGATGGTCTTCCTCATGATGATGTATCGAGCTATCGGCCTATAGCGAATCTCAGTTTTGTTGGAAAGCTGGTAGAAAGGGTCGTCGCCAGGCAGATCAGGGAATACCTAGCTGATCATGATCTCCTTCCTAGCGCCCAGTCGGCATATCGCGAACACTTTAGTGTTGAGACAGCGCTTCTCAGGGTCCAAAATGACCTCCTGATGGCTCTAGATGCTCGGCAGGATGCGGTACTGGTGCTGCTAGATTTTAGTGCAGCATTTGATACGATTGACCATGATCTGCTGCTTGAAAGAATGGAATCCTACTTTGGAATCAGGGGAAGGGCTCTTCGATGGTTTTCCTCATACCTGGAAAACAGAACGCATGTTGTTATGATAAAAAATGCCTCTTCGCAGACCTACCATGATAAGCATGGGGTTCCACAAGGATCCGTCATCGGGCCCCTTGCCTTCACAATGTACACAGCGCCAATGGAAGACATCATAACATCTCATGGTGTAAATGTAATGCTTTATGCGGATGACACGCAAATGTATATCGTGTTCAAGCCTAGTGAACGTGAAGAATCGTTAGAGAAGCTGAAAGCCTGCATAACTGATGTGAAGATTTGGGCAATGAAAAACAAATTGTCTTTGAATGATTCCAAAACTGAAGTTATCCTTTTCACATCCAAGTTTCGTCGAGATCCTACCCTATCTAGTGTATATGTCGGTGACTGCCACATTAATCCTGTTCCTTGTGCCAGAAATTTGGGGGTTGTCTTTGACCAGCGCATCACCTTGAAAGAACATATAAAAACTGTTTGCAAATCAGCAATGGCAGGAATCAGGTGCATAAGTAAAATCAGATGTTTCCTCTCGAAGCAAGGTGCACTCACTCTGGTGCATGCATTTGTAACAAGCAGATTAGACTCCTGTAACAGCTTGTTGTTTGGACTTCCCGCAATTGACATTTACCGGATCCAGATGATACAGAACATTGCAGCGAGACTGGTCACTCGCACTCCATACCAACAAAGTATAACTGGTACTCTGAAGAAACTACACTGGCTTCCTGTAGATAAGCGCATCATATTCAAACTCTTATTAATTACATTTAAAGCACAACATAGTTCTTCTCCTTCATACCTGACTGATTTGCTCAAACAATACCACCCACCCCGAACCCTCCGTTCAAGCAATCAAGCATTACTTTGTGTACCAAAAACCAATACTATATTCTATGGGGGCAGATCATTTGCAGTTGCTGGACCAAACCTTTGGAACAATCTCCCCAAATTCATACGACAGGCACCCACTGCTGCAACATTCAAATCTTCACTAAAAACGCACCTCTTTGGCCTTAATTAATTAGTTTAAACTATCCTGACTTACGTTCTTTGTTTTTGACCATGTTAGCTATCTCTTTATTATGTTATTTACTATGTTAAGTTAGTCATTTTAGTAGTATAAGATTTGTATATTTCTCTGTGTTGATTCATTTTATGTGATTATAATTATGCTTGTACAGCGCAAAGAGAAACTTATGTTTATTTTGCGCTATATAAATATTGCATTATTATTATTATTATTAAACTGCATTATGAAGTAAATACAACTTTAAATTCTACTCAATTTTTCATACTTATACTTTAGCATTTATGATAATATTGATTAAAGTTTCTTTTTGAAAGTTGATTTGTTAATCAATTTCTCTCGTCTATACTCATGTTCAAACAAACTAAAGCGATTTCCATGGATTTGTTTTTGTTATGGGGGTAGGAGATACTGTTTATAGCTTGCATCGGCCAAATTTGTTTTATTATTCTACTCCATTAACAAAATGCAGTGTAGTGCCATGATCATTCTATTCGTAAATTTAAGCTGGTTGTTTAAAAATCTTTTCATTGAAGTGTGAGAGCTGATTATGCCTATTCTGTATAATAGCTTGTATTCTAATATCACTGGTAGTTTGCTTTGAAAAAAACAGCTACATTTTTTTTTCTTCTTCATGTAGCCGCCTATAAAATCTAGCGATCTTGCTCGTGTTAGCTTCAAATATTTTGCTGATATCTCGTCTGTCTTGTGATATTTGCAATGAAAATAACAGTTTATATATACATGAACTCGAAGTATCAAGCCAACACTCAACAATTAAAAGTAGTATACACTACTTTCTGGCTTAAAACCTGTCAGACTAATTTAAACTTTCCGACATTGCCAATAAAAACAAACGGGCATAATTTGATTATGCTCTCTAAACACTCACCAAGAAAGTGTTAATCCTATTTGTGTACCAATAGGTAACGACATTATTGGCATAGCCTCACGACTCCAAAGTCTGGTGTCCTATTGTGAAACACTTATACGACCCCACCATATATCAGAATCTTAAAAAAACTTACCATACATCTTTCATCAAATCACACTGATGGATCGCCGTCTAACTGATCGTCTTTAAGCAGCTGTTGTGATTTCTAGGTTGAATATCATTAAACTGCACTGTGAAGTATATAAACCTTTAAATTATGCTCACCCTCTCATAATAATACTTTCACATTTGTGGTGATACTGATTCTATTTCAATATTATTGTAATTTTGTCAGTTGTGCGTTGATCAATCTCTCTCATCTACCCATGTTCAAACAAACCAAAGTGATTTATATGGATTTTTTTAATGGGGGGGGGGGGGGGTAATGTTCACAACTTGCTTTGGCCATATTTGTTAAAATGTTCGACTCATTCTAAAATAGAATGCAGTGTGATGCCATGATAATTGACTTTGTAAATTTAAACTGAAAGTCTAAAATACCTTGCATTTAACTGTGGGGGCTGATTATTCCCTTACGATATAATAACACCTGTATTCTAATATCTCTGCTAGTTTGCCTAAAAACCTGTACTTTTAATGTTTAGTTTTTACACGTAGCTCTATATTAAAATATAGTGATCTTGCTTGTGCTAGCTTTTAATATTTTAGTAATATCTCGTCTGTCTTTTGATCTTTGCAATGGAAAATGAAAGTATATACATACATATATATACCTTAACTCGAGGTATCAATCTAACAGCCAGCATTAGTAGCACTGTATATGAGTTTCTGACTTAAAACCTGTCAGACTTGTTTATACTCTCCGACAATGCCAGTAAAAGCAAATGGGTATAACTCTCACAGTAAGTGTTAATCCTATTTGTGTACCTGTAGGTATCGAAATTATTGACATAGCCTCACGACTCCAATGTCTGGTTACCTATTGCGAAACAGTCGAAGATGAATAGACGAAATTTAAGAAAACATAACCGACAAAAACTTGAACATAATGCACATGCTGTTATCCTGACCATGCTTACGCTGTTGCTCTTCTTATCTTCTTTCTGTTTTTCAAATTAGGCTGACTTCGAATAATCGGCTCATCGCGTCCGGTCGGCTGGTTGTGTTACGCGAAGATCATGCGACCTTTCGTAGATTTGCCGTCGGGTTTTCACAAAGTGTCGGGTGTCTTGACTCAAATTGATAATGTTTTGTTCACTAATAGATCATGCTTCTCCAAATACTGGGTTAATATTTCTTAATAAAGAATTAGTTTGCCCATCTTTTATTAGCTAAACAATAAGCCAGTCATAGATCACGAATCTAATCAATATATTTAAAACAGTTGCTTTGATTTGGAACTGGCTACAGACGGGGCGAGATGGGGAGCTGCAACGAGGAGACCTGACCCATCATAGAGCTGACCCAGGGGATGATAATGGGGAAATCTTAAGAGTGTAACATGAGCATGTCTGTTATACGATTGTTCATGCTTTTATATTTTGGCCACGATTCCCAATTACAACTAAACTAAAACACATGCCAAGTTATTTAAAGTTTATCTGAGCCAGTGTAAGTTTATATAGTAGTATGAGGAGAAAACGTCAACATAATACTCAACATAATGCAAATCGATATCTATGCAATTATCTGTGCCCGAATGGCGATAGTTAGGTATATGTTTTCGGAAGCGGGGTGGTTTATATGAGAGTACCGATATACGAAACTTTGCGACGCCATATGCGCAACCTTCCTTTATAAGCAGAGGTCATTCTCGGTTACTAAGAAAATGCATTCATTCATGATTTACGGTAATTTTCTGGGATAAATAGTTTTTTGGGGCCCGCATACATCCCAGCATGCAATCTATTTATTTTAAAACCTAATAAAAAGGCTTCAAACATTACAGGTACTGGCATAATACGTACCACTTACACTTAATATAGAAAACAACCATCAAGGTTGAATACTTTGAAATTAACTCATACTGAAGGAAACGAACCACTAGCCTATCTTATAAAGATATTTCACGATCTACTGTAGATATTAACCACTCATGTAGAAAGCTAAGGCAACACAACCCCCCCCCCCCATCCCGAGAATGGAGGGACCGCATGCATGTTCCCAAAATCTCCGGCTCGTAACAAAAGAAATAGGTCTATCCGTATTGACTTTACACCTTGGACTTATGCTGAAATTGGAGGGGGGGGGGGGGAGGGTGCTGAAAAGGCTCGTATAACAAAAGAAAAAGGTCTACCCGTATCGACTTTACACACCAGACTGTGGCTGAAGGGGGGGGGGGGGGGCGGGCACAAACCGCCCCCCGCCGTATAAAATGTTCATAGTGTGCTTTACAGTATTATTTGGATAAACAAACCATTTAATGCAGCAATGAATCTTCAATATTAGTTCTGTCCTATTAGTTTTATTATGTATACATGGATAATGAGATTAAAAAGTAGGACATTATTGTACGTCATGCGAATCAACAGTCTTTGTCATCACTGTGTTCATTGAAATTAAATGAATAACGATAGAAAACAAATAAAAGGGAATAAAACAAAGATCCGTTCTTGTCATTGACAGTCTTACGATTACCATATATCAGAACGACTGGAGGCTAATAAACCTTGATTATGCGCAAGCCCAACGGGTCGAAAACAAACAATATCATAACGTTTATTGGATCGAGATGACCTTCTGAAAAATGAAATAAAGGCAAATGTCAATTGCTTGTGTAAGCAATAAAGAAGTCGGGTATAGATCAAGGTTGAATTCTCTATTCATGTTTTATGCATCCCTGACCCTGCGTAAGCTCGAGCCTCGAAAACAATGGCTTTCTTTTCATCATAGAGCAAACCTAGAGCACTAGCGAAATCAATACACCATGCTCCCATTCATTCATTCATATATAATAAATAAACAGCTTGTTCTTTTCTTTGAAACTCTGATAGATTGGCGCAATGATCGAAATATACACACCTAATTAGTGCGTTCTTGTAATACCTTGTTCGATTGTTTGTATTGACTCGCTATAAGTGTATATAAACATTGGAAGCTCAGCTAGTGATGTGTGATATTAATTTACTTTCCTGTCTATCTTTTGTTCTATTGTTAAGTCGACGTTGTTTGAAAAGGTCAAAGTTGTCTAGTTACAAGTACCGAGAACATGGGGTTCTTATTGCCATTTCATTTTATTGCAGGATCGATCTCGATATCATGATGTAAACATTAAGCCCTGAAAGGGTATTTCATATAAATTGATAAAACATCGTGGATTATTAAATCTCGTTTCGTACTTGTCTAATCAACACCCCGTGCGCTAAACAGGAAATATGGCGCTCAAAACTGCAATAAGAGGACCCCCTGAAGACCCAACCCCACCCGGCACACAACACAGGGGGACGTATCATGTAACTTCCAACGTGGCTCCAAATGCGATCCTTTGGCGTCTGCTAGCAAAAGTGCAACAGCACGAGAATATAAACATTCGTACGTGCTTGTAAGGCTAATATATACAGTGCGTCCCAGAAAAAACGAAACCGAGAAGTATCGATGTTCTATCATAACTTAATCACAACTATAATTAATGAATGATACATATTTGGAAAGCTTAGAGTCTCCTCTTTCATGTGATGCTACTCGAATAATGCATTTTTCACGCATGAGTGATTAAAATGAATTTGAAGGAAGGAAACCAAAAAGACATTTGGCGGGCGGTATCTGAATTTCGAAGAAGAATTCACATTTCTAGAAAGTTGAGTTTCTGCCCTTTCATATGACACCTCAATCAGGAAAATGAGCGAGGAATGACAAAGTTCTGTTTGTTTAAAGTAGTGCTTGCATTTTCATAATTTTATTAAACGAATTCGTTTTCACTGGCTGCCTGCCGTATCAATAAACGAAATTAACAAAAGACTTAACTCCGTTTCGTTGACAATCAGCCGTAGACGAGAGTCTTCATGCATGGCTGATTGTCAACGAAACGGAGTTAAGTCTTTTGTCAAATCTGCTTTTTGCTACGGCAGGCACCCAGTGAAAACGAATTTGTTTGTTAAAATTATGAAAATGTAAGGGCTACTTTAAACAAACAGAACTTTGTTATTCCTGGCTCATTTTTCTTGATTGAGGTATCATAATTATGAAAGAGCAGAAAATGAACTTTCTAGAAATATGATTTTTTCTTTGAAATTCAGATACCGCCCGCCAAATTACTTTTTGGTTTCCTTCCTTCAAATTGCTTTTAATCACCTATGCGTGAAATAAGCATCACGTGAGTAGCATCAACTGAAAGAGGAGACTCTAAGCTTTCCAAATATGTATCATTCATTAATTATGATTGTGATTAAGTTATGATAAAACATCGATACTTCTCGGTTTCGTTTTTTCTGGGACGCACTATATCTTTTTTAATTTTTATTTTACTCTCCTCTAAAATAGAAATTTGAGCAGGGACAACGTCAAACAAATATAGATAAGAAAAGAGGGAGTAGGCTAATTGTCAAACAAAATTGCGAATAAACATATAGACAGAAGAGCAAACATTAGTTATTTCTGCCCCAGGAGGCCTCAGATTTTTTATTTTTAAATACAAATCAGAAAAAGAAAACCCTATAGAATTTACCATGTTTATTCACAGAAACTGGCATAGAGGAAGTACCATATCATCTTCATATGGTATTAGCATCCCAGGGGGAGGGGGGGGGGGCGTTTCACAAAGATCAAGTCGAACTTAACTCTAAGTTGGACTTAAATATTATGGAGAGCCATGTTTAGCCTTATATTGAAATATATTCACAAGCAAAAATTCAAGTATTTTAGACTTTTCATAATTTCCACATCAAGAACATAAAATCTCCCATGGTAATAGAAAATATAGATGATTCGAATCAACATTTTATAGCTTTTAAAATAACTTTTACAATTTGTTTTTCAAGTATGCTAATGGCTTTCCATAATTGTTAAGTCTAACTTAGGATATTTGTGAAACACCCCAAGGTCTTAGGGCAGAATAGCAAATATAATTGCTAAAACGTATATGTAAGAAAAATATTCATTGTTGATTACTAAATGGCCTTGTACGCCGACGTCATTATTATGTAGCTGTTGCATAGACCATGCTGTATTATCATGATGTTAATCGGGCCATTAGCTGGTAACCATTGATGGGGGAAAATAACATACCAGCGGGGCGAATGCACTTTTAATAATGATAGTGACGTAGCCAATGGGCGAGGAAGCTTGGATCGCTTTTCCCAAACGTATGGAAAAAGAAAACGACTGCCTAAACACGGTAAATCATTTGTTATCAACATATTGTATTGAATGTACCCATTTTTAGTAGTTGTTTGTTATAAAGATGTGCTCACGTTCTTAGATCTAAGACCAAGATGAACAATAAAAAGATTTCTTCAAATGGGCTTGTCATCCTGAATGTTTGAATAAAATAGATGAATACAGAGCTCCATAGAATAACAAATGGAATAGGAAGACTAAGGATTGTGGCCTCTCAACATATCTCCCATGATTACCGTGCCTCCCTCCCCTACCGCGGACCGAATTATAATTCCAGGTAGCTGAATGTAGATGAATAATACTACCCAAGGCCCATTCATCGAACCCATGCATATCATTGTTTTTTTCGGTAATAACTAATTACAGAGAATCTTTTATTGAATATGAGATTATTTGGGAGGAATTTCATGCAAAACTTGCATTCATTAACCAATTTTCCAAAGGGGATTTATACTGTCTTATAGCAGGAAAGAACAATAGCTACGTTTATTCTTGGGTTACCTATTGATATAACAATTGTGTTTATCACGTTAGACATGCCTTAGTGGGAGGAGGGTAGGCTGTAAATTGGCCCTTTTCTATCCATTTGCATTCCCCTTAATATCCCTTTATTTCCAATCTCATCGTCTTTTATCTAGTTCTCTCTCCTAACCCTATACATCAATTTTCTAATTCCGATCGTGTTAATAAGACTCCACTTTGAACGGTGAACTCCTGCGGAGAAATGGCACAGGCCATCGCCCAATTACCCTAGCATGAATGCGCTTGCTCTCATCTGAAAGATACTAATTTAGTGATACGTTTCGACTAAGTGAGCTCGCTGATGAAGGTCTCCGCGCCAGGCTGGTATAACGAGGAAACAATCCGAAGCGTAAAGTATTTTACTAATAAATCTTGGTCCATTGCAAACCGGAACGTGTTTCTAATAATGTCACCATGCTGAGTTGCAAACCGACCTATTTCATCAAATGTCGATAGTTAATTGGGATCCTGGTAGCTCAAGCATTAAACAGTTTAGTTTATTGGTTATGTCAAACGCCTTTCCTTGTTGATGAACGCTCAATGTCAAACTAAGTTTTTTAAAGATTTCTGTGTGCCGTATAGACTAACATAAACACTATGTTATATAATTGGCAAAGGTTCACAATAGTCATGGTAAATGGTTTGAGCAAATTTTATGTTATCGATAGAAAATAAATCCATAATCGAGAAGCACTTACTCGGGGTTTTATATATCATATTGATGATTTTAACACCTACAGACGGACCATAAATCAAACAAAAGCTTCAGGGAGGTTTAAGAGTTCCACTTTCAATGCCCATTTCGGTCATACAAGTCCTTGAAAACTCAGAAATAACAACTTTTAGAATATTTATTATTGTTTTTAATTTGTCTATTCTACTTGAAAGTTTACATGTACTTTGCTTCTATGAAGTCGCAACTGTCAAACTATCTGAATTTTATTTGTTGTGTGATTGATAAGGAGCTGCGTGCTACCATACTCTCTCACGCTGAGTTCCGTTTAACCAGTAGATCAGTAATCCTGTTAAACTTCAACTTATATTGGTGAAATGCAGGTCTCACCTATTCTTGTTTCAAGACTCGACATCAATCAAGTCATCTTTTAATGAGTTCTATTCTCCCAAGTCTCTCTTCCTTCGGTTCTCACTATCTTTTTACAGTCTCTCATCTGCGCTCTAGCTTTATGTTTTTTCTCACTCTTTTTAACATCGTTCCCATGATATCATCCCCTCTGTCCATCAGGCATCCCCTTTTCTCACCATCTCTCTCTCTCTCTCCCCTTTAACCTTCCTTCCTTACTAATCTCATCTCCTTTGATCAGTCTCTCTCCTGCATCTTCGCCACTTTCCCCACCTGTCTCTTTCCACCCACCCACCGTTCCGTCATCTCAAACTCTCTCTCTCTCTATTCACCTAAATCTCTTTCCATTTCTCATCGTCTCTCTTTCCTTCTCATTCTCGCTGTCTATCCCCCTCTCTCTGTGTGTCACTCGTTTGCTCCTTCTTCAATTCCTCCTCTTTCCATCCATCCACCCAAGCCCTCTCACTAAATACCAGTATTATTTCGAGTCATTTAATGTAATTTAAGCAATCCCTATCATCTTTATACTACTCTAAAGTAAATGATTATCAAAAGAAGTTGGAGTCGATTATAGTGATAATTTGATAATCGATCATTGTTTTATTGATTGCTATACAGTCTTTTCAAACATACATAATTATCCATATGCATTAATGTGACATTTCAATCGATACATTTTATCCAATGCAATAAATGCCATTGTATACAAATGGTATGAGACCAATTAACACGCGTAATGCTTATATGAAGATGATATATGATTAACATGATACAGGATGGAAATAGCGTAAGAATGAATCTTGTTGAGCTTGCAGCCCCCAGTTAAACTGAAAAATTAGAAACAAAAGGAAAATAGTTCCTTGCTATGGTAAGAAAGAAAGAATAGAGGGGGAGGGACGCTGGTTTTCTAACGACAACAATAGTAACACCTGTCGATATAATATGTGGAAGATTTATAAAGTCAACGATGCCAGGTCATGGACGATAGCCGTTGAATGGACTTGTATACAATACGGAGAGTGGAAGACGAGTCATTAATAATTACACAATCATGCAATAGCATATTTCAACAGTTTTTTAAAAAGAGGACGTTGACTTCAGATGTCGAAGGGAGACAGTTCCAGGTATTCATGCAAACTGAAGGGAGAAGGACTGAGGAGCACAATCACCTCTAGCTGACAACATGGTTCGGGAAGAATATTTGCCGCAATTGCCGATTGGCCAAGCAATGTATAGAGTTTGATTTTGATATGGAAATGACATTAGAGAGTTAGGTTAGGGATTCCATAAAGGGGAATTATATTCCGATATCAGCAATATAGTTTGATCCATGCAACAGTTGTTGAAATTAAGTTAATCATAATACAAATATTGAAAGCAATTGCATCCGTCGCTGAATCTAAATTCGACACTGACTCCAATAATGAATACAGATATTTACGTTAGATTAATTAATTGTGTCTATTTTTATTCCTTTAAAACAAAAATAATATTCAAATTTATCTTCATAAAAAGTCCCGTCGTATAAGATTCGTCAAACAAATTAAGGACCAGACCTGTCAAGGCCCGGGGGTGGGGAGTGCCTTATTGGAGGATCCAAACCAGGAGCGGGCTGACGGTGCGCATACTTTTCACCTATAAGTTACACCTACAAACCTTATGCATGCATGCTTTGGGGGCAGATTTGAATGTAATGAAAGAGGGCATGCACAAGGTCCTATCCCCCCAAGTGTTGAAGATTCCTAATTATAGCGATATATTGCTCAATTTTCACGCGACGCTGCGTCGTAAATTGACCGAAATGACAATATTGCAAGTATAATTTGGCGGGCGTCACTGTGTCCAAGGCATGGCAATGCTTGGTCGACCATAGGAATTGGTATAAGATGAAAAATATTGGTCAGCATGAACAGTTCACGCATCCTGCTTTCTTTGCTCGTTCATGTCTGACAATCCTAAAAATGTAGGTTTTAGAGTGTATCTCGATGACCACCCGGCCCTGGACGGTCAGTGGCATCCCGGAGAACTAAGCGCCCCCTGGCAATCACCCCCTAAATACATATGTAGAAAAATTACACCCTCCCCTATCATCGCCCTTATGACTATGGGTGCGTTTAAGCTTAAATTTTGAAGGCAGAACGCTCATCGTAATCGCAGTTCCACGGTGTACTGTTTATGCTCACTTCTCTGGCTCCTCCAGGCAATTCTCCTTGGGTGGCCTTAATTGGTCTTCCAGCTGGATTCGCAAACCTTCACTGTGCATGCTACGTAGACCCACTAGAGGTCAGTGCGTTGACCCCATTTAAACGCGTTTACAAATTGTAAACGCATCTTTTTGTGAGTTTACGATCGGCGATCGTGATCGCCTTTTTTCGGTGATTCTACAAAAGTGAGCATGGACGCAACCGTGTTTTAAACTAAACGCGTAACAGATGCCTGATTCTGGCCAGAAAAAGTAGAGCATAAACACGCCCTTAGAGAAACCATAACAAAAAAATACATACAAAACTACATCATCAACACTAACAACCACGACGACGACGATACCAACAGCAACATCAACAACCACAAATAGACGCTAGGGTTACGACTACGTATTAAGCGGTATTAATCTTAGGGGCAAATAGCGTGGAAGTAACCATCGGGGGCGTCATACCGTCTCCATTGGTATTTCTTTGTGATGATTTGTCCTAGGGGTAGGGGTAGTTTCGGTATTCAGATGATCATAGATGGAATTTGATTCATAGTTTTCTTAATGATATAAAACTGAATAATTGAATGAATGACGTCATTTATTTATCAGTATTAAGGATGTTTTTTTTTTTCTTTTTTTTTCTTCTGTTTTTATTGTTATTTTTGAAAAATTAACAGAGTAAAAGCAGCAATATAAAATATAATATCATCTTAAAACTACAAAACAGGCAAGTATTAAGGATGTTGATATGTTTCATAATGTTCATTAGCATAAGCCTGCATTTTCACATGCTATATCAAACCCAAACAACGTTTAATGTTTCACAAGGAAATCAATATCTGTAAATATGTATACCTTAATAATTATGTGCTTCATAATTATAAATGTACATGCATGGAACAACTTTCTTACCTCAAGTATGGATCTATGTTGCGCCAAAATCTTCTTATATTACTTTGTCTATGAGCTATGTAATAGCTCAGAACTATTTGAGTCTATGTGCAAAAAGTAAAAAACGTCAAAAGAATTAAAGATTTAATATTTCACCTGATTTTAAAAAGATAACCGTCTATGCATGTAATACGAAATGGCAAATGTACCACAGTATTTTAATGAAAAGGTGCATATTTATCACGAGGATACGGCATGATTTGTATACATGTATATACTTATTTTCTTCTGTGTTTTGTTATGTAATACTGTAATGACTTTATATCTATGATTTGTATTGCAGTTTGTTGTTACCAGACAATGCCTCATTGAAGATATACACTATGGTGAAAATTTGCTACCCTTTTTACGTTTCAGAAAGGAATATATAAATGCAGAAGGCAAGATACAAATTGTAATCACATGAAATGTTTTATTGCATGGAAGTTATAGGCCTATATATATCTCACTAAATGTTTTCCCTTTAAACTACAGAAACAAAAAACTAAACTTTTCAACTCATTCTTATAACTCTGAATTCTTTGTTAGGAAAACGTGCTCAATAATTATTCCTTGCTTCAAAATACTTAATGTAAAATACTTTTCTCGTCTCAATGAGCTATAAATGTTTTTAAATTACATCACTTTGACATTTCAAGTGTGAATTGACCTTCAATTTGACAAGAACTTTTCTCCTCATATCATTATTTGATCAATCTGTCAAAGCATTTTATCACAACATGAAACCCATTAGAGTACACTGTAGACGTATTAACTGACGTGTGAGCTTTGTAGGAAATCCCGCTTAAGATAGATTCTGGACAAAATCGAGTATTCCCTCGATGTAGTGGAAAAATAAAATAACGACGCCTAGAGAACCGAGAACCTAGAACTATGACGTCATGGAAAAAAAACGATCAGCATCATGGTGCGCTCTGAAGAACACAATGTGACGTCATACACATGATCCGCTTCGGCCTTAGACTGTGTTATTTTGAAGGGATACTGCGATGCGGCATATATCACAAGGACACAATATTGACATCATCATAGTGTTTTCATTTGCTTGAGGGGCCAAATGTTACGACCTTCTTTAATCATCATCTTACTGCCGAGGTGTGCTACTTGTGTCCTATGAAGCTGGATGGCCCTGAACTTGGTTGTTATTGTCGAAACGAAGAACTACGTCTCATTAATTAATCTGGATCGATATGAGGCCTCATGTCGATAGTATCTTTGGTTTGGGGCTCATTAAGTTGACTGTAATTGCATAGTCCTGCATCTTTCAGTTTCCTAAATGTAGATAAGTTAAGAAAAGTTTCTGCGAAGAAAAACATTATAAACCTTGTGAGGTAGTCCGCATTTTTAGAATAAATTTAAATGCATTTACATCAAATTAATGGACAAACATTTCATAAAAACTTCCCGATTTATTCGTACAATTCTAGGATTAACATACTGAGTTGTCTTTTTATTTTTGAACGTAAACACAAAAAAACATTAAGATAGTTAGGAAAAAAGACCAAACACACACACGGACACACACTGCAAAGCAGCTAGGTTGAAAGAAATATTGGTTTAATAAAGAGATTACTTTAAACGATTTAAAACTAAATACTATCAAATGGGGGAATCTAATCCTTTCACCATTTTTTAGCTCGTTAAAATAACACAAAATGAAGAAAATAAATAACATCTGGATGTTGCTCCAATATTGCATACTAAAATGCGCTCATCAAAGATAGTATGCGTATAAACAAAATGCAAAGCGGAACTAGGACTGCAATATTGTCACACCGGAAAATACATATCTGCAACGATGATGGTGATGATCATGAGTTTTACAATTTATTATAAAGTACGCTTTTATATTACTTGATGTAAACGAAACTTTGTTGTGCAAAGTGCATAACGTAAAGAATTTAAGAGGAATACCTCTACATTTATTAGTAAATGTTTATGCCGAGGTGGTGGTTATTAAAAGTATCTGTACAAAAAAAACTATCAAAATCCTCATCTGGTTATTTTCCAGAATGTGTTACTGTCTTGCCTAACAGCATAGAGACACAGAGTAATACAAAATATATCAATATTGAGTATATCCTAGATTTCATAAGATTGATATACATTACTGGAAATCAGAAAGGCTTAATTGTCTTAGTGACTAGAGATCTGAAAATCAAGACAAGGAAACCATCGCGAGTGATTTACTGAAGTTAGAAAGAATTGCAACTACATTGAAAAAATAAAATGAAATAAAGAAAGACTACTATAAACATTTAAAAGATGTTATTTTATGATGATTTTCCATATACCCATTCCGTTTAAATGTGCCGTCTTTTGTTCCGTTTAAAGGTTACCTCTAGACGACAGAGTGAACTCTTCATTAAACGCGCGAAAAGGTTTTTTGTTGTAAAAACAAGCCTTTTCCCTCAACCCTACAGTACAGACAACATGTAGTGCAGACAGCACATCCGGGATGCGGTAAGTTAGCGAGATAGAATGTGAGGGCTTGTGGTAGTACGTCGCCATCTGGGGATAATTAGGTGTAGCTGTGTGAGAGAATGGTTTACGTTTGGAAGATTACGGAGATTTTATTTCTAAGATAGGTACTTACTGAAGGATGGACAGGAAATGGAATAGAGTCTCGAGAAGTAATGTCAGTGGGGCAACACTCTACGGTGTGTTTGAATGAAAGGGGAGGAAAAATGAACTGATTAATTGAAAGATAAATTGAATAAAAATAGAAATGAGTTAAAATGAATCTTAAAAAGGGAAGATAAAATGCAACTAAGAGATATAGGGAAAAAAATAAAAAACGATAACAATTATTTAAAAGCTAGGTTAAAAATTATTTTTGTAGCTGAATCATAGAGATGAATCATTTTTTGAAATATTTTTAACAGAAAGGAGGTTTACAACCTAAGAGATCGTGTATATACATGTGTGTCACATAATGATACAAAATCTGATGAAAATTACTGAATGTTAAAAACACCGTCCATAAATTAAAAAAAAAAAAAAACTGATAGTACTACTAATGAAGATAACAACAAATTCGCCAGTCGGCTTCCATTTTCTATCATCTGGAATCCCCCTAATAGCAACAACAACAACATTAAACAAACAAAGATCTAATAATTATTGAATTTTTCCTCCAAATACCGTTTTTAAGCAGAATGCAGGAAAATTTCAGTCACCGAAAACAAGCCACACTACACAATAACTGTTCCTGATACAGTAGACCCCCATTTACATGGTTCACGACTTTCTGAATGCACCCCTGCAAGGTTCTGCCTTTATCTAAGTCTTTGATTTTCATGCGACGATCACATCGGAGTTATTGTCCTACCCAACACAAACTGCATGCAACATTCATTTTACCGCCAATTAAAGCAACAGCGCGCTGCTTTTTCTACGTGTCTGACTCCATATGCTTTTGTATCGCATCTTATGTTTAAGCATCCTCACTCACTACGGGCAGCGTTGGTAAACATTATTCAGGTAATCGATAGCAGTGTATCGTCTTCCGTTGGGTTCGGCGAAATAGATGGATAAACACTCGTTACTTCACTGAGAGAAAAGCGGCGAACAGAAAATATCCGGGTAGATGGAAGGGTGCGCCTAGCAGGCGATGGATAGATAGATCATTGGTTAATTATAATAGTTATGCTAATTGAAAAGCGGATACAGGCATGGTGACTATTTGTCACAGATGTGAGAACATCACCAATAATACTCCCCTCTTTGATTTTATCACTTATAGTTGACAGCATGACTTTAAAAAAGAGGTAAAAGGACATTGATACACGGATTATTTTTGAAAATTGTTAAGTCGATGGAAAGAAATATGGAATTTCGAAACAATACGGAAGTAAGCGAGCCCCTTAAATGATTGGTTTATGGCACGTCTACCAATCCATGCTTCCAGCGCATCAGGATGTCTTATGAAGTGTTATAATTTGTTTCAATCATATATATGCAAGATTATTGATACATTTATAAGCCTAATGATTTCGTGGTAAATATTTGATGCTTTCCATTGGAGACACTAGTTACTTCATAATCACGTTTTTATTTATACTATCTAATCATCCAGTCACAGTTATTTCACGTTTCCTATTTCTTTACCTGTTTTCCTCCTTAATAATTTCGTTTTCGTATTCTATCTTTAATTCTGCAGGTGACGACCGTAACAAATTATATCCTTCCTTGATATCAAATATGACTTCCTTTCATTCTAATGAAAAGTTTAAGAACACCGTACTCATGTACCACGCTTTCTCATATTCACCGCGCAATAATGCAGGGCCTATCGCCTTGCTTTTGAAGTGATGCGCAGCGGAAACTGGTTACAGTCCCATACGTATCGTTCTCTGTATGGTCTTACGCTCTGAAATACGTGTCCTCCAAATCTCTCATCGGTTTGCAATTAATAGCGTTAGCAGCGAAATTGGCCCTTTGGAGGATTTGCATCTGATGTTTGTGTGCTACGTGCTTTTACATCGATACTCTTCCTTCGGGCAAGCTCGTTACGATACACTATATTGCATCAACGGAATATAAAAACACGAGGTCGGAAGCCTAATTACCTAAACTTATCTCAAAGAACAAAGATCTCTTTTACTCGGATGCATAGGCCTATACATAACTCTATGATTGTATTCTAATTATATTTTTTTAAAGGCTTCCTGTCAACGCAGCAATTTCATATGATTCGACCTTCTTCGCCTTTGAAACCTACCCAACCTTTGTATTAAAAGTCAGACAAGATTAGTCCAGTCAGCATCTTTACTTTGTCACTTTATTTTGTTTTTAGTCATGCAAAATCCTCATAATCATCTCACGGTCTGTAGATCATTATATTAACTTTATCCTCTTCCACCGTGTACTATCTACCAGTATGCTATTGATATCATAGTAATCATGCACCCTATTATATATTGTTTGCATATAACACTTTACACGGATGTATACTTTCCCTTAGGAATATAATGCACATGTTGAAAATCAATTTAATTAATTAACGGAAATAAGATAGGAATATTATAGTGATCGTCCTTGGTGGCCTTGTAATATCATAGACCCACATAAACCTGATTTAGATCTCGCTATGTTAGAGAGCACCCAAACTCATTGGAAGAAACAAAACAATGCATTATCTTTCATGGGTAATTCATGTCAAATTGTATATTTATTGTCGGTCTTGTAATTGAAAATAAATAAACGTACATTATCTATAACTATACTTGACGATGAAAAACTATTGATCAAACTGTATTGTTTGGTAAACAGAAATCTCTTCATTTTGCGTATTTAAACTCAATTAAATTTAGAAAGTCTTGACCTTAGAAGGTCACATCTACGTTTCTATTATTTCCATTGTTGAATTCAAATCACTTCTAGGATCTCAAGTAAACACATCCTTCAAGAGGCGTCGT
Source organism: Strongylocentrotus droebachiensis (assembly GCA_035222895.1). Classification (NCBI taxonomy): domain Eukaryota; kingdom Metazoa; phylum Echinodermata; class Echinoidea; order Camarodonta; family Strongylocentrotidae; genus Strongylocentrotus; species Strongylocentrotus droebachiensis. Next base: position 314,239 of record JAVYIG010001127.1, read on the forward strand.
ATAAATATCAACCAGTCTAGAGCTCAAAGCCATGGGTGTGACCGTGACAATACCATGCCCCAGCGGAATCACACCTTTGTCATGAAGGAGAGAGAACTACTTTATTGACCTACTAGGCACGTTTAGGGCTATAGAGACAATACAGAGGAAATAACTGGAAGACGAGAGGAGACCCTATGTACCGTAAAAGTCTTTCCTGAAAGCAATGCAATGAATTTAACAATTTTTCATCTTTCCAATCTATGCTGACGATACGATATTTCCCAGGATCTACCAATACCTTGTTTCCATCTTTTGCGAAATCGAATTTGGTAATTTTTTGGCAAACCGTTGTATAGTTTTAGAATCTCAATTAGGATTCCAATAAAATTCATGAAGCATTTTGTGTTCATTCTTTTTTTTTTAATATCGCGGCTGAAATATTCACGTACCCATTTATAATTTTAATAAAATGATGATAATTTCCTTGCCAAAAAAGTTATACCATAAACATTCAGGCAGTTTAAACCGACGCTTATACGGCTCTGAAATGTTTAATCATAAAACTGCCATAATTTCTTTCGAGGCATTCTTTTTGCCTTTGTGACGATCGCTTCAAAGGTAACCTTTGGTAATCTAAAGGGGATCAGCCGACATGTTAACATTTAGAATGCCCCGCCAATTTGCCCCTTATTAGTTTACTAAATTAAGCCATCTGATTTCTATTTAGGCTGGAGAGCATAAGGCGGTCAACTCACAAAGCTCAAACGGACATGCGGAGAATGGCCTTTATGCCATTATTCTAGAGGGCATTGGCGGGGTTACGCTCATAAGGGCCACACAAAAATAGCGCAAATGAAATTGTTTAAACAGGGTTAAATATATTGTAACTTGAAGAGTCGTTGCCGTGCCGCATTCATGGGCCATAGTATGATGCTCATTTCCATGTACTATACACCATACCGATAATTAAAAATAACAAGTAAGATTAGGATAATCATACTTCGTATAGATATAATATAGATTAAGTTAATATAGGATTGGATTCAAAATGATGTAACAGCTAGAATTATAGAGGAAACTAAAACATAGAGAAAAAGGAGACAGACAAACAGAGAACAACACATGTGAGTGAAAAAGAGAGAGAGAGTGATATATATAATGAGAGAGAAAAGGAGAGAGAGAATTTGAGAGAGAGAGAGAGAGAAAGAGAGAGAGAGAGATAGGGTGGGGGAGTGGTCGGGAGGGAAAGGCACAATTTACATGTTTAAGCATGACCAGTATGTGCGTGAAGTGTTGCGGAAGACAAAACGTCAATAGTCAAGAACGACAAACACATATTGACAGTATTTGAAAAGAAGGACCTCGCATGAACTGCTACCATTTTGTTTTTCAAGGTTGATGGCTACTGCTGAACAATAGCAGTCTACTCGATATCATTGATTAGTTTGGTATCCACCTCATCTATACGTACGTTCAATAGGGTTGTCAACACTGCCACATCTCTCCATTTTTGTCTAGGCAACCCGGCCCTACTCTCAGCTTTAATTTGTCTATTTTGTCCTCCTATATTTTGCTCAAACATTTGGAATGAGAACCAAACACATGAGAAAATAGTTAAAAGAACGCACTTTTGTAAAATAGTTATTTTGATAGTGAAATCCCTCTCAAATTTCCAACAAGTGTGAGTAACAATGCAATAAGTCTTGTTTTTCCCTTTAATTTATACACACAATTAAACATTTCATTGAATACCGTTTTGCTCTTTAGTGTCTCCTAATTGAAAACAATTTTTATTATATCATTGCTCTCATTGTCATTGGCAAAAATGAAAGTTATAAATCTGGAAGTAGTATTAATAAATTTGACAGCTTATTTTTAATCTATTTTCATGTAGTTTACGGGATTTCGACAACGCATGAAACATTGAAGAAATTCACGTCGATTTCCAGAGATATAGTGCTTCTCTTGTCAAAGCAATATTGTCTTATTGAGCTAGGATGACAGCTGGACGGAAGACGTAAAAGGTTTCGGACACAAGATGAGAGGAACAAGAAATAAAGAAGATACAATGTTAACGTCCTTATTTAATGTATCAATGTTTACCAGACAGGGATTTTGTCTGCAGGGATATGAAGAGGACTAGTGTCTTGGTCTAATGGGTACGTCACCGGAGTGTGGATTACATATCTCTCGATTCGATTCTCGCTCTTGCATTAATTTAATTTAGCATGACATTAATTTACATTTGCCACTCTCCACCCATGTGAAGTAATTGGATGCCCGGTCGAAAAAAAACTCTTGAATGCTCCAAAGCCTTATAATGGCGGCTTAGCTACAGCCGGTGTAATAATGATACACTTTGTAATAAGCTCAGTAGAGTGTATTCATAGAATAGCTGCGCTATGAAAATTGACATTTTATTATTAACGGATAATAAACAAGCATTGTTATCCCACAATAGAATATAATTTTGGGATAAGACGAATTATCTACTCCCTGCCCCGCCTTTGTCCCGGCTGATGATTATCGTGATAGATGAGGTGCAAGAGGAGGTTAAATTGTTATGCTTCAGTATTTTTCTTTCTATTCATACTCATATATCATTTTAATAGAGATGTTTGTAATGATTATGATTATATGAGGTGATTATACATCAATTCATTCCAATCCCAAGGGAGATGTGGTAATGTAGCCCCACCCGAAATGCAAGGGTCTGTCAACACGATTGTTATCAACATCTACACAGGAATATGAACGACAACCAAAAAAAGTAATTATAGCAAAAAAATTAATCATTACAACAACAACAACAACAACAACGCAAACAATAATGATAATAACACTAACAACAAAACAAAACAAAACACATCGAAACATACACGTTATACAACTTCTAAACTCGGTATGTTGCTAATACTACTACGTTATTTATTTATTTTCTATACAGTTCTCTGAATTTATCTGATTATACTCAACAACAAGCTTTGTAAACCTTACATAGAATCGACAATTTTGGGTAAAAGTAAATACGGACTTCAGCATATTTTTACCTCTCCATCTGACGCGTAAAAATATTCTCTTCTTCCTAATATTATATCTTCTTCATACCATTGCCAATAATTATTCATGATGTCGAACCGCAACTTATGCGGTCACTCCCCTTTTCCGTGTACTAGAACCTCCATCTCAAAACCTTTGATTCTTAAGATATATCATTACGCAACTCCATGCCTACTCATCACGGTCATTCACACTTCGGCATCACTAATTGTATTTAGTTAATTACTCTTTTTATGTAACATATGCGTAAAAGGTGAGTCACACACGGATCTAAGGTTCGTGTATTCGTTCTAAGCGATTTAATTGGTCGGTGGCTAAGACATGGTAATTAAGAAGTGGATTTAATACAGTGTGCGTGGTGGCAATTAAATAATGTTTGACGTTTTAGCATCATGCGTTGCTACTGTTCTCAGGGCTTTGAATGTAAAATGGCGTTTCGGCAAATTCCTGCGTTTTACATAAAATGTAGAGAAAACCTTAATAAATGATGACATATATATATAAATATATAATCTTTACCAGGTTTACCACTTTCTAATACGTGTATAAAAGGACGGGTTTGTTCCAACTAGGCCTGTATTTAAATCAGTTTTACATCCCTAAATGTATTTACAAACACTTACTATAGATTCTACAACTCTGATGTGGTAAATGAAACTAGGGATCTGCTTCGGAATGCCTAAGAATAAGACGAAATAAATGAATGATTCCTTCAGAGTAGTAAAAGTTGGAATTGTTGCCTTAAGGGTACAAATAATGAAGGTGATGACAATTATTCTTGCTCTCTCTCTCTCTCTCTTTCTCTCCCTCTCTATTTTTTTTTTATTGCTCCACAGTTCACATAACAACGTTGTCTAATGCATACGATAATATTTAACCAGATGATGCATAATAAAAACAATGATAGACATGTAGCATAGAGAAATAATAATGTGATATATTAGGAACCTACTAAGAACCTAAGAAGCGAACTTATATATCATAGGTTCCCAAATAAAAAATATAATATTGTACCTGAATTCGATAGCAATAAACAAAGAAACATATATATATGTTATCTTGGTAATAACTAAAGAAGATTTCTCATTCCTATTGGAAAAAAGTAAGCCTAAGTCAGAACATAATTTATTCAAGGACTATCCATGCAAGTTTGTTCATTTGTTCAAGTGAAGTAACTACGATTTATGAATATGTTTTGGCTCTCTGTGAAAAATACACGCTTTCATACACTTTGATATATTCGACATTTTAAAACGTGGACATTTGTGGATACGGGAGCCATCAGCTTTAACATCCTGTACAATAGTGAAATGGAACGAATGACAAATTTGAGTTGATGTTAGTCCCAGATTACGAAAGACTTCCCAAGAAGGGCCATGGCACATTTAATTAGAATTGATCGCTCAAGTATCCAACACGTAGTCATCAATCTCTCGACTTACTCTCCTGCGTAAGCATCTCATCTATTGCTTATGTTTGCAAATATAACGTCATGCCTCCCAGTATGTTTTGCCTAATGCAATGTACTTGGTGAGATGGAGGAGTCACTTCAGGAAAATTAAATTTTATAGTTAAAGGGGTGGTATATTGTAAATATCCAATGATATTCTTTTTTAACTCTTTAAATTAAAAAAGGGAATATTAAATTTTATTTCATCTTTTAAGTACCAAGACCTAATAAACAAGATGTTAAATGGTGAATTAGAAATTTAGGAAATACTATTTTATACCTTTATATCTTACATATTTATTGACAAAGGTAATGCTTTTTTGTCCTGCAATTAAACATGGATGTGAAATATATCAACATGTCCTGCGCTGCATGTTTTTCCAGCTCAGACAGCAGGGAAGCATGACAATTTAATGTAAGGAATGTGAAAAACAAAGGAAAGAAATTACTCTCTTTTATGGAAATGTTAACAAATTTGTACTTATGTTCTGTACCACATTACATTTTATCGAAATGCTTAAAGATAAAGTTGAGTTCTGGTCATGTGATTGCATTGTGAAAGAAGCGGTGTGGAATCTATCAGAGAGGTTGATCATCTAGTATATAAGTATTCGTGTGTATTGCAAGGTTCTGGATTCATCAAAATGATAAGAAATTTGGCCAAATCTTGGCAAAGTTACAAGCACTGTACACAGAATGATGTATATGGGACTACACGAGCACATGGCGAAAAAAACCTACCCCCCGAATTTTACGATGTTTCATTCATATTTAGAATATGAAGGCATTTGAAGAGCCATGCTTTTCAGGGAACATGTTTGATCTGATGTTCTTCCACCCTTGCATAATAACAATGATAACGCTCACATATTATTTTTTACCTCTTCCCAGAACTCAACCTTCTCTTTAATACAAAATAATTTCAAAATTAAGTGGAGTGGGGTAAGGGTGCACGACTGATGGCTCAAATCAATTATTGATAGTTATAGAGCAACCATAGTTGATACCTGATATACAATTTGATCCATCTGAAAACTGAACGTTTTTTATAACAGCAATTTTGTTTTTAATTAGTCAGTGCTCATTCAAGTGAGCATATTGTCAATACTCTTGTGCTATCCGAATAATTAAAATAAATCATACAGATATCGTGAATTGTAATTTTGGAGGATATTTTCAAAGTGTGCACTTTTGTTTAAAACGCACTGTAGATTTAGATCATCATAGCTTTATAAACATTTTGTTACATGAATAAAGTTCCACAGAATAGTCTTTACACAAAATTATGTTTCGATCCGTATTGATAATTTAGAGTTTGGAATACGTGCAAGAGAATGGAGTCAGGTGGAAGACATATTCTTTCTCCAACCCTTGCATGGACTTATTTAGGAAGGTTATATGGAGATGCGATTTAGCAGGCATAAATGCAATCGATATCAAAGAGGTCACCTTTGGCTATCTTGGAAGCTATTTAGGGTCAAATATCAAATTATCATATTACTTCCACACTATAATCATAATTAGATTGCCAGAAATGGCCTACATAACTTTCGTAACAAGGAGTAGGATTGGGATGCCAAAAGAAATGCCATGCAGGCATACGGTGTAAATGATTCGGTTACAGAAAGATATTTTTGTTTCTTTTATTGTATAATGTTAATATTTGAAAGGTCAGTGTTTAGCGATTCGCAACCAGGTAATAAAAAGATAGATACAGCTGTGAATGGAAAATGATATAATGTCAACTGTATTTAGCATCATTTGATATATATTAACAAAAATAAGAATCACACGATATAGCGTGAAGAACGAAAACCAAAATTCGTGTTTGTCTAGGATTACCTCCTTTTTGAGAAACTAGCCTCTTGCTTCTCATCGTTGTCTGATTTACTGTAAGATAATATCTATTCTGAAAGAAATATCCCTACTTGCCGTCTGAATCCGCCAAATATTATAATGATCTAAACTATATGTCGCTAGAAGCTAGAAGTTGAAATGGATTCGAGGCCAATAATATTACTTGCTAAGTCGTCCACGATTTGTATTTCCCTTCAAGATGATCTGTAAGGTATCAAAAACCAGAAATTTTGAGCTGCAGAGATAAAAGCAAATGATGCACTTCTAGTCAAGCATTGTTTGTGCGAAGATGCGTTACGTCTTGCTCGTGTATAATCGTTCGATTTAATCAGCAAAATCGATACTGGGGATACGCCTAACAATGAAATAAGGGAGGCGTGAAGAGGGAAAGAGAGAGAGAGAGAGATAGAGAGAGAGAGAGAGAGAGAGAGAGAGAGAGGGAGAGAGAGAGATAGAGAGAGAGAGAATGAAGGCTTGAACTGTGAATATATAAGCATCGTGTAAGTACGAAAACCAATGTGTATAATTTAGCCCATGTTTATGTTTACAGTAGAAATGGATGAAAAGGATATACCAAACAATAAGGAGATACATGTATTTAAACTTCCGAATACAAACACACACACACTCAAACACAGAGGATGGGAATTAATATCGAGGAGAGAAATGTATATGACAAGGCATATCTATGTGAGATGAAAGGAAAATAAAATTGAAAAGCTGAAAGTATTTAAAAAAATAATAAAATAAGAAGATTTTGTTCGCATGTGAAAATAAATGAAGGGCAGATTAGGAAGAAATATGGACATTCATAAAAATGCCTGTGTTTAAAAAATATCCCCTGTTTATAATCAAAGTAAATGGCATTGAACACTCATCAACATCAATTGGTAAAATTTGCGTGTACTTGTTATATTGTAATGAACCATTGAACACTACCGTTGCATCTTTACGGGCACGAAATAATTTGCATGACAAATAGAAAACGAGCCCTCAGAGATCTCTTCTTTTCTCTCGATTGCAAGATACGAAGAGCGCATGCGCTGGGTGTGATAGTTGACTGGTACATGTGAGTGACCTGTGCTGAAATTTTTTAGCGTCAGCCCGCCCGCGGTGAAAGTTTGATCAGTGTGTATTTTCTACGGGGATGCTTCGATGTGTCTGTCTGCGTGCGCGAGCGTGAATTGTGTGTGCATGTGTGTGTGTATAAGGGTGTTCGTGCCGTACGCAAGGCGACAAGACGAACGGAAACCTACTTTCGCCGTGGCCTCCGTTTAGCTAACACGGGCACGCACAATCTTACTGCGTGCTTTTTTTTTGGCGTTGAGACTCATCTTGTAGCAGACGATAATACAGGCGACACTAGGAACGCTCATCTACACATGCTTTCATTGACTGTAGATCTGGATCTTTATCTTGGATTGCTACTGTAAAAGGCATGGAATTTATTGTCTGTACGTAACCGCATTTCGGATTTCTACATAAGGATTTTACTGCTTGGAAGTAACTACTGTGGATTATGCCTGAAATTTTGAGAAATACATCACAAGGAGAGCTTTAGCATTTTGACGAATGTTTAAGGTCCTGATCATGAAGCGCCAAAACGTGAGAACATTGTCCCTTATTGTCTGCACGTTCATTTATCTTCTTCTTGGAGCAGCCGTCTTCGACGCGCTTGAATCCAGAAATGAAGAACGGGAGAAGAACCGACTGGAGGATACGACGGATGAGATAAAACTGGAATTTAACATCTCCCAGACGAAATATGACCTATTGTCGGAAACCATCATTCAACTCGTCCCCCATGTCGCGGGCGTACAATGGAAGTTCACTGGTTCCTTTTTCTTCTGCATGACCGTCATAACAACCATCGGTAAGATTGCAAATATGTGTGCATATCCCCTTTATATTCCTCCGATTTTTCATTACAATCTACAAGCTTATTCAAGAATATTTATATATATATATGGGTGCCATATTAGTTAATCCAATTATAGACACCGCAGTATAAGGATCCGTTGTACAAAAACAAGACCACAACTTTTGTTCACTTTTCGCAGTTTATTACATATCACTCAGACTAAGGTACGAGTAATAGGTAATAAAAACCTCATGTAAAGTATTACAATACATTCGAAGACACACATTTTTCTTTGTACTTATAACTGTCAAGGTAACTTGACATTCAAAACGAGCGCCTAAATCAGCAGCCGGCTCAAAAAGCAGAGGCGTTATCGAGAATTGACTCGAAGTGCTGAATAACAATAGAGATGGACAAAGTCGTCATACAGTTACAGCTGACATGATCACTGAATACTGTGACGCAGCACTATGGAGAGGAAGGTATGCCAAGAAGCTACCTACAAATCCTGTCATTTGAATTCATATATGTAAATTCATAATCGTAAAACTTTCCTAGTATAATGCGTGCACTCATAGTGGTAAATGAATTTGATAACACCGTAACGTAGTACAATGTGATGCGAGTGTGCCAGAGAGCATAATGATGCGAGAGACTGTAGTTTTGAAGTTGGTCGTGCATAATAGCTTCAGTGTTCTGCCATAAAACAGCCAGAGTCGCCAACGCACCATATTCGTATGTAGCAGCAATGCACGTTTAATCATAGCCGGCTGCTGCTTTACCGATCTATCAATTTAATTATCATTGTGCTCCCTCCGCTGATTATTAACTGTTGCGAAGAGGTATGCAAATGTATAAGCGTGTGGTTAAAATCAATATGAATGCTTTTGTACGTAAAATGCTAGCAAAAAGGACACACACGATATGGCGTAGTCGTCATCTAGTGCTTTTGCTATTACCATCCCTTTTTGTTAGTATTACTATAACTATCACTATTACTATTACTATTATAATTGTTATCACTATTATTATAACAATTATTATTAGTGTTACAATAACTATTACTAATACTACTACTATTGCTATTGCTAGTAGTGCAACTTTGCACTCTCTTTCAAGTTGAAAAGCATGTATTTATATATATAAATATTTACTGAATAATAATTTGTATTTACATCTAGATTCATAACATGTGTGTATAATCTCCAACGATTTCCCATCCTATCTACAGAAAATCTAGTTGGAGGATTGCCTGTATACATTATTGGAATCCTACCACATTGTTATACTTTATAATTAGTTTGTTTTTTGGGTAATATTTACACTTTAGAACAACGCAAAATGGATTAACTATAAGACGTTCTATACAAGCAATCAATGTCATTTTTGTTGGAACTAGTGCAGAAACGGATGGAAACATTGCATGTAAAATAGTAGCAAATATAACATAACAATAATGATAACAACACACACAGTGAGATTCTAAATCTAAACATGAATTCTTACTTTACGTCAATTTCAAAGCAATTGCTAAGTATATAGAAGTCAAAGACCTTTTCCTCACACCCTTTCCGAGGCGGTCTTTAACATTTTCTCATAAAATTAATGCAAACACATGTTTTTGCGCACACGCAGACGAAATCAGCACGCTTGATTTATTTTTACAATATTACTTGCACGTGACATGTGCCATACATTCACTTAACAAACAGAATAAACGAGTGTAATATCTAACAGCAGCGTTTTGTTGGTACTGACAAAGGAATTCATACATACAAAATTTTAGGAGAAACATATGGTTCGGAACAAAGCGAGCTATTGAACTAGTCGACACGGCAAATGCTGTTTGCTTTCTGTTAGCAATTGGGTTAAGTCGTATATCATTTTCGACGTTTCGAAATAAAATCAATACGGCCCAGCTCCTATACATGTACATGCAATAGGAACACTGCCTTGATGTATGAACAATACATGAAAGGTCACCAAACTGATTTTTTTTCTTCTTCAAATCATTACCCTTTCCATCATCTCATCCAGGATTACCCATACACATACAACAACAAATTCATCTCATATTAATAAAACTTAGTATATAATATCGACAGAAGTCTGAAACAAATAAAGGCCATCTATACATCTAAAGTAGATAGGAACACATTATATCATTTCTGTGTTAAACTACAGTAAAAATAAAGTGGTGGATGAGATAAAAGATGGTTGGGATAAATGTAAAACATAGAATATAACGTGATCCCGTGATTTTAAACAGTTATATTTTTAAAATCCTTTTCCAAAAAACAAAGTGCATTTCCATAAGTTGGTAAAAAAAAGGCATCCAAAGGGAAGTGTACATATTCCCTTTTGTACATCCCCTACAAATGAAGTTCGGATTACATGATACATCATTTTCATGTTGGCATATTTTAATATGTGTCGCGCAAGGCTTTTTAAATCGCCTTGGTTGATTTTTCGAGAGTAGCTGCGATCATTGTGTTAATTCATTTATTATATCATCATAGTTATCAACAACAACTGCGAAGCCCGTCATATATCACAATTGTGAATATGTGGGAAAGAAGATTTTAAATCAAGATAGAATTGAAGTTTAAAAAACATTACCGAAGCATGTCGATGTGTCTGGTTCACCCCCAGAACACCCCGTTCCTGCGGCTAGCAGACTGTTCATTTTTTGGTCCCCTTCTCTGTCCCATTGGATATCGACCGCCTCATCGCAATGACCTCTTGCGTAGTTTCTTGCGCATTCCACATAAATTGACGCTGACATCTCAAAAATTGACCCCGATGAAATCTAAGTTACCCGTCTAGATGACCCCTTCTGCTCTGACGTATGTATTTTACCTGTCGACCAGAGGATGGTCGCTAAGTCTCGTGTCATGAACTTGATTCGTGGCATTCCCTTCTTCGTTTCTTTCTCTCTGGACCTAGCCATACACACGATTGCTCACCGTAAATTAACCCTGCGTGGTTACCTATTTCAAAATATATCGTACATACATGTATTCATACATACATACATAATGCTATACATTTATATTTTGATCACTTTATTCATAACAAGTGTATTTTTTAAATATTATTTATATACAAAAATGGATGAAATTCTTTCATTTCAAAATAATTGTTGTGAGGGCATTTGTGTATCATTATTAACAATTGGAAGCCTGCTGATTTTGTTGTGATAATTATTATTATATAGAACATACAACCTATGTAATATTTTTTTTGAAGGATTTTCACATTCCACAAAAAAAAAAAAATTGCTTTTGCGTTTTCATAAAAAGATGTTGTTTCAATGACTTTCTTTTATTTGCAATAAAGGCAGCAATGATTATTTTGTATTATATCGAAGCGCACCGATTCGTAATAAATACTTTAGTTCCAAAAGAAACCAATGTATACCTTAATGTTTTCCACATGTAATTTATCTTCTTATTCAAGTTTACCGTTGAGGTTCCTTTTTTCCCCCCAGTAAAATGATATTTCAGGGTAGATGAATTGTATCTTTTATTACCATCTTTGTATAGCAACAAGAGACTGTCCAGTATTTATGCGCTATGAAATATAAATTTGTTTTTATAATTATTGTTATCCAATTTCAGTTTTCTGAAATCATATGAATATTTGCTAATTGTTTAATTCTTATATTGATATAAATCATTCATATAAATAAAATTCAAGCAAGTTATACAGAAATGAAAAACGTTAAACGCAATTTAATGTTCTTTTGTTCTTCTTCATAATGTTAATTGGCCATAATACTTGCTATGAAAAAGGCTGAAATGGAATTGAAAAGCACTTGTACAGTTACCGTTCAATCGTCAATGTCAAAGTAAATACCCATTAGCTTGCCATAAAATTAGATTCAAAAGAAGGCGCGGATTGCATCATTCGGCCTATGGCATTCGTCATGATTCTATACCCTCATTTGCCATGACAACATGATGCATTCGTGCTCTACAATAAAATCCAATCAACGTCTATTTTACTTTAAATGACCTGCATTCCCGTTTGAAATTTCTTTCGCAGGACTATCCCGCTTATGCTAATATTTGTTTTCCATTCTAAAATAATCTTTCCTCATTTAATTCTCCCTTCTCTAGTAGTAAAGCTAGTAGTATATTCTCATAATCGCACTCAGGAAGCAAAGGTTCAACGAAGTCTTCAGTACCTATGTATACGATAGAAGACATGGCCTCTCGAAAATGTTTAATTCCTCTATACAATTTGATTAATGTAAATTGGTAAACACGTTTTTGTAACCATTTTCAATCGATAAGCAAACGAAGATATGAAATCAGAAACATGGATTTTCATGACAACTGTTATTTTTGAAGCCATTATATCCTTTACAACGTCGACGTATTTAAAATGCATATTCTTGAAACAGAGCTTTATGTTTCTTCACTCCCCTTCTCTCTTCCTCTCTTACTGGAAGAATGGTTTTACATTTAGAGTGATGGTTTTGGAGCAGTTATAATACAAATTAATTCACGTTTGGGAATTTATCAATTGTAGCTGCTGTTTGTGCAACCTACTCGCCTAAATACGGCAATATGTTTTTGATAAATTTATATTTCCACACAAAATATTTTCATTAATATTTATTATTATAAACAAATTTCAATTATTAGTAAAGACCTCATGTAGAACAGTCCTAGATATCATGTGAGCATCCATGGGAGGTTCTGTTTCTTTCTTCAAGTTGAGTGTTCAAATAAAAACTTATTCAAATTCTACATGATTTACAAATGCACGCTTTACAGTCTGATAAACTCAAATCAAATTCAACAGTATTAAAACCCCCGTTATGAATTCATGCATTTGGCACTGTTTTAGTTCCCCCTGACAGGTGTATGTAATTGAAACACTCCCTGAGGATCATTCCCACATGTATACGATAGTGACATTCCTCAACATTGATACGAGCTGAAAAAGATAGACATTGGAGGAAAGTTAGATAAGAGAGACAAGGAGTTAAAACGTGAATGAGAGATAAAGGGGGAGGGGAAAAAGAAAGAGAGGCAGACAGAGTGAGTGAGTGAGACAGAGAGAGAAAGAGAGAGAAAGAGAGAGAGAGAGAAAGAGAAATGAGGGACGTATAAGATATAAAGTGACGTTAATATAAATCAGGAACCATTTCTGTTTATCTATAAAGCGCTTAGAGTCTTCCGATATGTATAAAGCGCTATCTAAAAGCTGAATATTATTTTTTTTTTTTTATATGAGTTGGGTAAAATATGTGCAAAAAAATCAAATCAATTTAAGTTTCGTCATACTTGTCTAAAATATACATAATACACGTGGCAAATGTAAATCTTAACTATTCAATTTTCATGCATGTCAAAAACGCTTTTCGGAATGGCAGTTTTAATGAGAGTAGAATCCTGCCACTCCATCTATAAATGGATCTTTCTCATCGAAAGAAATCATTTATGGTCGAATGGAATTTTCCTGCCGATTATGGAAGATTTATCCACTTATACGTGGATCGAACAAAGGCGAAGTCCCATGTCATCAAGACCTAGATAAACTCGTAGTATAGGGACTCCAAAATGACAAAATGAAATACGAATCTCAATCTCAATGCGTCAAGATTCAGAAACATGTGATGAGAACAAAAATGATTAAACTTCCAGTAATTCACTGAGAGCTTAAATATCACGGGGTAGAATACGTTATCACACAGATATACACAATGACATAAAAAAGCATTGCAACTTTAATAATGACGGAATAGCCATCTGTACATAATTGTAAGTCATAGGGTTTGCTATTTTCATTGATAGAATCATAAACACTTAACATTACCGAAATAACTTATATGTACTGAGTCACTAGTAATTATTTCAGGGCAAATATTCGAGTGTATTATACCATTTGAAGAAATTATTAAACTCATAATTCATTCTGTAAAATAATTACTAGCATATTGATAACTTTAAATGTACTCTTTTGGTTGTTACGCTAATAGTGTTAACCTTTAGATATTGTATGGCTTTCTCGTGCTCCATATCATGTAATACCTTTTCTACATGAGATATGAACAGAAGGAACAGATGTAAACGCCCACATATGTAGGTGCAGGAAAAAATACAATGAAACCTATGCAAATCATTTAAACAAAAAAGTGTATCCGATTAGAATTGTAATGACTATCCGTTTCATGAAAACCATTTACTTTTAATATTTGAATCAAATGATAATAATAATAACAATATTCAGGTTTTATAAAGCGCCTAATCCATCTCAAACATTTCTAAGCGCTTTACAGATATACTGATAGAGAGAGAGAGAGAGAGAGAGAGAGAGAGAAAGAAAGAAGGGGTATTAGCAACGATTTTTTTTTTTACATCGTGGTAAGGTCGAGTAGAACGTAGGGTAAAATTTTGTTAATAAAAAAGAGCACGAGACAGGAAAAGTGTGAGAGATATGTTTAAATTGCAACTGAGACAACCCACACACATTCATTTCAGTCAGTCATAAAATGTAAACATTGCTATTTCACCGCGCAGCTTTTCATTAAACATATACACACACACACACGCACACGCACACGCACGCACATACACACACACACACACACATTCTCACATCAGGGCCTTTGTGGGGCACCTGATTGTGGGGTATTTCTGTGCGTTCCAGATATACCTTGTGGTCCCCTACTAGTGGGGTATGTACAACCTGGCGATAACAACCCGGCGGTGTGCTTACGATGTTACCATAAAAAAGTGTGCAAGTTTTAGCACACGCTCACAAAATGTCATTTATGGGGTACCACTTCTAATGCCCCGCAGGGCATAAGGACACCGAATATACAGTCATTTGAAAGACTTTACTCTGTGGGGTCCTGAAAAAATACCCCACAAAGTAAAAATGCCTCACAAGGGGTATGTGAAGCGCACATAAAACCCCACAAGAATGCTGAGGTGAGAGCACACACACACACACACACACACCGAGTTCCTGTAGTAGAGCCGCAGACAAAGCATAAACGCACATCGCCCAACCTCCCATTACAATTTGTGTCTCTCCCACGTAACCTTCCAAACGTTGTTTCATTAGTAATAGAAGGATGATGAAAATTGCGTTTGGCTTAAATCACGACGCTGGCCTTACTCCCTTTGATTCAATAATTCGTTTACTGTATTAGTTGACGAATCAGAGGGCATGGGTCGTAGTTACGGGTTTGATTGCAGAGCTATTAGCCGAGGAGCTTGTTTGGCGAAACGATTAGGTTTAGAGCAAGACGGCACGCAGAGATAGATTTAAGCGAAATCTTAAGTGTGCGCTCTATAATATGGTGAAATTTATGTTAAATGCAACAGAAAATGTCTTTGAAGCAACAGGCTAGCGCACGCATGCATCTTCACAACATGGGTTCGCTCAATAGGAGAGCTATTTGCATAGGCGCTCCGTTAATAATGGCCATATTTCGTTACGTACTGTTCAAACCAATACCTTAAATGGCATATCCAAAATGTTAGATCATAATCATGATAGATCCACTGTAATTACCGCACTGAAAAAAAAAAATTATCCATTGTCAGTGCAATTATTTTTATGTTGGTAATTTATGATTTTCATCATCAACATCATCCCGATTACTATCATCATCGTCATTATCATCATCACCATCAACATTATTATGGTCATTGTCATCTTTATCCTCATCACCCCACCATCGTCATTACCATCATTAACACCACTTCCACCACCGTCAATACCATCACCACCATCCTCACCATCATTACCATAATAATCAACGTCAACATCTTCATCATCGCTCAATGCAGCCGGCTGTCAATCTGTGAGGAAAGGCCTGGGCTTTTATTTTCATTGCCACGCGTGTGACGTTTTTTGGGACCTTCGTTCGTTTGTTATTGCCATCAATGATATCAATTTGTTCTCAGCTTTCACGTCTATTTTCATTGTTTATTTTACCCGTGGACGCTGGAGGAAGAGAGAGAGGGAGAGAGAGAGAGCGAGAGAGAGAAAGAGCTAGTCAAGTATAATTGTCTGATACAAATACGATACAAAGGCAGTCCTATCGTGCGGATATTGTTTTACAACTAGAACAATGGCGACAGGAGACGTCCGATGTATCAAAAATAGTAAACACAACACGCATTTCTGTTAATTTTCGAAATACAAATGTGATGATACCTCTTTTATCGCTTTTTGATCTTACAGTAGACGTGCTATCAACTTCAAATTTAGTAGTTTGTTTTGTTACTATTTTGATAGACGATATAGTCTATTATTTTGGAGAACTTTTTCAGGTAGCATTGAACAAATATTATAATTGATAACCCAGGAGTATTCACCTCAAAGAAATTAAATGAAATAAATGGGATGGGTTTCGAAGGGCTGTTATTTACTTACGACCTCATGCAAGGTAAAAACGAACCACAATTTTGATTTACATGATTTATTTTGAAGGGCAGTCATATATTTCTTACCGGTATAGAATTGCAGCATTTTCATTGGAATACTTTCTGTACGAAAGTACATATGTTAATATAGACGACTAACGTAAGTATTTTGGGTTTCAAAAGATTATTAAAGGCTATTCCTCGTCTAGTAAAATCCTTTTCATGATCTTCCGTTCACTATAATGATTTCTCTTTAATTCGGTGTCACATGATAAAGACGTTTTCTACTGTGGCATTGAGATACCAACCACACATGCACATTATGCACGGATCAGTGTAACGAGAGAAGATGAAATCGTGGGGAAAGAAAAATGAAAGAAAAAGTAGAAAATATCTTCTTCCCTTTCGAGAATTATCAAAGAATAACAAAACACTTCGTTTTCAACTGCTTTTCATTCGAATCCGCCTCAAATATCTCTTAGGGCATGATTGCATGTCATCTTGATTTTATAAATACATGTATAACCTTTTACACTACCGATAACAGTGAATTCTTTTACGTAGTTTTTAATGTTTGATCTACAATGTTTTAATATTCCTTGTATTTTAGATTCATTTCCATTCAAAAAGCGTACCCACCAGCAAAATTCATTTAATCCGGCCGTCGGCTTTAAATAATTGAGAGATACGAAATAGAAAAAAAAAATCCTTGACGCAATCCCACAAATCCATTATTCATGCCAATTTTAAGCCGATGTTTTTTAGCTTTTGCCCCTGACGCCAAGGTATTTGGTTACCCCTCTTCATGATAATTGAGCTCCATCGTGCAAATTCAAGAGATTTCTGCTGCGAGTGCTGTCCAGAATTCACAAAAATTGATTTCATGTCTGACAGAGCCCAAGGCAGCAGTCCCTTGCATTTTTAAAATGTACATGGATTATGTATTCCTTAACCATCCACAGCGAAGCACCTGTCAAAAAAACTTACCATCATCTGGGATGGAATTGATTCTGACGTGTAAAGACAAATGACTCCATTGGTATTAACTTTTAAGTGGATTTTGCAGGATAAATACCGAAACGTAGGAGTATCAGGATAGCGACTTTGTGTTTAGTGAAGGCGGTACAATTCCCATGTATGATTTTTTAAATGAAATGCTCTCAAACAGAAGTGCCTGCGATTAACAGAGCAGTGAACCGAAGCGAGGCATAGGGCAACATCTTACTGTCCTCCTCATTTCTCTCTGTATCTATCTCTCTCTCTCTTTCTCTCTCTCTCTCTCTCTCTCTCTCATTTACACATATCTTCTTCCTCTTTTTCTCTGATGTCATATTTGTTTCTTCCCTCCTTTATCTTCAAATATTTCTCTCTCTCTTTCTCTTTCCGATGAGTATTTACTGTCGCATTACATTTTTTTTAAAATCCGAAAATAATCCCACTCGCTGAATAAACATACACAATTCTCTTGTAGCGTCACTTTGTATAACCACGATAAGACCAGAGACTTTAGTTCAACGGTCTCCGTGATTGATAAAGACCACACAAAAAAAAAGGCCCTAAAGGTTATGGCCAAATCAACGTTGTATTCTAAAACCTTGACAAAAAGAAATTCACAAAATGCAGACGATTGCTACAGCAAATATTGTCCTACTGAGTGACTTTATTTGATGAGCTCTATCGCCCCCTCTTTTTTTTCTCTCTTTCTTGTCAAACTGGTCGAGCGTTTGAGCATTTTTGTGCCGTCAAAGCAGAAACTCGTTATGAGGCATCCATTATTACCGTACTAATGCTATATATATTATTTGCCCCTTAATGTCAGGATAAATGAGCGACGACTGTCCGTCCATTAGGTAACTAAAACCTAACACGAGTTCACTCGAAAGTGTTCAGCTCAATCATGAGTAGCTGTTAAAGTAATTATGAATGGAAGTTTAAAAGCATCGTTTCTATAGTACATGTTCCACTAGGTACCATCACGGTGTCGTTAGCATTCTTTGTATTGCATTACATAACGTTTTTTCACTATGCATTTTAATATGCTAGAAGGAATGGATTACTGTGAAAGCTACATGCAAATCCATTTTGATCTTTAATATGGTTGTAAATTCTTTTATTTAGAGAATTGTTTTTTGGAGAATAACAAACCATTCAACAAATTCAACGAAATGATTTATCTTTCCCCGTATTCTGTTGCCTTGTTTGTTAATAGGAAAACCCTACCACGTTTCCTAGGTTATTTTAAAACTTGATGCATTAGAGGGAATCAGTAAGCTACTTTTGAACACAATAAATCTACAATCAAGGACCTACATGTATATAGGTGAATGCCAACATTCGTACAAAATTCATAAGCGTCTTCACAAAGGCATCCAGTAACCATTTGAGGTCATTTCAAGGTGGTATTTCTAAAACAATTTTGGGAGGTAATTCATCATCAGTATCTGATCAGGAGTGAGTCAAAGTTGCGATCATTTATCACTGATGCCCTATTTTCAAATATTTGTTCGGACTAAAAAAATACCTACAAAAGAAAACAAGATATACTCGTGGATTTTAGGCGCTTAGGGTGGCATTCTATTTTTACTTTAAGAAGAGAGTAGTTTGCTAACTCGAAAACAGATGTTATCCGTTTCCATTCCTAAATGTTTGCACATTAGGTAAAACTATGGGTAAAATAGGACAAGTGTGGGATGAAATATATGCGAAATGCTTTATATTTCCGTGTTTAAAGGGGACATTCATTTTGTAACATTTTCTGTTGAACTTTGTAAACCCGACATTTTGTTTGTGGATGGAGAGGGGGTATTGACGACCCAGAAACACGCCTCCTGTGGATACAACGCCTTGAATCGCCCTAGCACAAAATCTCCGTCCCATATCATCAGCCTCCAAGATGTCACCCCACACTCGCTGTAAGAGAGGTAACCGGATACGCACCCTGTCTATGTTTCGACGTTCATCCAACTCTCTGCCGCCTTCCTTCTCGTTGATAGCTCACGACATTATTTGTTCGATAAACCATGAACAAGAGAAGACGACACCGCGGACCAAAGCCAGCATGAAGATGAAGTGATTCGCAGGACACTGCCATTCTAGGGTGTTCCTCCGTCTACTTACATTGCAAACATATAGATCAGAGGCAATCAAATCTCATGGCATGCTTTGTAGGAGTGACCTACAAATCATTCTACCCAATTTTTCTGGCCGGACTATACTGCATGTGGAACTTTGGTTTGATGAATCTATTTCATGAATCCATTCATATGGATAGGGGAGAACGGCATATTTATTTAAGATTCATCAACAGTTCTTCTGAAAATATAAATGTAATTACTTTCTTTTGCTGGGCTAATCGACGGAATGGTGCATATCCTTAACATTTTGTTGAAGGCTTGGGAGATCTGCCTTCTGCCAAACATTAAAAAATTAAATTACTACACGTTCAAATTCTACATAGACAGAAGCGACGAAAAGCTTTTGTTTGTCTGTACTCGTTGCCATTCTCCGTTTTTTTTTTATCACCAATCATCTCTTCATAAGAGATTCAGATAAGTAATATTAATAAGCATAAAACCCAAAGATACATGTATATCATAAACGTAATTTAAATTGGGTCTGTTCTCAAATCATCTCCATAGTTCTTAGAAGGAATACGGACTACCGATAGAGCCTTGAGAGATGGTCTAAAACTCACTGCAAGCCTCATTCCATGGTAGGCAGAGAAGCGATTAAGTAATAGTTTCAGAGGTTGCATTTAAACCTGGTTATAGCGATAATATTGTTATCATTATTATTTAAAATTAATTGTCGCTTTTTAATTAGTGAAAGGGGATATATAGATAAATAGATAGATAAAGAGAGAGAGAGAAAAAAAACAAGAGAGAGAAATAAGGATAGAGAGATGGGATTAGGCGATAGGTAACACAATAAAACAACATCAACATCAACAAACAAACATACTGGCAAAAACTTCAGCTGTGCACGTTCGCGTGTCTCCTTCGCATCGCTCTTGCATTCAATATCTCGTACATGAGACGGGTTTAAGTTGTACCATCCCTTAAGCCATTGCCATATTCTACGCCCCACCCCTGTTTCTCTCGCCCGTGTTTTTCTCCACCTTTTTGCTGCATGGCACCAGCCTTCATCTCAGGCAATAGTATATGGTTGCTCTTGATCGTTGTCTCCTTCTACCATATCGGATCTGGTTTCCAGGCAATGGATTTAGGCGTGTGGTCGATTTCCATATGCTTCGACTTTCTGCCAGAAGAAATATCAGGAAGGGTTGAATGAAAGAAGATGACAGAAAAACAAATCTGAAAGGGGTATATTTTCATCGCATTTGCATAGAAGGAAAACATACAGGGTCATTTCAACCCATTCCATTTCGATTGTATAGTATTTTATCCTTTCTTTTTTATTACCTTTATTGCTTTGATTTACTGTTAATCTCTTACCATCCTGAATGATGTCATTTTTATTTGAAATAAGTTTACGAATTAAGGCTCATCAGATATGACATTGTAAACCAACTTCTTTTAAACGTAGCCGGAACGGCAAATGCGCGCAACTTACACGATTAACGTTATCACTAAAAATGCCGCTTTTTTGCCGCATCATATCTTAACGAGGCCTAACATATTCATCTGTAATTATTATCGATTGGGGCTATTTAAAGATATGCGATTACTTTTAAACGAAAGCCTCATGTTGATTTAATATTAGTGTTATTTTTGTTAATATTGCTATATGAAGATAAAGACTAAAACTTTGCCAATACGACTATATTCATTTGTCAACGTTGAACTACATCATCAGCTTACGTTCACATCAACATCTTAACCACCATTACACTATCTCAGCTTAAAGAGCCGTGTGTAAAGTGTTTTTTGACGCTGTCAATACCGCTCGATCATCTATGAAACTTTGATCATAGGGAAAGTCAGTAATAATTGAAATAAATTGCAGTGAGAAAATGACAGCCATGTTAACGAGCACACGGGGTGCATGAGACATTATCATCGCTTACGTGGTTGTGTGTACGGAAACGAACTATTCTATTTTGTCTTTGCTAGCAACCCCTAGAAATTGGCATTTCCATTGCATCATGTTGCATGACTTGGTACGAAACCGATGTGTAGTGAATGGATACCCGATAGGTAGAAATTCCTGGGATATTTTGGTGCTTTCTCATAGCAGCTAAGCCAAAGCTGGCGTTGTTATAATATTCATCGCCTGATACTTAGAAATCGTTCTCTAAAAATCCAATTATGATCACGTTTATCCGCTACCATTCATTGCAATGGACATATCGATGCACCATGCCATTATGTAAATACAAATACAACTGCATATCCCTTGGTAAAGCCATAACGATAAAACTCATTACCAAGGTGATTCGCCAGTATTTCCTTTACCGACACCATCATTTTCTTTTCATTGTTCTTCAAAACATGTATAAATTGGTCAGAACTTTAATAGTATGGAAACATAACATTTGAACGCTAACGTAACGTATGCCAAAGTAACGTTTAAACAGAACATCCAACACGTTTATCATGCTTCTAAAGACCCGAGAAGTGTGCGTTGTGCGTGTTTACGGGTGGTGCTGGCTTCTATCTCGCTCTCGCTCTCTCTCACTGTGTCTCTCTGAAAGGGTGTGTTGTTGTTGCTGGTGTGCGATGCTGCTGCTCCGCCACTAAAGCTACCGAGCTGCGTAGATGAGTGATGACGAGTGAGCCCTGCCAAGGCATGACACGATTATTATTATCATGACGCGGTTTGAGTTACAAGCCCGTTGTTAAAAAGAAAGGCTGGCTCAAAACCTTCCATTATGAAACGATGGACAGTTGCCCACTTATTACAGCACCTAATACTGTAAAGGAGTCCTCGTATTAAGCCTAGTCTTTATGTTGACGGTTCTTGAAGGCAAATAAGCCTCTCTGAATAATTCATTTCATGAAATTATCATTAGTTTGGATGTCTCCCACATAGGAAATATTGTGTAAGTGAGTATTAAGATAAAGCGTGAGCGGAGCAAAGCATAAACGTCATAATAAAAACAAAAATATATTGCGTTTTCCAAAAGAAGGATTGGATCGCCCTAAATGAGATCAACTAGGTTTATCATTCGAAAATATCATGCATGAAATCACTTTTCATTATGAATATCTAATCACATGTATGGCTATAACTCAAAGTCTAAACATGCTTTAATTTCACATACATGATTTTACGTTCATGTAAGGGATTATATCGGCACGATAACGACAATTGTTTAAATAAATGAATGAATACTAATTTAATGTCTTTGCGATGGTTCATACAAATTTTTTAACGAATTTGCTGATAACATTTCATAATTGTATACTATAGTAAAAAGGGGAATAGACTTTTTGACTTGCCTATGCCTCATGTATTTCTGTTATAATAATACAAAATTCCGTCCAATCTGCCAATATCCCTTTTTTTTTGCGCAAGCATAGCCTACCATGCTAAGTACAAGTTATTTTGAAATGAAATCAAATGAAATTTCAAGTGCTTTTGTTTATTCTTGATTGAACCGAAGAACACAACCTTGCCTTCGAAATTGCAATTGCGTTATTGCCAAACGTTTGATTGGATTTCGCTTATATAAACATACATATTTACTAATGGTAGAAATGGTTTTTCTACTCATTGAGTTTATTTTTCCTTTACGTAAATCTTCATAAGCTTTTCTGTCAGTAGCATTTTGTGAAGCGAGTCGAAAGTATTCCAGTAGCATTCCATAGAATATCCCAAATCAAATTTTGAGGAAGATGTTGGGAAAGATTGAAAACAATACATTTATTTGATTGGATTTTTTCGTATAAGGTTCTCCCTCGTGGGAAATATTTTGTTCAATTCTTTCCAAAGAACTTGGATGTCAGGAGACCTGCAACATAGCATCTTTAACATTATTGGGACTTTGGTAAAATTGTTCATATGAGAGAAAATGGTGCCAAGGTAGTGATTTCAATGCTAAATATACACTTCAAGATAATCTGAAAGTTTGAATGAAAACAGACCATTATCAACGAAAACTGATCTGATCGATTCCAGAATTCTCCCAACTATATTATTATAATTTAATGAGCTTTGAGGTGAATGTATATAATCAAGAAGCAATAAATTGGCCTTATATACCATTCCAAACTGTTATTGTTGAAAGATTTTTAAAAGACTGTTTTATCTTATTTTCATGGAAAAACGGTTGGGAAAATTCAAAAATTGGTTGGGATAATTTACGGGTGTCGCACAGTTGCGCCTTTAGCTTGTTGCAGGGTTTGGAGGGTTAGTACAATAGAAGGAATATAATAAGAAACATTTTATACGAAAATTACGCAGTTTTTCATCAACCTTCAACAATGTTAACTGTTTACTTTAGGAGCTGACCAGTAACGATTAAAGATAACCGGGTGTATCGAATGCTGATATGTAATACAATTGGTAAAAGTGTCAAGAAGAGGAAAACTTGATAATATATTTAAATAAATACCTTTAAAATCTATGAGATATATCTGTGAAGCTTCTTTGTCACTCTCCCGATATTAATCTAAAGTCACCAGTCAACTGAGAAAACTTAATGTGAAGAAAGTAAACAAATAACTGCACAAATGTTTATAATTCTGATCATGTTTGTATAAATGCTTTTCTTTCGGTGCTCCACGTATCTAAAAAGCCTTACAAAAGCTGTCTTATATGGGGGTCCGTCTTTATTGGAACGCGTATATTTACTTTACCTATGCTCAAGGGACTTGTCCTAAATCAAGTAGAAGACGTCTAGCTGTCTGCAATTATAAAATGAAACATGTCGACTGTAATGGATGTGGTCTGATAATAGACAGAAGTTCATAATTGTCATGATGAGGCTTTAATTATAGTTCTGTAGCTGACGTTCACGACAACCGTAGGTTTCTTTACGGGTTAACTTTACTACTGTGTGGGGGGAAAGAGGTAAGTTAGGTTATGACAGATATGTTTCCATCTGCGATATGCTTTCAACGGAATTTTAAGAACACGAATATTTATGTTGTTTTAATAATTTATGATATTTATCAGAGTTTTTACCTTGTTCCCGCTGATGTTTATTCTCCTTTCTCTATCTCTCGTTTTCGACATTTCAGTTCGAATTATGTTATCACACATTTTTATATACAGATGAAATACATCAAGTATCACGGCAGAGGGAAAGAGGATTTTAGGGATAACAAATTGCAAATTTATGAAAATTCTATCCCCTAAATTTATGACATCACATTCTGGCAGATCGCAAAAGCAGGAAACATAGGTGAGACTCATTTTACAGTTTCCATCCGGTTCATGAGAATTGCAAAGAATTATTTAATTTGTTTGCTTTGTAGAGAAGTGGGAAATAATGAAGAAATGTACCTGCACAATTTTACAACCGTATTGTCCACACGTTAGCATAAATTCATGATTCCATCGTTTGGATAACTCAATTTCTATCTGATTATTCCAAATGAAGAAATGTACCTGCACAATTTTACAACCGTATTGTCCACACGTTAGCATAAATTCATGATTCCATCGTTTGGATAACTCAATTTCTATCTGATTATTCCACAAATGCAAATCCCTAATGTGTTTTACTTACAGTAGACAAGAGATATGATAATGAAGTTCCCGCAGGAATAAAAAGTGTGCTTTCAGATTGTGCGTTTATTTAATACAATGTCTTCTACGAATTCAGTTTTTTCAATTCTGTACCGCATTTTCCTAATTTAATCCATTACCGTTACTTATGTAGGCGAGATTTCATAAACGCATGTCCAAGTGAAAAAAATCAAGGGCTGTGCTGGATGGAAGACCACCAGAGATTTGGCGGGAAATTGCTGTCACATGATACGCTTGTTTACCAACATGGCAGCATTTGGTCTGATCGAGACAGGGGAGATCTTGAGAAAAGACACAGGCATCGAGATCTCCATCAAGGTGAAACGGATAAGCTACGAAATAATACCGCACTTCAATCTTCTCAAAATAATTAGAAAGGGATATCCCCGCGTTATGGTGAAATGATTACCGTGGAAGCTATGCACTGCTCAAGTACTCATCATGCAACAATTGTATCGTATAATGGAATTTCAGCACGCGTATTTCAAGTACTTGTTTGTATGAGTTAGATGAACAGCCGTCACAAAATAAGCATAATTAAAAAACAGTTGATTTTCAAGAATGTGACTATATAGGAAAAAAAATTATGAAAAGATTAGCAAAATGGAGATTCTCGAGGATTAACCTACAAGAAGATAAATAAAGAAATGGAGGCCCAAGTGAGACCATATAATTTTCATCGTGATGTTTGCATGAGAAATATTTTAGCCCATTGCTTTCCCTTGAGAGCAGGGATGGAAAGTTTCGTCTGGCAAAACATGCTATTTTCGGCCTTTTTCCAGGAAGCAGAGTGAACGCTTGTAGTTCCGGCATTTGTTGTTTTAGTATTTGCTTACAGCAGTATAAATTAAAGTTCTGATTTCGAGTTTAGATATTTGTCAGCTTTAATTCATCAGCCTCATTTCTCGTTTTAAAGAGATATTCAAATGTATGTGGATACAGGCATAACGATAGGACTCACTACCTTCTCTGCTTTTAATTTAACATATTATGCTCATTGCATACGGTCTTTGCCGTATACCTGATATAATGTATACCTTTAATAGTAATCAATACAGAATTCTTCTGACTTTCCCATCTTCTAACACTCTGTCACTTTCCTCAAAACATTCCTATTACAACTATTAGTTTGTGTATCGCGTAAAATCGTATTCGGATCATATGTCTTTGGAAATTTCGTACGTTTCAAAGTTGACGGACAAGGATATTGAAATGGCATTTGGTTGATTTTTTGTCGAAATTATTTTCCACTGTAGCTCAGAAAATCATTCAACTTGTCAATCTTATCCAGTATGAAGGTTTAACATGAACGAACTAATGTAACCGAATGTTAAGGAGAGGTTTTCATGACATGGGTTCCATGCTCATTTGCGGTAGGACTCGAGGATCATATAAAGGGATATGTACTTTTAGTACACGCTACCTTTAAATTCCTACCACCAACGACCACTTTGCATGTGCTTCTTACCTTACCAAGCCAATCATTTTTGCTTCTTCTCTCCTTTTCTTTATATTTGACTAATTTTCTTTCGAAGAAAAGACGATAACATTTTTTGTCTGGACTGTGTAGGATTGCATTGACATTTTTTAGTTGGTATTCTGTGAAAAAAAAAAGGAAAGCATCCTCTTTCTTATAAAATGAACATTGCCATCATAAATTTTTAGAGCTAAGGATTTAATGGGCGTGATGGAGATGTGACCCGAAATGTGATGGGTTTTCTTTTCGCCCTATATTGTTTCATATTAACTTATCTTTATTTTCAGAGTCGCTAATGTTGTAGTTACGTCAACTCACCTCATCACATATTTGGTCAAGTCAAATGTTAAAGCCGAACCCAAATTTAATCAGTTTAAGTGCAAGCACTAGTACTCATTCATCTATTGCGGTATATGACATTTTTTGTTCATCAGAATGAATGCACCAACGTCATATTTTGATTTGTGTCTAGAATCAAAAGATAAAATACCTTTAGCATGACGGTTGAAAGAAATTCAGTGAAAGGTTGAAGTCTAAACATTTGGATAAACATTGTTTGCTTTCTCCGGTCTCGCTTTCATAACATGGGAATGAGATAGTAATCATCCCAAAGGAAATGTTTTTTAATAATTCAAAGCATCGATTGCATCCCATCTACCTGAATTACTTCTGGATGAGTGGAAAGGCAAACCCGAAACATTCAATCAGGTACAGAGGGAATAACAAACCATTAGTGAAATTCGCAAATGGAATTGCGCGTTCAGACGTGAATGAAGTGGCAACAAGGCGCCTGTTTCCTGTCCCTTCACGCGAAGACCTCGGGTTCACCGCTGCCTGGCGCCCGGCGCCGAAGCCCTTGCCGTATGAAAATAACAAGAGATCAAATGTTTTTTTTTGGCCATGACTGCTGATGAATGCCATCAATAATTGATTCAAACTCAAATGCAGTCGAAAGTAACCGAATTACATTTACGTCAAGAACGGACACACGATGCGCATACGGATAAGATAAGGGAGTCGTCTGAAGCAAGAAGACATAGTCTAAAGCCAAATAATGTATTTTACCCTTGGCGTGCATACCGAAAGATGCATTAAAACGTATCCATTTTAGTTCTTGTTAGCTGCTTCTGTATGCTTGTCTCATCGTACACACGCTGTATCTGAAATTATTGGCGCATTTGCATATCGGCTACATAAATCTGTTTGGAATTAGAAACTAGCTCGTATCAATTTAAACTAAGTTAAAGCCCTTCTGGTTTCAAACAGACAGTATGTTTGTTTGCCTTGCTTATAGAATTAGCATTCCAGATTTGTTCACTCTTTTAAGCGTGGGCGTATGTTGACACAAAGAATGTTGGATGAGATTCTTTACGATTTAATTTTATGCAACCGTAATCGGTATCCCAATATGTGCATGACATTGACAGAATCGTCACGATGTTCCAGTAGATATCACACATCCTATAAATTAAAAAAAGTACCCACGAATTACTATTTTCGCGGCCGTACTCTAAATACGCAGACGTGTCGTGACCTTTTGTTATTTACTTAGGGCTAGTTACTATTGAATGCATTTAGATACCGCTTAAGAAGTGTGTCTCTGCGGGTGTTGCATGTTTGTTGTTACTTGACTGACGGAGGCGGCAGTGTATGTAAATGCACGTGTTCGTGAGGACAGCTGTGAGCACCCCTGAATGCTTTCGTCTACACCAAAATAGGCAAATTTAAGACAGAGAAGAGCAATTCTATATTCTTTGATTAGCGCCCAAGAGTTACAGGGTTATCATTTATATATCAAATGTGTATAAAAGATGTATCAATGTAAAATTTGCTCTTAGGCATATGGTCTTTATTCAATCAAATCAGTGATTGTCCTATCTCATTTATGTGTAGTTTCGAATTTGATCCCTCACGCGTATTTCCTTCTTTTTTTGAAAAGCCAATGAAAAGGCAAAATCACCAAGATAACGAAATTTTAATCAGACATGAAGGAAAACAATTTCTATCTTTGAACACCACTTGAGTTTTGTTTAATATTAAACTATTTAAATATGATTCGCAAGCTTGTGGACATTTACGTTTGTCTTTTAAACTTTATATAGGTTCGTTTAAAATAACACCGCCGATATACAAACAAAGTTTGAACTGAAATTTATTTCTAATATTCTTAACTGTAGACTTATCATTATATCTTCAAATTTGTTATATGTAAACATTTCAATTTGTATCAATCTTTTTTCAAATCTGTATATTACAACACACGTAATTTGGCAAAACAACCTTCCAAATCATCTTCGAATATACCTCGGTCACAGCACCGCTTATCCCTAAAATTGAATCATCATCGGTCACTCATTATGTGTCATTTCCTTCCGCTCTCTATCCCACCTCTATTCCAAAATCAAATTTACAGTGGCGGTCACCCTGCAAAATAATATTGAGGGAAGGATAAATCTAATGGATGCTCCAACAGTTTCTATATAACCAACGAGGCCGTTCATAATTATGTTAAGGCCAGACTGGCAGCAATATAGGAAGCATACATTTCACGGGTCAGCAGCTCGATCCTCCTAAAGGGTGACGAATGATTATTTCTATTCAAGAACTACAAAATCCAATATTTACCCCTGACATACTTTTTCGAATTTATAGGTTTATAAAAGTAAAATTCATTTAAAACGCGCAACTCCAAAGTGGGTTGGTGCCACACACGCTACGTTGCTCCATTTTATTATCTTGATAAACTAGGTCATCTTTTACTAAATAAATTTGGTAATTGGCATATTTAAAAAAGAACATTGTTACACCCTTCCATTGCATGACCAACAAACACACTTCTCAGTGGAGCAGAACTTGGGAAAGTCATCAAAATGGTTGAGATATTATGGTTAATGACAACCTCGTACAACTATTACCTAGTACTAACACTGATAAGAAAATGTGGATTGCCCTTCATTTTTTTTAAATCGAGCTTTGATTATTTCTTAGGTTTAGAAATTGGATGTCAACATTCCTTTTTCATTTTGATCAAACCTATCTTTGCTTTGGATTCGATGATATCCACAAGTGTAATAATTCTGTTACAAATAATAGAATGATATTACGCTTTTATATAGCGTTTAATACATCGGCGATGTCTTTAGGCGCCATTTTCCAACATATTGTAAAGGGTACAAAAATACATGCGAATAATGGAAAGCAACTTTCACATTGCATTACTTTCATAATCAAAGCCAAGGCCAGATGTATTTTTACCAATAATTGCATTTGTTGGTTTAGTTTCGCCGTGAGCAAGTTTGTTCATGTTGATGTATTTTTGTTGCATGGTAGCAACCGGGTAGAATCCCGATGCTCATTGGGAACGACCTTCGAATTGTAATTACAACTTGTACACAAAGTGTGGGGGATGGTAATGAAAGCATGCATTAAAAGGGATTCAAATTCAATGGAGCTTTCTCACTCCTGACTGCGAATTGACTGGATTATTGTAGGCTATGATAGGAAACCAATTGGATCAATTTAACACAGCTGAGACAAAAAATGAGGCCAGAGACCCGCTTGACATACTTTAAGAGCCCGTATACACCATCTACTGGGAATCGCTAATAGTTTTAGGGCCTCTTCTCTCTCTTGGGGTAGTGATCCTATGCATTAATGGAGAAAGTCTTACTCTCGGATAATCTGAATATCTAACAGTAAGTGCTGAGGGGCGGAAAACTCTGACAGGCAATGAGAGGAGAGAGGGACGCGATATACTGCGAGTCATGTTTAATATCTAATTTTTGTTTGTTTAAAATATTTTTTACTTGTTTCATTCGTCTTTGATTTCGTGGTGTATGAAAGAGTGAGAAAGTAGGAAGGAGGGAAAGATGAACAGAGTATTTCTGGAACTTACTTTGATAAACCAAACACACACATATATGTGTTTCTATGTACGTATACATATGTGTGTGTTTGTGTATACATTATACTACAAGAATGCATTCTCTCTTGCCATTCACCTTCAAATCATTGCTTTTTTTATAGCGAATTTAAGCTATTCACTATCACGCTCCATGTTATAACCATCATCTTCCAATTGCTGATGATCTTCAGTCGTTAGGGTAACATGTATGTTAGCATACTGCGCTGTAAGACAAAATTGAATGGTAGATGTTACTGTTTCAAGTCTGATGATTGAAGCATATTCAATGCAGGATTAGCGTATAAACATGTAATATCTTTATATACATGTATATTGGAGAAATTTCAGAATTGCGCATTATTAGCAAAGTCATTTTTTTCTTCTCAACGGCACCGGTTTGTAAACAACCCAACTATATTTCTATCGCTACATGTATATTCTATTTGCTTTAGATAATGTAGCCACCTTGTTATTATATTGGAAAACACAGAATCAAACATAGAATTATTAATATGACTATTCAGAATTGTAGGGCATATATTCTTCCAAATTTTAACATGGCTGTAAGACATGGTATAGGTCGGTATTTATTTAGCGCACCATATGACCGTCTGGCACGATAGCAGAGGTCTTTCGGTACCCATTGCAGAATAATTTTAGCTAGCCAGGTGTGGTCTGCACTGCAATTAAGGAAATTATTTGCACGCCGGAAATGTGTATGCGTCGGCCACAGACCAATGGCGCTGGTATACTATCACTCCCAACCAATTTGGTCCCAGTTGCGGTGCACAGTTAATGTTCAAAATAAAAATTCCACATTCATTTCTAAATTACTATGAGAATAGCATCATGGATATTAAACTAGTGATGATGTCAATCGATATACTTTATATTCATGCACACATTAATATTCTGTGGGCGGAGGAAGAAACTTGTGACTTATAACAGATGGTAGGTTTGACCTTTTAGTGGTTAAAAGAGCTTTTTGTGATTATTATGAGTTGATCGATGGTCAAATCACTGGTTCACTTTGTTTTCCACTTTCAATTTCTAGTATTTTTTTTACCACTTCTCTATACCCACAATTTTTTGTTTTATAGAAGAAATCGTTCTACAAGTTTATTAAGATATATGCTGAGACTTGACATAAGAGTCAGCCATAATTCCGTTGATAATCATCCTGATGAGGAAAAACGGAATATTCTGCTCGGGCCATTTTGAACGATTACCTCATGCTAGCGTTAAAGGTAAAAGGCGTCCCTTAACTGTTCAAATATAGGGAGAGAATCGAGAAAGAAGGATAAGATCACTCACCGAAATTGCCAATATCTGGATGGATGAGTCTAAATATATCCCCATTTCCCCCAAAGTGCGATTTGTTCCGTCATTTTGCTCAGGATGCTTTGCGAGTGTTTTTTTTTTTCATCACCGATTAAACCGTGTACGCGTTATTGCTCATACGGGTCAACATAACACCAATAATATGCACCGATGAAAATGATTATTGTTTCCACCACGTTAGAGTTTGTCATTATCTTGATGCCTAAAACAGTGTCAGTTATGTTTTTTTATTTTGACCATGCCTAAATCATTTATATCCAGGATTTAAGACTATTTTATTTCATTGTACATTACCCACTAGTCTATAAAAAAATACAATAAAAATACAATACATGTATTAACGATGCCTTTTCATTTGCCATATGTGTATACTTAGACCTATTTTAAGTTCTGTATGATGTAATTAGTGGGTCGAGAGTTGATTTCCGACTTATATATATTTTGTTTTTCTTTTCTTTTGGAGCTTCTTGTTTACTGAAGTTTGCCAATGCTCTAGTGATTCACATCATTCATTGCAACAACAAGAAGAAATACCAAAATAAAGAAGATACAAATAATATCACACCAACTCTGTAAGCCTCTCGCAAACATGTTTACTTCTTATAGAATGCTTAGCTTGCCAATAGTATATCTTATAATGGCTGGATTTCTTCGAAGCGTAAACATCCATGATTTGTTTTGATTTGTTATCGTTGAGTCCAACCATTGTTCCCCATTTCACATTCCAACTGTTCAATGCAAGTTGTGTGAGGGCATGAGAAATGGCGTCATGTTCATCAATAATTGTTTATCCAGAATGATCTACATATAACAAACAATTATCTCATTAAATAAAAAGCTGTATGAAAATACGAATGGTAAAAGAGGTCATTCCTCGGTATATGTAGGCCAGAAAATAAGCACTCATTTAAATACAACGGTTCTCTATTGTAGACTAAAGATTTTTTTTCCTACTAACTTTAATCGTTATTCAACAGAATATATGCGCGCGCGTGTGTGGGTGTGTGAGTGTGTATATGCGTGCGTGTGCGTGTGTGTGCGCACACGCGTGTCAGAGTCAGGGTGTGTGTGGTTGTGTGTGTGAGCATACATGTGTTTCAAGTAAGAATACAAATTTATGCAAATGGGACGTCAAATGTAATGCAAGAGAGCGGTGGCTAGAGTTATCGAATATAATTGACTCTGAGAAGTTGTTTTCCTTGCCATATCAGGTTTATATGGACCAGTAAGGACATAAAAGAGGGGGTATTGCAGGGTGAAATCTGATTAGGGGAGAGGGATTACTGATGGATCCTATTAAGGCGAGCAGCGCCACCTCGCCGTGATTTCAAACTTGAGTATGCTAATATTTGTCTTATCCTGGAATTGTAATAAGAAAGACTATACCTCTTGCAAATTCATTTATTTCATCGCGATATTTATCTTATACATAGTAGTTTTGTCCTTTGAAAGTACATGGGCAATATATCCTCTACGAAGCCTGAAAACTCCTCATACGGTCCATTTCTAAAAAAATCTTGACATGCGGAGTTGCTATAAACGGATAGAGACTCCTGCCTTAATGAATAGGCAACGATTGGTTAAACGCTCTCTATACCAATTAGGGGTTAAGGGAATCTCCTGGACCCCCCCATGACACAATTGTCTCTACCTATTGGAGACTGCGACGCTGGAAGCTCACTCCTTGAGAGTGTTGATTGCCGGTGTTGAGAATCATTTCCAAGTCGTTTCGGAGTCTCAAGTTCCCTCCTCGGCTCGGCTTACCTCGGGGACATGATGGGCGGCGTGGACCGGGGAAATACGAACCGACTTTCACCGGAGGGGATGGGTTCGTCTCTAAATGGTGGATTTAATCTATTGGTGTAAGGGTGGTCCCTCTTCAACGGGTCCTCTTAACTTTCACGGCGTGATTTCTTTTCTAGGAACACGTCGCGAACTTTCTGTACCAGCCATTTCATTTAAACCATAGGCCTATTGAATGTTTGAAGGTTTTTGTGTTTTCTTGATGACGTAACATTAACCAAATGTTAGATAAAGGAAGTTCCATTCAACACGTCTGTGGCGTGCGCCTGTAATCCAGCTAGCAGTGGAAGTTACAAACTGATTCACGTCTTTCGGATGGTGACGTTTAAAGGTCGGTCCCCAGACGTAAATAATCGTATCTGATTGACACTTTTTTTTTCTTTTTTTTTTAAATTACAGACACACGTCTGTAAAAACACAATACACACACACACACGTCCAAAGTCTGAGGTGAAACTACATCAAATGTCAGTACAAAAACAGCTCCATAATTATCAAAGTAAACGAACGCCTATCTGAATTCTTTTATTTTAGGAATCTTCTTATTTATTTTGCCAGAACGAAATCAAAAGCAACAGTGTGATCAATCGTACTTGTAATGGCACATTAAATGATAACATATCGTGAAATACAATACAAAGTTTTTTTTTGAAACACTTAATGTACTACTGTTGCATTTTAGTAAAAGCAAGGAATCATTGCTGTTCCTTAGCACATTGCTAACATTTCTCTATCAAACAAATTCACATATGATGAAACAAAAATGTAGCTCAAGTATTGTGCTGACTATTATTTTGTTTTACTTATGATTATGCACTTCTGTTTTGGTCTGAGTCCATTAATCTCAGGCTATATTTCTGCCTTCCCTAGTCGTGACCGTTTCACCTATTTTTAATTTCAATCTATTACAAGCAATAATGCATTCCTACGTTCCATTTCATGCTTCTTGTCGTTTATTCCATTATCGTCCTGTTGTATTGCAATTTACCCGGCTTTAAAATATAAATATTTGCAATTGCCCTTGGAACTAATAGAATTGACTGCAAAATCATTATAAATTCTTGATACGGCAATACCACCATTGCCGGGCTCGGGTAATGAGGTATTAGCGATTTTGAAATCGAGGTCATGTCGACGTTCATATGAATTGGGCGTAAATAGGTTGCCCATACAAAACTATTGAACCTGTGACACCCATTAGGAAGAAAGCAATATCGGCGACGTATAGCTCGGTGTTCAAATCAATCAATTTTGTTGTTTTGTACATGTAATAGCCATAAGCACGTTCGTAAACGTACATGATAAGGGTGTAGACGGTTGATGTTTTGACGGATATTTGGCTGTTACCTATTTGTCCGTAATTTGCTTTCTAGTATTTCGAAAATGGTAATAAGTCTTCATATACATAAACATTGTATATGTTTTTTCTGTTTGTTATACATGAATGGCTGTTTGTTATTTCCGTGATATCAAACATTTTGTTTCATAATTTAATCACTGGAATTCAATGCCTTGTTCTGATTTTGTGTCAGTTTAAGTTTTTAAATGTTCAACATGTGGAATATTGTATCAAGTTCTGGGATAACTATATATATTTATGTATGAATATCAGTCAATTAATTTGATGCGAATTTTAAATGCTTATTTTGAATAGGTTGACGCTAATGATCACAGTCGTGACGTTTGTAGTCTTACAATCAAATAATGCACACTTTGCAAGCAACCCATCTAACCTAAATCACACACACACACACACACACACACATACAAACACGCACACTCACGCGCATATTCGCACTCATCCCTCCCCACACACGCATAAAGTAATGAATAGCCTGAAGATTTTCCGTGCTTAAGGTAGGTACGTCTTACCTAATATAACGTCTTAGAAAATGAATATGCGCTATATTTGGCACTCATATCGGGCGAACTTCAAAGACACCCATTCATCCAATGGTGCCAAATTAATCCTATGTGTTATTTATATAACCTAATTGACAGGGATTGCAGAAAGGATGCACTTTCATAAATCGTGATGATTTTCTGAGAACGCCACTAGCACATACTCAACAACTACGGTGGCGCCAAATGCTCTGAATGCGGATTAGGGTTTTGCGAAAATATTTTCATCCATGCTCGCTGAAAGCAACATTGTAATGACTCTAACAAGAAAAAGGTTGACAGAGTGCCAATTTTATTGCCCTTTTCGAAGAAGCCTTCTTTTTAATTTCCATTCCTTTTTACCCAGTGTTGTCATGCTGTAGGCGTACATTTTTGTTTAATAATGGAAATTATGTTTATCTTTGCGCAGTAATAAATTGGCCTGTGAAGTGCGATGCCAGCTTTTTGTATTAAGGCATTCCCGAAAAGCAGACCCTTTTTCCATACTAAATCTAAACGTTAGTGTAGTGATTTGATTGGTATGTAACAGTTTTCTTTCTATTTTTCTCTAGACATATTTCTTCCACCTATGTGTAGTCATTTAGACCGCACCATAAGTTTAGGTTTCTCATGACGACAATTCATGTAATGTGTGCCTGAACCAAAGTGGAAATGTATGTTCAGACACCTTTCCAGAAATTCCACGACGGAGCAAAAGCGACAACCCATCAGTGGGTATCATTCTACCAATACAAGATAAATATTACGATATGAATACAATGTATTACTCGTTTATCGTCATACGCCTCTATTAGAAATCCATTTGCTTCATATCGACTACCCATCGAGAGTGCTGACATAGATGTCAACGAATTGGAAAGGGTAAATCACTTATATGTCGAGAGGATTATAGCTGGGGGCAGTCTTTAAGGGGAGAGCGACTGAAGAAAATGGGAGGCAAGGATTACAGGACTTTTATGATCCAGGATTAGACGACACTACTTTATTTGTTACTTGAACGTTAATGTAATTGGTCGGATAACATGATTTGTAATTTTGCTGCGAATTCTTAATACCACGATTATTCAATGTGAATGCCTAAACACTACCTCGGAGACTTTGGTAGAATGAAAATACAGGAGTACGTGAAAGGATGAGCATAACGCAAGGTTTTTATTGAATGCTTAGTCTAATTTGTTGTGGAAAAGTGTGCTTACTTCATTTATCAACTTTGACATTCATTCAATAAGCCCTTTTTTGATAGGCTGTGAAAACTACGGGAATTTGTTGCTCTGTAAACAGCCCTGTGTAGCCAATGATTTAAAGTGACATGGGCCTTTTCCTACGTTGCATATTATTCATTTCTTTATTGAAAATGATGATTATTATTAAATTAATATTAAAACAAAATATAAACATGCTGCATTTCATTGCTCTGAATTAACATGTTGGATGTCCTAAGTGTCGTTGATCGTAAAGTTGACGCCCACGCTGGGGGCACGCATTCCAAGTGGGTAGAAAATTCAACTTTGATTAAATGCTAATCCATTTTAGCATTAGGCGGCTCAGCCATTTCACACCAAAAAATTGTCGACTGGACCTTTACAGACAGGTTAGTTAAACCATGGATGCCCATGGTTAAATCAATGGATCTACAAGATAGTGTTTCATGAAACTGGAGTTATAAATATAATTTGTGATTTGTCTTACAAAACTTATATTAATGGTTTGAAAGTTCGGCCTACCTGACTGCTGTTACAGCATGTGTATTCTGGTAAGTAAGACACTAGAGGACCGACGGCTTTGTGATTGTCAATATTTCATCGTGCTAATTTTACAAAGTGGCAACAATACTGCACGTAGTCTTGCATGAACAAAGATGGCTACCTCGATCAGACAAAAACATTGATAAAATTGGATGTGGAAAACAGTATAGTGCACTAGCTGGGCACGTTTTCACGTTTATACTGCCAATGATACGCAGCATAGGAGTCGCATGTTGGAACCGGGCAAGATACATCTTTGCACATCTTCAGTAGCTGGATCGATAGACAGCGAGCCTGGGAAACATACTGCCTGATTTACCTAGGGTCATGTGCATACAGCCTTTTCCCGGGGTGATTTAAGTGTCGCACATAATGAGGGACCTGAGGGGGAGGCTGTTCTGTAGTTTTGCACATCATTCGCAAACAAGAGATAAATACATTTTCGTGTCTATTTAGCGAATTCGAATCAGCCGATAAATGTCCGGTCAGCGAATGTGCAGACGTATCTTTGAAATTGTCTCTAATTGGGAAAAACGTAGATTATTCGTAATAAAATGAGAATGCTTTAAGTTTGATTTTGATTTGATTTGATTTTATTTATTCATCATCAATAACATCAGTGATTAAACATTTGAATACATCGTGAATGGTACATGTTCATAAATGAATATTATAGATCATATTAAAGAAAAACCTAACAAAGTATTGATATGCTAGACATATGTCTTTTCTCATAGAATATAGAAGGTGATGAAAAGGAGCCAAATAATAGCACATGTGCTAGTCGAGTCTGGCCCCTGTTCTTAGCACACACTTGGCAAAAATAAATATATCATTATCAAAAAATAAAACTTGACAGTAGAAGTATACATGTTGAGTAATACCGTAGCACAATTTCTACACTCCAAATATAATTATGAAGAGGATATACCAGGTTAAAAAGTCATAGATACATGTATCTACAGATTATTTATACAAAAAATTGCATTTTTTTGACAAAAAAACAAACAACAAAAATGTAATATGGAGATTATTTACAATATATACATGTGTACTTGCATAATTCAATCACTTATTCATCAAGTAATCGTTGAGATGTTTACGAAAAGTGTTTCTAGACCCTTTGTTTTTGATTTCATCGGGAAGTTCATTCCATAATCGGGTTCCTACACAAGTTACTGAAAATTTGCCTTGTGTTGTTTTATACAGTGGTATACGTAGATGGCCCTTTTCTCTTTTTCTTGTATTGTATCTATGCTCAATTTTATCACAATAATCCGTCAAACAGTGAGGTAAATTATTATGTACTAGGTCATACATAAATGTACATAGAGACAACTCATAGAACTTGTTAATATCTAAGATTTTCAATTCGTAAAACAATGGTGCTGAACGACTCATAAAATGGCTAAATGTGATTGTCCGTATGGCCATCTTCTGTGTATACAGTATGCAATTTAAGTGAGACTTGTAAGTGCTCCCCCACACTTCAATTCCGTGTGATATATGAGGTTGAATAAAGGTTTTATACAACAACACTAGGATATTTCTAGGCACAAAATGCCGTAAGCGGAAGAGGATTCCTACTTTTTGTCTGATGCATTTATTAACCATTTGTATGTGGGGTTTCCAAGTCAAGTGTTTATCAATCTTTATCCCAACAAAGAGCGAAGAATCAACTTCTATTATTTCAGCTTCTGATATAGCCAGTTGCCCTTGAACATTAATCTGCCGTCTCTGGTTTCTTATTAGCATATAACTCGTCTTTTGTAAATTAATTGTCAGTTTATTAGCATTACACCAGTCTGAAACAATTTGAAGATTTGTGTTCACTTCAGTCATATCAATTTCTTTTTGCCCTTCAGGAAATGTATGGAATAAGTTTGAGTCATCCGCAAAGAGTCGAAAGTTAAAGTAACGTGTAGCAAATGGCATATCATTAATATAAAGTAGGAAAAGCGTTGGGCCTAGGACAGAGCCTTGCGGTACACCACATGTTAAAGGCAGCATGGGAGATGTTACATTTCCGTACTGTACAAATTGAAATCTTCTATAAAAATAGTCCTTAAACCACTGTAATGCTATTCCTCGTATTCCATAGTGTGAAAGTTTGCTGTATAAAATATCATGATTAATTGTATCAAATGCTTTCTTAAAGTCTACAAATATCCCAAGTGTGATTCTTCCCTCATCCATTGAATTCCTCAAAGTGTTAACTAAATTTATCATTGACAATTTTGTACTGTATTTTTTACGGAAGCCATACTGGTGCTCATATAATACATGATTTTTTTCAAGAAAGTCAAGAAGCCTATTATTTACAATTTTTTCAAAAACCTTCCCAAGAACAGGTAATACTGAAATAGGTCTATAATTTCCTGCTTCATCTTTAGGTCCTTTCTTATAAACAGGTGTCACTTTTGCTATTTTAAAGGCATCTGGGAATTTACCAGAGGTGAAAGACAGATTGAAAATAAATGTAAGGGGAGAAGTTACATAGTGCACAGCATCTTTTATCAGCTTGATTGGCATATTATCATACCCACTATAGGCACTGATATTGCATTGCAGCAACCTAATCTTACGTAATAGGGGAAGGGGGGGGGGGGCTGCACATTTTTTGTTTGTTCTGTACAACTTATGAGCAGAGCTGTTACATCACTCTGTTACCTCAATCGACACATCATTTTGTAAAATGGATGAAGGGGAGAAAAGGGAAAAAAGTAAGTGAAGGTAGAAAGAGAGAGAGAGAGATGGAGCATTTTTACTGAGGATATTGCCTTTAACCATCATCCCTTTCAAACATTCGGACTTTTATAAGCTTTTCATGTTATCTCGAATGTCACACACCGGTGCTAGCGATCGCTCCCTCGCGCCCAAGAACGGTGCAGTATTTCCTATTAGGCACAAACCCCAAAACGCACGAGTCGGACTACTAAAAGAATGCCTCAAGGCGCTTAGCATCATCCGCATGGAGAAAGCTACCCCGAAACAGGAGTAGATGTTAAAATAGAGGGTTTTACTGGTATTAGAAGTTGCGCAAGTAGGATGACTTTCCTCAAGCCCTTGTTCAATATTGGAATTGAGATTCTACTTGGACATTTAGACGGCGTGGGCGACCTTGGAATTGGTTCAGTTTGAACATGTCAAATGTTAGCAGAAAAAAATATCGTTGATTACACCGTCGTATGCAGAGAGAAGGTGGGGAAGATAGACAAAGAGACAGAGAGAGAGAGAGAGAGAGAGAGGGGGAATTTCCACTCCATAAAGCGAATACATGGACATAAGAAAAATGAGTCAAAATAATGTAGTTATGATTAATCTTAAAATGTCTCCCCATCTGATATCATTGCACACATATCAAGGATATCAGGTAAAGGGATTATTTGATGGACAGAAGTGTTAAAGCTTTCAATTAGTCCAACCCAAAATGACAACCTTCAGCTCTCAATGATGCCGATGGAATTACTAGTATGAGAAAACATAATTGCAATTGATTTTGGAGGACTTTTACCATAGTGTCGTGCTGTAGTCCGATATTGTGGATGGAACTTTCTTTACGCTAATTTCACTCATAATGGCACAGCGGCAATTTTACCGCTTTTTCTTTGTTCTTCATATAAGTATCAATCATATTCATCTGTTTAATTTCATCATCTTTTAAAAAATTCTTTACAGGCTATGGACATTCGGCACCCTTAACAAGCGGAGGCAAGGTCTTCTGCATGATCTACGCCCTCATCGGTATCCCCCTCAACTTGGTCATGTTCCAGAGCGTTGGAGAACGACTCAACGTACTCATGGGTTTCGGCGTCAAGAAAATCAAGAAATGCCTACGGTTCAAGAAATGTTCGGTGTCACACACGGAGCTTGTCGTAATAGGAGGCATCGCGAACGGCATCATTACAGTGTCTGGGGCTATAGCCTTTGTTCATTTTGAGAAATGGAACTTTCTAGAAGCCTTCTATTATGTCGTAATAACGCTAACAACTGTGGGGTTCGGCGACTATGTCGCCTTGCAGAAAGATAACGACATACAACAGAGACCTGAATATGTGTTCTTTAGCATAATCTACATATTGGTAGCTTTGGTCGTGTTGGCCTCTGTGATGAATTTGCTTGTGTTGCGATTATTGACGCTTAATACGGAGGACGAGAGGAGGGAGGCCCAGGAACAGGAACACGCGATGAGACAGAGTAGTCACGAGTTAAACCACATAGATTCGCACATGAACTTCTTTAATCACAACCATGCGCGAGGACCATTGCTTGCGAAAGGGGAGCATCGGGCGTTCTGCTCGACATGTAGCTGCAACAGC
The DNA here is from genome assembly GCA_035222895.1 of Strongylocentrotus droebachiensis. Classification (NCBI taxonomy): domain Eukaryota; kingdom Metazoa; phylum Echinodermata; class Echinoidea; order Camarodonta; family Strongylocentrotidae; genus Strongylocentrotus; species Strongylocentrotus droebachiensis. The sequence continues at coordinate 355,988 of JAVYIG010001127.1, forward strand.
AAGGCGCCGCATAGAACTAACCCTGATTCTTACGCGGTGGACTTCAGTATCGATGCAAAAGGGGTGTATGGTAACAACTATAACGCGCATACACCTGCTGTTTACAACACATTGTATTCTGATGACGCGGAAGTTTTCGAGCAATTTTTATGTACGGATAGAACAGGCACACGTGCATCGATATGAGTCACGTTACCCCATGATCACAAGTTTTTAAAACGCATGAAACCTGCTAAAGGAATACATCGGGAAATTATGATACTCCTTTTTTCTTGCAACAGTGATATATATATTGAACAGAAGTACTACTAACGTGACAGCTTTATTACCGTACTACGTGTTTTTGTACATTTCCATATATATACCATGCACAAACTTGCCTTTGTTTCTTCCGTGCGTATACCTTGTTTATGCACGTGTTAAAAACAAGAGTGCTTTCACTGTACGGATGTCTCTGATGCAAGAAGAGTCCCCCCTCGAGTTTTTAGAAAAATACGTGACACGTTCACGTATGTCACCAGAGTCCCTAAGCTATGTGTATATTCGATTAAAGGTATTGACGTGATATTTGAAATGTTATCAGCATCCAACAGACAAATCTTAAACTTGGTTGTAAGCTCGTGATCACTTTATTTCGGATGTGTTGTGTTCCACGAAACTCTGTTGTCGTTTGCACCTCTATGTTTGAAAAAAAACTAACATTTCTTCCGTGAATTTATCTTTGCATTTGTTTGCTTTTTTTTGGTCACGCCCCTGTATTAAAGAACTATCATCATGACCATGTATTGTAGAAGGTTGACAGAATATAATCGCATTTTAGGGCGAAAGGTCTATAGTACCCCGAATATTCTGGTTACCTTATAAGCACAGCCATACACCATTCTTCCATTTTATAGAAGATGTGGGTAATTGTAATATTGGCCTTACCTCCATGTCGTCATCACGTTGTAATTGTTATTAATTTTTGAGTCATCGGTTTGATACAATTAGGCTAGTAGCCAAGGCCAAACGATGAATTCCGTTTCCTTCGCTGAAATGCAAGAGGTGATGACCCGTGTCCCTGTCCATGCTTGGCCGCTACGAACGACTATTGATGCTTTCAATTGGAACCATTCACCATCATGACCATCTCCAGATCATTGTTGCATAGACACATCGGTTTCCTTTGAAGAATTTATCCTTTATCTCAAAATATCTGGCTCTAGGGGTTTTGTCAGATCTTAAATTTGTACTAATGCCCGTATCATTATATCGGAAAACAGAAAGTGTTAACTGTACGTACGGATGATTTTCGAAAGTTGAATGAATATTACATCCAAACCCAATTGTGAACATGCCAAAATTGTTGACATCCTAAATGTATATTGGTGTGCACCAAATAACAAGCTTCATAAGCTTGACAGGTCACACAAATCTTTGCACTGAATGTCATGAAAAGTTGCCATTACAAAAGTAGTCAATACCCATATATTTCCTAGTACCGTTTTTTCCATCTACGCAAACTAACAATCCTGAAGTATTTTAGAACTTCTTAAGGTGTGGATACTTGTTGCATTCCGTGGCATATTCTTCTTCTCCCACCATATAATGATAGACGTGTAACTAATTTGATGGGCATCTGGAAACGATAAGTAGATTTAGCTAATTGTCACTCATGAACAAATGGTCTCTATTTTGACGTCAAGGACAATGGTTAAAGTGAACAAGCTTTTCTTCCAACCGAGATCAAAAGGTTTCGATTAATTTCCTTACAATCACATTTATGATTGATAATGTTATTTGACTTGATTTATGTTAATTATTTATTTTACTTTAACATTTGCCTCGTTTTTTGCGACTGACAGCTTCTATCCTAAAACACATCATTTATTTGTCATTGCTACTTCACACTTTTGAAGCCATATACGACATTCTGTATAATTCTGACCACCTCCGAACCCGTATGTATTTATTAGGTATTTGACAGTAGGATTTCGAATGTATTTATTTTGATTGTATGTAATTATATTTTAAGCATATTAATGTAATTTTGTAGGATGATGGGTGTCAATTTATTTATAATTGAACATGCTTTCGAATGCCGTGATTCATAGTTTTCAAGGTTTCCTAAAACCTCAAACTTCATGGCATATTCTCCTAGTTGTTTTGTGTTATATCCTACATTTTCTACATTTTTAAATGCAAAGATAACGATATTATACAACCTACCGTAACTTTCTTAGCTAAAATATCGACGTACACGATCGAGGTTAAAACAAAAAGTATCCTTACTTTGTTAAGAAATAGTCTTATACTTAATCAATTATTCGTTTATGCTCCTTAAAAAATGAGAACAAATAGACAAATGTACAAATTTATTTGATGAATGAAAATGGCTGACGAACAAAACATCATGATTCCGAATGAGCTTATTACAAATTAAAACTGAAAAATTCAGGAAAATGGAAGTGACAATGGGCAAGTTAGCATTGAAACAAATCCTGTGAAATTAGGTCGCTGTGACAGGAAAAAGGGACATCAAAATTAACAGAAGGAGAAAATGTGTAGTCATGGTGGTTTGGTAAGCATGAAGGTACCAGTGTGAAAGGTGTCGGAGACACAATGTTGTCTGTATTCCCAAAGATCCTTGCAGTGTCTGTATTCTCGCCTAATAACAGGGTGTGACTCCCGGTCCGAACACATTCTGAAATTACCCAATAACTTTCACACACCTGCACGTCTGATGCTCTATCTGAAGGTTCTTGACACAAAGAAGAAGAGGCATGAAGGTTTGAATAAAAAAGAGAGAAGCAATACTAGGAAGGATACAGAGAGACATAACCTCAAAGTAAAAAATAAGAGGTCGAAGAGACTGTGCATTTGGGTACGTTGCACTTCCTTTGGACGGAAGCAAGTTTTCCAATCCCTTGTCAAATTTGCCTCACTTTCCGGGCACAAAATGCATAGTCAACCATAATGCGTTCGAGACATGGAAATCTAATTAAGATCCTCTTGTATCGACAGGTGTAAGTAACAGTGTGGCATGCGTATATAGTGGAGGGAAGGGAACACGAGACAGGTTGAGGGATACCGAAGTGCAGAGGCGACATAATCCTTAGCCCCCCTTTTATTTGAGGATCATATACAGAAATGTGTTTCGTTTGAAAACGGGCCTTGAAACTAGGGGAAGGGGGATACACTCGCAATGTCGTATGCTCGATATAACACTGCATATACTCAGTGCCTCTGACGAAGACCTTTATCAAGCGGGATGCAAAATGTCAAACGAAGTACAATCGCCTACCTGTTTTTATAGAAGCCTAATCTATACTTAAATCCCAAATCTAACAATTCTCAATAAATAATAGGCAGCTCATATCCATGAAACTTCGGGGATTACTGATATGCATTTTTGCGTGAAAGCTATTTTTAAAGTGGTGGACACAAATTATGAATAATGGATAACCAAGGAGAAAGGAGATTGTTATGCCAGCACAATTATGAAACAGGCTACGTTCTGCATAGGGGTGGGTATTAATAGCTGGTGTTTTATTTTATCATCTATTTTCCATGTCATTTATTGTTTCACGCGTCACCTTGGTGGGTTTTTGTTCTTAGCATTATTGATTCAATAACGGGATTTGGCAGTAGATTTTCACACCCTTTCACTGTCCAGGGTTACACACGGGTTCACAGAGTGCACTGTGGTACATGTGCAATCACGAAAATGGTAAATCCTTTTTTTAAGATTTGTTTCATGACCCAGAATGAAAAGCGTGAAACCGGTGGCTATCAAATTGCAAACACCCATCCCAACAATGACACGTTCACAATGGATGGATGATAAGATATATTATTACAGTCAATGCTTAAGGTTAGCTGCTTATCAGCAAAAGGCGACGGTGCCATAACACAGAAAATCATGACAGAGAACAGAGAATCTTATGAGCTCTTTAGTATTGGGTCATTTTACAAGGCTAGATTAAAATTATTCAGCAAAATCTTCTGCTTTTCTGAAGTATGCGATGATAAAAGTTCTTTTCTTCAATTAACAGTTTCTCCTTAAGATGTGATCAAATATGTTTGAACCTTGCCATCTAAACAGCCCTGAAACTTGAGTTCCTACACATAATCGTTTCCCGTAGATCAACAGAGGAAAGCAGTAGTTTACTATTTCCTATAATTAAAACCGTTAACATTGTGAATGATGTGATGTTTAATTGTGCCGATTGTCAATGTTTCTTTTACGTCCATACATGGCACAAACTGCTTGGATTTTTTAAAGGAATGTGGCTGGGACTTCTTACAACAATAGGCCCTAGTTTTATTTATTAATAATACATATTAAAACTGGAGTTTTATCAACATTAATCTGGATCTCTGATCCTGATTCCTTTCCAGTTTCACCCTCCTGCAAACCATTCTGACCCACTATGTAACCTACACATTTGCCTCGACACGTACCAATTTACTATCATGGCATGACATCTCAGGGCGTTGCAGACATTTGGCCACTCAATAGCGCACGAATAGTATTGCCAATAAACACCGATTACCGTTATTACATCCCCACCACCATGCCTCTTCTCTCGCCTTCTGCTATGCCACTCTCTCTCTCTCTCTCTCTCTCTCTCTCTCATTATATCTCTCTCCTCTCCCCTCTCTCTCTTTATCTTAGCTTTCTATGCCGTTGCCTCATGCTGTTTTCTGTTGTATTAATACCACATGTATCGCTTTCCTTCCAGCCGTTCATATTTTCTAGGTCATCACTGTTGATTATTATCAGCGTTTAGCATTTTCCAACATTTTCTGTGGCTTCTCATTATCTTTCAGTCTCTAATCAAATCTTTGTATATATATATATATATATATATATATATCTCCCTCTCTATCTTACCCTATTTATTGTCCTCTTATCAGCCTCCTTGATCCTTTGCCGATTTGTGTATTTCAACCTTCTTATTACTTTTTCAAACAAGCTTCGCTCTTTCTTACCTTCATATCTCCCGTTTACATTTCGTCTTTCTCCCATTTAACCATCTTCTTTACTTCCCCCATATGCTATCTCTCTCTCTCTCTCTCAACCTCTTTCTCTGCACATGCGGAGATTACTTGCCGTGATGATGAGGATGATGCATCGATGTGGAACCCTGTCGTCATGGCAGCATTGACGTCACGGGTTCATTCGTATTCCGCTATCCATCAGAAGTCTCGCTCTAGCAAATTTCTTTCACCCTTTTTCCTCCTCCTTCTTCTGCTTTATCTATTATAATTTTCCTGCATGACCCCTTTTTCTGTCTCCTGCCATTGTCTGTCTCGTAATCAAAATTTGCCCTGACTTGTCAATCTCGTAAATTATCTCGAGAATATAAGGCCACTTTTGGCATTTTTTAATACTATGCTGTTACGGTGTCTGCACACGTCAATCTAGAAGCATACCTTTTTAGACATTGGCGTGGAAACTACACGATTTACCATCACATTTCACTTCCGTTCCTTTGTACATGTATTATGAAATGAGAGGATCATGTAGTACCTGGAATGTGCATCTTTCTCCTTTACTTTCATTTTCATTCTCATTGATCAGTTAAAGACATCTACAAATTCCTCCTACGAACAAACCAATCCTTTAAAAAAAAAATCAACTTCCTCATCCTAAAAGGCTATACAAAGAACGTAATTCAATCTGCTACAGTTACAAGAAATCCTTTCAATCAAAGACAACGTCCTTTTAAGCCACCTTTCAAATCTGAATTCATTCATGTTTCCTACTAAGAAATGAAAAGGAGGGCATACCTTTTTATCTATGCGTCATGGAGATTGTATTGCTTCTCTGAGGTGATGGTGAGTTGTAAACATTTGTGGAGCATCAAATAATATATAGGCGGTAAGAGTGGTATTCGGCTACCCAGATATATATAAAAAAAACAAGAACTATGTCCCATCAATCTGAAGATTACCAATTATACTTTCTGTGATATGAAACCTTACAACTACAGCCGAAACAAAAATAGAATATGCAATATTCTACTTTTTGGTTTCATCTAAAGGGAGAAAAAATACCTTGACAAAATTAGTGTTTATCTGTGTTTTAATGTAAGCTTGTCACTTCAAACACGTTGACTTGTATCAGCTGTAACGATGTGTTATTTATTTATCTTATTTGATCTATTTTTGTAAAGGCTATATAATTATAAACTTTTATATAATTCATGTTTACAAGGAATGGATGGATGTTCCTCATGGCAATAGCAACACCATTTGAAACATCACTTTATTTTATTTCGATTTGTTTTCCTCAACAGTAGAACTAATTTGTATATTGAATTGAACAAATTACGATAAATTGAATGATGTGTATTACTTATTTTCTTGTTATATTGATAATGTTGTGAATATTACCTTTTATTGTATTATGATGTTTGTATAAATGCGCATACTCACCCGTTTTTTCCATCTAATGTTGGATGAAACCTGCGTTCGCTCATTGAGTTGAAAGTTATACATCATTAAAGATCTTATGAGCATGGTGGTGTTAGGTTGACTTCAGATTATTGTCTTAAAATATTGTTTTCCCTTTAATTCTTCATAATTCAAAATATCTATACCTTGACTCTTTTGTGTTAATAACTATTTTAAAACTATACCTCTGAACTGAATTGTTTAATGTGAGGGCAAAAACGCTTTTAGTTGTTTACTTTTGATGGCAAGCGTAAAGCGAAATCGTTTTGTACTGATGCATTTATCTTCTTTCATTATGACCTCCCCTCCCCCGTCATTTATTATGGTCGCTGAAATTTACTTTTACTAAGAGCATTGAAAACTACTTCCCATATCGGATTTTGTTTATTATTGGTAGTTATTATAAATATATCTCTGACTGTAAGCGGTGACTTTAAATTACGGATTGAAGCACCTCGCTCTTTCCCGGGAAATATATTATTCCTCTCCCCTTTTCAGTGCGTTTTGGAAGCATTGAATAACTTCATGTCATCCCATTTGTTAGCTTTCTAGTATAATTGTTAAAAAACCAATCTCTCTTTACACCCTGTTCTTATTCCTCTCAAATGTTCAAAAAATAATATGCCTAATATTAGAATTAATAAAATATTATTACTCAATTGAATGAACTGTGTGTGACAGTGCAAAGTTTAGCAGTCTTTCAATATATTTGTTTTCTTGATAGTCTAAGTCGTTTACATAGCATGATGTTGTGATTGAACTATTAACTATACAGGGCTCTGTAAAGTGCAATAGTACGTACTTATATTTGTTGTTGTATTTACATGACAAAAAGAAAAAAACATTATGGAAAGCTTGAAGATTCAATTTAACAAATCACTTCGTTGAAGACGCCTTATAAAACTAGCGCACTTTATAACTTGATTTTAAAATGTGCGCGTAAGTCGGGTGAGGGCTAGCTAGCTATGTACGATGTAACTTAAACAAATTTATTATTACGTCTGATTTAGTAGCATATGTTGTAACAACGTGAGTTCATCACTAACATGCTTATGTTTTGTTTGTTTGCAATCTGTAAGATATTGAGTAACGTTATCATTGTATTACGTATTTATCTCATATTAATAATTCGGAATATAAACGTATGCGTTAAATATGTGATTTTCCTTATGTCTTTGAGATCAATATATAATTTACCAGTGTTGCTTTACTTACTTATCTAGGTTAATGTATAAAATCAAATGTAGTTTTAAGTTTAAAGGTGGGGAAATCTGTCACTTGTAGATGATAGACCAAAAACTTAAATTAATTTTATATTCGACTTCCATAACTACACCTGTTAGGAGAGGACACATTAAAGAAGTACAAGCGTGGAACCGTTCTTACATATAATCGAGAGATTGCTCATACATATGAAAGTTTTCAAATATTTGTCTTGATTTTTTTCAAATGTCTTGGAATGCCAGCATATGGTTTGTGAACCATACCAACTTTAACTTAGGCAAACCAATCTTGTAGAATTGCCATATACAGATAGGGCTAGTGATTATACCGTAGACAAGTCGAAGCAAATATCGGATAACTTAATTTAGCAAATAACATTTTCCCCATACCCTCCCATAACTGCCGAGTTCTTTCGACACCGATAACTTTTTCCCCTCTTTATGTGTGTGATGATTCATGGATAAATTAAACAATCAGTCGCTCGTCGTTGTTTCAACTTTCAATTGAAGGATTTAAACAAACAAAAATCACGAATAGCCAGTGATATTTACAAAGGAGGTCACATTGATTGCACACGAACAACCAAAACAAAAGCTCATGCAAGAATTTAAAATACAATAATGTGGAGGGGAAAATTGTTGTTTTCAGAGTACAACATTTTGGCCTCTCATGCTTTCTCATTCCGTTATATACAAATTGAAGTTCTTGATGTTCTCAAAATCTGTATCTTTCGTCAGCAATGAATTTTAAGTCATTAAAATAATGAGCAACATAAATATCGCTAAAATTTGGACTTTACACAAGTATGTTAGGAGAACTCGTAATGCGGTTGGTATATGAAACCGATGAAGAAAAAAAAAATAAAACTTCCCTTTTGTGAATAATTGAAATTGTATGATCATATTTTAGCCTTTTTATTTCAACATGCATACTCGAATGTACATATTGTGTAGAATGTGATTTGGGTAGAGGATTTCGTTTTTGGTAACATGATATGAATGAAGTTAAGTATGTCTTTGAAATGATCTTTTGATGTTACAACAGCTATCAAAACTGCATCAACAATTAATGCATTGAGTTTTTCTCTTTTTTATACTGAAGAATTTGCTTTGATTTATTTCATAGAGTTCCTTTCGAGTTGTGATTTGGTTTAAGATCTCAACAGATTTAGATATTATGTAATTATTTTGGGATGCGTTAATGTATTTCATCTCACTGTCAATGTCTGGTTCTATCAATATAGCTTTTGTATCAATGTTTAATCATTTGGTATGTGGGCAATTAATCATTCAGTACGCCGGGACAACATAAGTTTGGGAATCGATTACAAAAAAATGACATCCTATCACATTGCACTTTTTATTAAAATAAGTCATGGTATATTCGGCATTTTTTCACCCATGTATTCATATCTGTTAGGATTATACCTTGAAATGCACTGTGTGCTGATAACGGCTGCCGGAGCTAAAGATGGGGTATTAATGTCCAATCTTTAGAAGCGCATAGGGAGGTTATATAATGTAATATGCGCTATACAAGAGCTGATTATTATTATTATTATCATTATTATTATATTCCTTGATTAATGACTTGAGCATAGGGTTCTGCATATTGTAACGTACAGAACCAAATAAATTGTGTTTTTGTCTCCCCCTGTTTGATTATCATGAAGGTGAGGTGAATACTCTTATCTAATTCTTCCTCTCATAAGGCTATTGTACAGATATAGATGTAGCTCATTGTATTTTGAAGAAAAAGTGTATCTTTTGTGTGTATGCGAACTTTAGCATTAGAAATCTTTTGATACGAACATTTTGGTTATTTTCCATAAGTGATTACTGTACATAACGGTTACTAATCATGTATGTATAATAGAAGAATTTATACGAAGAAGGTTTGTGTTTTCTGTTTTCTTTTCTGAATTTTTGAACAAATTTATTGATTGACTAGGTTTTGCAGTTACTGGGTATTGTATTTCGAGTCTTTATTTCTTTGTTATACGATTGCATCAAAGCTAACGAATAAAAAAAATAAAAACAAGTTTGGCGTCAATCGTGTCTGTTGTCTTCTTTTTCATCTTTTCGTGTTTTAGATAATTTTCTCTCCATATTCTTCAAATGTTGCTCCATTCCTTTTAAATAGACATGGATATTTTTAGATCAGACTTTTAGAGGAGTGTGTGATACAGTGGGGGATCAGGGGGGAGGGGGCCCGGCCCCCACCCCTTTGGAAAAAAATCTCCTCCCCTGGCGCTCAAGGGGAGGGGGGGGGGGGTGCGATTTTTCATTTTCTCGCCTAAACTCACTGTCTCGGTTTATCCCAGTCTATCTTTTTCTCTTAGTTTAAATAGGAACAAATCTTGAATTAGGTACTTTCCGATTTAAACATATTTGTGTATTGTAGAAACAAAATCAAAAGATCAAGACGTTATCTTTACTTTCGCATCTATTTTTAACACTATAAACAAGCCAGTGGTGCTCTTCTTGCACGCGATTACCCACGCAGTTTATGTGCATAATTTAGCAATTAAACGTCCCCTTCATTATCTGAGTATAAGCACTGATCTATTCCTATAGGCCTATCTCCAGTTTACATCAGAATCCATGGCGATATGAGATGATGCCTTGATAAAGTAACCACCATGATGGAGGAAAATATAAGCCAGGAGAGTAATATTAGTCTCGTGGCAAGTCGCACACTCTAATCGAAACGGTTAGGGATACCAATGCCTTTGCACGATATATATATTTATTTTTGTGTTGTTTACGCATATGTTTTTTTTCGCTTTTGGAAAATCATGATCGTACATTGCATATGTATGCATAGTAAATTGTAAATTGCAACGCAATATTTTCATGTGGCGAAAATATAAGTTAATGATATATTTACACTATGAACATTAAAACAACTTACATTGACTCTATTCGTTAAATATCATCTCTTCAACACGAAAACAAGGACTTTTGTCTAAACATCACGCTCTTCATATATGACGGAATTCCTTTCATTGACATAAACAATTGAGAGGGAATTGAATGCATTATAAAACTAGGGACGTATCTAGGTTATAACATTAAACAAATGAATACAGAGGTCATGAATTCAGTAAATACAATTTTAAATTACAAAACCTGCAACCAAATTATTTTATGGCAGGGCAGAAATTATTAGAATTAGGTTTTTAAGGTAGCCTCCATCTCCTTTTCTCTGGAAGTCCAGAGGATTTGTTTATGTTGGGGACCGGGGTAAAATGCAATAAATTATTAAACATTTATTGCATTTTCTGTTTTTTATTTTATTTATGGAAAATGCCCCCAACCCTAGCCCCCGCTGCGTACAGTCATGGTTCAGTGACAAAACAATGGACTCGTAACTGTGAGGCCCCAGGATCAAAACCGTGTCGATGTGCTATATTAGTGCCCTTTTGTGGGGCATTAATCCTCATTACTGTCATTTATGACTTAAGGGCATATGTCCCCTAGTTGATAAGCATAGTAGCATATACATGCTTTAGCAATCACGCAAAACACACATTGGCAAATTATTATTCAATAAATCTGAGAATGTATACTATTATCTAGATCTATTATTTTTAATTTTTTTTAAAAATAATTCCATAAATTGGGATTAACAAAAAATATTCCACCTTTATGAGCGACAGTGTAGTAATAATAATAATAACAATATTTATAAAGCGCAACATATTCATCTCTAGAGATATATATTTAAGAAGGGACATTTTCCTTTGACGGATTTAAAACAGATTCAACAGACATGCACACACACACACACACACACACAAAACTAATAATACCCATTAGGTTTTTAAAGGAGTTTTCAAACATTTTTTGTTGAGCCTATTTATATTATATACATACTATAATATATTTATATCGAAATATATATATATATAAATACACAACGATGGTGGAGATGGTTGGGATATATAATATGGCGTAACAAAATAATCTGATAGAGACGTTAAGCACGTCGAAAATTCGTGATATATTTTTGCGTGTTATATTTATATATATATATATTTATATGTATGTATATTATATGTAAAGTAAAATGTGCCCATAATTCAATAAAAATCACACTTTGCTTGTGGTCATGAACTGGGTATTTTAAATTTGTGCTGAGTTAGTGCTCAACTCCCGTCAACCCCATTTAATGTGTATCAATTTAGTGGCCAATGTAAGGCAAATGATAAAATGCTCGAAGGAGTTGATACCATTACTCCCACCCCTAAAGAAGATAGAAAAAGATAGAAATTGACAGAAGAAGAACAATTGTAGACACTGAGAGCAAGGGGTTAGAGACTGGGAGGGAAAGAGACATTGCAATTGCGCAGCTTTTTATTTCCATTCCGAATGGCCCCAAATTTATTCTCAATGATTTTTAGCGGGAATATTTTATGCAGACAACACGGCCCGGTACGTATCGTCTGCAATATTTAATCCTCTAACGATGGCTTCTAGCTATCAGTTGCCATGGTAACTCTGATGGTGACGCACACGAACAAAGAAACACTGCGGGAAGCTCCAGACCAATGATTACATCGAATGTTGTCAAAATGTGACCCAAGGAAGCGTTTTCCGTCTCTCCTTTCTGCCTATATTCGACCGAATCTAATGGACGTCAAATCCTTACTTCAAGCAATTTACATAGTATTTTCGTTCTATTGCACGCCTGTCGTCGTTTATCATTGGAGAGAGGGACAAGCAAGAGGGATAGAGAATATTAAATGCAGGAAGTAGAATGAAAATAAGATGGACACAGACCAGTTATTCAATGAAGCAAGTACATGTAGTATGCTTAAAGTGAACCCCAAGTCTCTCAGTAAAGTCTACTTTATGGTTTACCATTTGGTTTCTGTGGAAGCTAGCATTAAATTCCACATGGTTGATCAATATTATCCTTTCTAAAATTATTATTTATAATGATTTTGCTTAAAAATGTTCGAAACCAAATGTCTTTTGTGAGAAGGTATTAGTTGCAGGGACTACTAAATATTAATCTGACAGTCTTGCCTGACACAAAATACGAGGAGGGTTCAAAGCAAAGTCGATGCACTAGTTCAATTTATTAGGTCTTTAATCCTCAATTACCTAACCCCTTGGATAGGACCTAAAGCCCTAAATTCGCTGTTCTACTATTGTTTTCTTAGCAATCGTGTAAATTCGAGACGTAATTATTTTACATGACGATGCAATCATCTCAATTGTAAAATGATGCTATTGTTTAAGGCACAAACGGACAAGAACAAAAAAACAAAAAAATCCACTTTTAAAAAAGGAGATGTGAAAATGAAACGTTATGAAGCATCAATTGGAGGAGGAGGAGGAGAAGAACAGCAACTGCAACAACAAGAAGAAGGACAACAAGAAGATGATAATATTAATGATGACGATAATGAGGAGGCGCGATAGCTCAGTTGGTAGAGCAGTGGTCTTGCAATCCAGCGACCCGGATTCGAAACCAAGGCGATGCGCCAGTGCCCTTTGGTCAGGCATTAATCCTCATTACCAGGTTTCTCAGAGAGGACCCCTGGTTGCTTATCAACAAGCATTTGTGCTTTCTTAGCAGTCAGGTAAAATAACCACCACTACCTTAAAGATGATGATGATGACTATGAAGACGCAGTGATAACATGTAGAAGCAAGAGAGATACATGCATTACCTTTAAAGACAAAGGCCTGTAGTTAAAGACAGTCTATGTTAATTATCATATAACAAAATAAAATAGAGGGATATCCTTCGCCTATGACTGGCCATTAACCCCAATGGCAATTCTACAGAGCTGCTCCACAGTCGTATGTGACACAATACGTATGGATTAAACGACTTTGCCAGAGATCAAGTACGATTAGTAGACGGCATTGATCGATGGGTTGAGGGCGTAGTTATTATTCAATATGCAATTGCCAACTGAGTTCACATTTTAGACAAAAGGTTCAAAAGTGTAATACCACATGTTTATTTGAAAAATACAACAACATCAAAAATGAAAGGTAACACCGAACAGAATATACTTATCAAATAAAACAATTGTTTACAAAATTGTGATAAAAAAGTGATAACTTCCATATTCGTACAAAAGCACTCGCTTTTATGTGTAAGTGCAATCAGAAACCCGCTGTAAAAGTATCGTGTTAAGTAATCAATCTTTATTTTTGTCTTGATGAAGCTTACAATGTTAGATTAATGCATGCATTTGATGTATCGATTGATTTAGACTTACAAAATCAAGCACAGCTAGGCATGCAGGCCTTTTTATTCTTTTATTTTGGTTGTTAATTTGATATTACCAACAATCAAATACAGAAACTAATGTTCCATTCCTCAATATTACGTACCAAGATATTTCTTTAAATAATTAGGGCAATAGACACACCTTACTCATCTAGCTTTCCCAATTTTAGAACCACATCCGTTCATTTTTACGCTGCGTTATCATCTAAATTAAATATCCATGAGGCATTTCGGCTATCTTACCATTGTTGAGAAACTGAATGGAATCCTAATATTAATCAAGGCAAGGTCTGTCACCAGCAGAGACCTATACAAATCGGACTCAGCAGCAAAAGCAATTTTGAGCCCGAGGGAAGGGAAGACATTTTGAAAATAAACGCGTCCAAAGGTTAGCTCATTTTATTGCTGGTATGATTGTACACCTCTCGACAAACCCTTCATGAAACAGGGGCGGATTATTGACTCTACGAGAGGGGGAGAGGGATGATGAGTATCGCCGAAAGTGAAAGTGATAAAAGGAGACATTGAACATTTCATTGTCCATAACAAGAAAAAAGAAGAAGATATAATTAAACAAAATAGACAACAACAAAAAGGAAAGTAATTGCTAGTTTTTTTCATAACGACAATATTCAAATGATAAATCAGCGAAGTGTATCTATATTACATTCATAAATTGGGAATGATTATCGTTACAAATAATATATATTTTTAAATTATTTGAATGGCCCACTTTCAGGTAAGAAAAAAGAAGAAGATATAATTAAACAAAATAGACAACAACAAAAAGGAAAGTAATTGCTAGTTTTTTTCATAACGACAATATTCAAATGATAAATCAGCGAAGTGTATCTATATTACATTCATAAATTGGGAATGATTATCGTTACAAATAATATATATTTTTAAATTATTTGAATGGCCCACTTTCAGGTAAGAAAAAAGAAGAAGATATAATTAAACAAAATAGACAACAACAAAAAGGAAAGTAATTGCTAGTTTTTTTCATAACGACAATATTCAAATGATAAATCAGCGAAGTGTATCTATATTACATTCATAAATTGGGAATGATTATCGTTACAAATAATATATATTTTTAAATTATTTGAATGGCCCACTTTCAGGTAAACGAGATTAAAATTGCGCGTTTATTAGTCACATACATAAATAGAGGGATGACAATGTTAAAAAAAACATGTCAAATTGCCCATCACATGCTGCCTTTTCATTTCAATCAGGTATTAATAAAGTATTTTTTTCTCTAAACGTCACACTTAAATACGTCCAACTTTTACAACTGCTCGACTGTCTTAGACCACATAATCTTGCATTGGGATTTCCATAGATCTCTTCTACCTCTTTGGCGCGTATAATGACTGCATATACGTTTTAGCGATCGCTGGCTAGTTGCAAAATGTCTATCTAAGCCAAGTAAGACCCGATAAACGATTACACTTCACATTAAGACTAATTGAGCGCAGAAGGCATTGTAATTGGCAAACTGATCAAGAGCCTGGTGGGATGGGTTTACAATGCTTGCTAAGACACTGATCGCTTAACCAGTGCTTCGAGTGACGCCGTATGACAAAGTACATCCAAACACGAATAAACTTATATGAGCGTGGAGTCAATAATTGGAGATAGCCTTCTGCCTAACTAAGTTTTGACTGCATTGAACAAGTTTATAAGGAGATCATTAAGTATTGATTTGCGATTTTCAAAAGTGGTTTAGCTTGTGATTGATGTGACGATGGTAATAAGAAATAAGTTGTTTTTGTCATAATCATATATGATCGGAGTTCAACATAGGAGCAGAAAAAAAGAAGCTATTCATGTCTACAAATGCAATAACTGAATTAACCGGGTTGGAGCGAGTAGTGCAGGGAAATTTACATTAATCCTTACTAAAACTTTGTACCTTTCCTCAGCATGCATTTTTGGGTATGTTGGTAGACAGGCGTTAACTTAGTGTAAAAATGAGTATTTAGTCAAGAATTAACGCCCTTTTTTTTAAAACCCGATGTTTTCATGTGACTAATGTCGTACATGTATAGCAGGATTATTTGAAACATGAAATGGCATGAATCCGAGTTGGTGTTGGCCATTTACCCACAAATTACTAATTATTATAGTTTAAAATATTATCATTCTAAATTATAATGAAAAAAGGGGCAGAAAGACAGAGAAAGAAAGAGAGCGAGAGAGAGAGAGAAAGAGAGAGAGATCGGGGGTCTGTCCAATTCGTTATAATTTTTTTCGAAGGGACAATGAAGTAAAGGCATGAATAATGAAGGATGAGCTAAAGCCGTCCAATTCGTTATAATTTTATTGAAAAAACATTATTGATGTACCACTCAGCCACAGAGCTTTCTATCAAACAAGAACTTAATAAATTACAGCTTTAAAAAAAAATGGTATGATACATCATCAGTCCCGAGTATCGAGAGCTGCAAGATAAATAATAACATTATATAATGACTCGGAACATTAAAGGGGAATTAACCTCTCGACTATGAATCATTATCATGACATAGAGAGTAAAACAACGTTTCATTTGATATAAAAAAAAGCATTGCTGTAGGCCAAATGATATCCTCTTGCAAGTACAATAAAGAGACCCTACTTCGCCATATCTACGACGTCGTCTGCTCCCCAAGTAACGCGCGGCGCACGCGTTATATGCAATACACGTCAAACATGGTGTACTGCCAAGTGTTTGGTTGTCATAATTGTTCCTCGAAAACCAAGTGGAAATAGTTTCATCGGTTTCCAGACCAACACAATCGCAATTAAATATTCAAGCTAAAGGTATCAGCTCTGAAGGTGGATAAGTTTCTGGACAAAAAGTACATGTACGACGGGAAAAACGATATGATCTGAAGTGATAATTTTACAGTTTACAGCAGGGAAACGTACGTCCGCAATAGCGGTCGAATCCATGCGATACGTCACAGAACGGGCCATGCGCAGACACAACGGCAACGTTCTGAAAATTCTCAGAGACGCGAAAGACGAAGGATTCTGAAAAAAAGATTTACGTCCTCCCTTTCGTCAAATGTATGATGTTTTATATTTTTTAGATAATGTTTTAAATGGCCTACTAACTGAAATCAACATGCAGTTTGAGGTTAATTGCCCTTTAAAACATGTGCCCTATCAGACACACACAAAATCATTTTAATTATTCATTAAAGTAACTTCTTCATTTTGCTGTTGTGCGTGATTGTGCAAAAAAAAATAATAGAACTTGTACTGAATCTAATAATACTGACTTGATTATATTTACCGTAGACTATTTTTAGGCAGAATTAGGTCTCAGAAGGAAATTTAATGAAGAATGATATTACCTATTTTAAACGGTAAATCTTGACTGATTTCAATTCTGTATGACATCGGCGATCTCCTAATGCAAAGGGGGGGGGGGAAAGAGAAGAGTCGTTTGAAATTTATGCCATAGATCTCACAGGGGTGCTAATTCTGTCAAGTACGTATTGCGAATCAGAAATTATGGCGCCGTCATGCACCATTGCACACAATAAACAATTTACTTTACTTGATCATAAATAACACCTCTCGGTGAATGAAGTAAGATCCACCGATCATCCTATATGCCCCAGGGATGGCTATACGTCGTATTATATAGGGGTTTTATACAATCATTGAAAACAGTGGTGTGTTCTTGGAGGCGGCGGTGGTGGTGGTGGTTGTGGTGATGGAGGGCATATCATTATTATGCTGGACTAAATATAATTACGACGTCAAAAAGTCTCTGAAATTTCAACGCGTTCACCAGTGCGGATTCAAATATGGCTACACGTTCATACAATCTGGACATAAAAGGAATCTCAACCCAAGTCCAATCTTAAGTAAGCTTAACTAAGTAAAATATTCGGGTAGGTATTTCAATGAACATGAAAACATATGTATGTTATAACTAATATACAGTACAATGAATCCAATGGGTATAATAGGTTTGCCCAGATTTTGGCATTTTCTAGTGAATATTTGTGTTTCTTTTTTTGATTGTATGGATAAAACTTATGAATAAAACTATGGGCCAAACTTTTCTACCTATTTACTTTAGGTATTAGATGGACTGAATTTTCTTTCTTTACCCTTATTAAATTATGCTAGCAGTATCAAGAGTAACTAAAAAGAGTACAACTTTGATACGTAACGACATTTTATATAACAACATTGGGCGATTTCTTTTTTGTGTTGAGATAATTTTGCAACGAAATGGTTCAACAAATAATGGTAGTTTATACTCACGTCATGGTTATCAGTAGTGGATAAAAGTAGTGGAAAAAAGTAATCTTACCGTTGCCCCCTACTTCTTACAAAACATTATCATATATTAAATGCACTTTGCCCCTCCTGATGATTTTTATTGTTACCCCTTCTAAACCATGATGATTAATAGCTGGTCATATCGTGTCCCATGACTGTCAAATGTTATGACTTATTGTAAACATGGCATGGGTAGCGAACAAAATGTAGGAAGAAAAACCTAGGTCCAGTTCATAAAACTTGTTATAAAAAACAAAAGGTTTTATGCGCTATATGTTTTCTGTTTTATCTATTGTTCCTCGCAACTTTCTGTGTCGCAGATGTATCAAACTAGAAGGGTCAAATACCATGCACAATGCTACAATCTATGACTATTTACTTTGCACAGTAACCTTTTCACGATTACAATTAGCTTGCTCAAATATCGTCAAAATTGGCTCAATATTAGATATGACTATTGAATGAGCCTTGTAACCTTTTCAGCATTCTAATATGAATCCTGCCATCTCTCTGTGGAAAGTTTGCTAACATGATTATACATATTAAACAATGCTATCTACTTCCCTGTACAAGGTTGGGAACAAAGAAGAAGAAGACAGTTTGTTCATGATTGTAAAGCGCAAAGAGATACTTCCGTTTATAATGCGCTTAATAAATCAATCTTTATTATTATTATTACTATTATATAATGAAAAACATTTTTTTACAAAGATAACATCATCAATGTTTGCCTATAATAGTAATTGGCACTACTACTATTAATACTACTACTACTACTACTACTACTACTACTACTACTACTACTATTACTACTACTATTACTACTACTACTACTACTACGACTACTACTACTACTAGCACTACAACTACTTATACTTCCACTACTACTGCTACTTCTTCTACTACCACAACCACCACTATTACTACTACTACTACTACTACTACTACTACTACTACTGCTGCTGCTACTACAATGACTATTACTACTACTACGACTAATACTATTATCACCACTACTACTTCTTCTACCACTACTACCACTACTACTACCCCTGCCACAACTACTACAATAGGGACTTTTAGATTTGCGTGGACTGATACGTGGTACTTCCATTCACGGCAGTGCTTTAAAAGGACGTTGATCGTAGCATAGACCTATTGTCTTCGTGCGAATCTAAAAGTCCCTAATGCTACTACTACGACGACGACTAAGGTTGGGAACAAAGAAAAGGAAGAAATTGTGTTCATGATTGTAAAGCGCAAAGAGAAACTTCCGTTTATTATGCGCTTAATAAATCGATCTTTATTATTGTTATTATTATTATATAATGAAAAACACATTTTTACAAAGATAACATCATCAATGTTTGCCTATACTAGTAATTGGCACTACTACTACTACTACTACTACTACTACTACTATTACTAATATTACTACTACGACTACTACTTCTATCACTACTACCACTACTACTACCCCTACCACCACTACTACAATGCTACTTCGACGACGACGACGACTACTACGACTACTACTACTACGACTAATACTACTACGACTACTACTACTACTACGACTACTACTTCTGCTACTACTACTGTACTACTTCTACTACTTCTCAGGAATGGGAGGGGTAGAACAGTATTGGACTTGTGTAATAATTGGCTTTCAAAAGGGGGGCAGGTGACAGTGGTGCCTCACCCCATCAATCAGCCAATGTTATATCTCGCCGTGTCTAGCAGATCTCCCAGGGTATTGCCTACCGGATGAGCGCCGCGGCGGTGATGAGAAGGCAAGGCTTTGAGGTACTTGACCTCTGGTTAGAAGACGCATTGACCTTTGTGATAACGCAAATGGACTGCACGCACTCCAACAATCGATAGCCGAAAGCAACCGTAAAACATTGTATCAAACACTGCCAAGATGTGTCGTGTTTGAGGTTGCTTTTGACGACGTTGCAACAACTGTTCATCGTTCCTTATTCTTGTGTTCTTTAATTATCAACTCTTTCTCTCTCTCTCTCTCTCTCTGCCTATCTCTTTCTCTCTTTCCTTCTGTATTCTGCCTGTCTCTATGTCTCTGAATTTGTCTCTTTCTGTTTGTCCATTTAATTCTGATCAATATTTCCTTCATCCTGCATCTTTCACCCTCACATTATTCTGAATTTGTCAAACGTGCATTAGAAGTCCAAGTCGGTGCAATCTTAAAAGGTGATACATTACCATTTTGTTTCCGGTTGGCTTCTGAGAGAGGAGGAGGACACATACAAGAGTAATGAAGAAAAATGGGCACTTGGAAATTGATGACCGGTGAAAGAGAGGAGAGAGAGGGAGAGAGAGAGAGAGGGGGAGAGAGAGAGAGAGAGAGATAAGGAAAGGAGGGTGGGGGGGGGGGGGGTGGTGCATGACACGGGTTTTAGCAATATAACACACGTAAGTGCAAGTATTATAGATATATTGACTGCTATGAGGGGCATCGCTGTCCGCCCCGGGGCGGCGAGGGGTTGGGGCAGGTTGTAACGTCCCCGAGAGCAAGTATAGAAACAGCTATATTTCGAATATTAAAGCAGTCCATATATCTTTTATATACCGAATTCACAAACAAATCTACACATAATTGTTACCTTAACCTTTTCTTGAGTAAAGACTAGTTAAAAACATCACAGCAAATCTGAGAGACTGTTTGTAAATTTCCGCTGGAAAGTTGCCTGAATGTAACGATCATTCGGGAATCGCAGACAAAAAGCACTATAATATGGTATGCGCGTTTTCACAAAGAAACTTTTTACACGTAAACCAATGGGTATCTCAGCAAAATGTATTTATGCGGCCCGTTACCCGGGGCAACTGGCATCTTTACAAAAGACTATTGACTGGTAGGCGGGCATGGCTTAAATCACGACTCCAAGTTCGACCAATCAGATGGCTATATTTCTAAATAGAGGTATATGAAAAAAGATAGTATTTTTTTCAAAGTCGCAGAATGTGACGGGACGGATTGAGGCAAGAAAAACGAAGGTAAAGTAAATGCATGATCTCGGATGCACTAGCCTATTCCTTTATTTGAAATATGATATTCCTTCTTGCTAAAAAGAATGCTAAAGAGGGAAAGGCGATTCCTGCTCATCTATTTTTATCAATTTTGAGCAGACCTGACGTACTCCTGGTCATTTCAGACAACGGGATTCGAACCAAGCGTGTGCGAAAGAACGATGGGTTGTTCGGAAAAGACGAATGCCTCATTTCCCCGATGTATATATTTAAGGATCATCCTTAAATAGTATTAGTTTTTTAAAAGTTATACGTAAATGTGTTTTAAAGTAGAGATTATGTTTTGGGAAATTTTCGACCATTGTTCAAAGAAAGCATGGAATCTGAAGAAAGGGAAATTATATAAACATTTCATGATATTTATCGGTATTTTACATCAACTTTAATCATTTCAGATTTGAATTAAAATAAGTGTGTGATTTTCTACTGCGGCATTCAAGATAACTACATTCCTAACCGAATGCCAATCTTACGATAATTATCTTTGCACTATTATGTGTATTGTATTGTATTGTATTTATTAAACTTCATTAATGTACATCAATATTCTGTTTATAAACATATACTAACTTTACAATGAATGTAACAATCAATATTCTGTTTGGGAACATATACATCATATAAGTCAATTTACAATGTAATTTAACATATCAATATTCTGTAAACATATATACCGTATACATCAATTTACAATGTAGTTTTTATAGCAAAACAGAAGGAAAATTATATCCAGCAGAAACACTCATTTTTCTTTTGGTAATAACATGACATACTGCATAATTATAGTAATATAATGTACCATAAAACGCCCAAAGATTTTAGTATGTGTATGTGTACGTGTAAATTAGATTTCGCGAAACAATTCCTGTCGTTATAATATGTGATGACGGTACAATGCAATACATGCTCTTACAAACATACGGTTTGTTAACACCTTGCACAGATTAAAAGATTGGAGAGTCGCTCTTTCAAAGGTTCTTGTTCTCTGGTATAAGTGTCTATTTGTGTTAACGAAATAAATGAGACATGTTTAGTGATTTTTAACAATAAATATACAGAATGTGTTTAATCGTGATACACACGACAAGATACACATGACTGCCGCAAGATGGCGCTCTTGACCTTTTTCATGTAGGTACGATGGATTTCCCTCATTCAGACTCCAACATCATTGGCCCGAATTCACAAAGGAGGTTTGTCGACAAACCGAGGTTTATGTACGTCATTTGACGCGTTTTGACGCGTTTTTTTTCTTCAAACCTGGTTTGTAAAAAAAAGCGTCGAAACGCGTCATATGACGCACGAAAACCATGGTTTGTCGACAAACCTCCTTTGTGAATTCGGGCCAATGAGTTTGTTTTTAAGCTTTAAGCACTGCTTTTATCTAAAACACTAGTCTTCAAATTCAACTCTAGCTCATCATCTCAGGCTACATTTGAAGCACAAAACACGAAAGCTTAAAACCTTCTAAACACCCCATCTTTCATCGATTTTGCAAATCTTCTCTTACTATAGCAATGGTTTCTTTATACGGGAATTACACACAAAAAGATAGGAGTAACAAGCAATAACGATGTATGCGATAATAACGACAATCTGGCTAACATAATATAAACGTACCATTTTCGATGCGATGATAACGACAATCCAATTAAAACTCATTTACAACCGATATTTTGGGAGCTAAAATAATTGAATGTGTTTCAACTCCATAAACTATTTATTTCTTTATAGGATACGTGTACCTTATTTTTACTACCAACAATGACACATTTGTAATTGGCAGTTTTCAGTGGTAACCCCTTGTAAAAACTAAAGCACTGTTTGTTTGTTTTGTTTGATTGATTTTATTTCTGCGTTCAGATAACATTATACAAGGTTATACATTTTTACATAAGTATTACATACATAGCAAATCATGTCTAATAATATTATATAATAACCATAATACAAAGCATATAAACGAGTATAACAGATATATTTTTCATTTAACTAAAGAGAGACATTTCAGAACGCAGGAGACTGCCATCGTGAGCGGTTAGGCTGGAAAAAGATGGCGGCCTCGTGAGAAAAACAAAGAAGCAAAGATTTAGCAACAAAACTCTCTTGGTAAAAACCTAGTAATCGAGTGGGTGCAGTGCAATTGCAGGTGCGGGTGTAGCAGACGGCAGTTGAGTAAAATTAATAATAAATCATGGTTTCAGACAAAGCTATTATACTAATTTAGAGCGTTTGGAACAAATGATAAAGGGTTGAACAAGATTTGATGTTTTCAAGAAAATTATTACAAATATCCGGACCAAAATGTTTAATGGATTTTTACTTTATTAATACTTTAGGGTTAGTTAGGTGGAAATTTCGAGATATGGGAGTGGGGTAGGAATAAACAAACAATTACAACTAAACATGTTATCAAAGGATGGTGGAAGTTGTTTATTAGTATACTTGAACATAATAACTGCTATTCAAATCATTTTTGTGTGTTCTAAGTTAACCCTAGTAAGGCCGGGGGGGGGGGGCCATTATGCCCCCCCCCCCTCCACGATTTTTCTGATTGTTCGAAAACGCATATGGATGGCGCCTCGCCGCTCGCTGACTTTTTTCTTTAGAGTCTTGCGCATCTTAAAAAAAAAAAAAAAAAAAATCGGACCTATAGTTGCAAGGTCACGTGACCCTTTGTCTTTGCATGTCAGCCCGAAAATCGCTCATTTTTGTGATTTGTGTACAAAACATATGGAAATGTCATTTTTTCTAAAAATATATTGGGTCTTGTTTAAAGTTTAGGTGGTTGTTTTGGGAGTCAAAATAGTTGAATTGTAGGAAGAAATAAAAAAAAACAAAAAAACAATAACATAAATAAGTTAAAAAAACAATGAAATACATAAGAAATTATCAAAACAAGAGATAACATAAGGAATAAGCTGGCTCTTCCAATTTTGTTTGTCGTATTATTGTTCCAAATGGTCTAATGAATATATGTAGTGAAAAAGAATGCTTAAATATGAATAATATAGGATTTATGGGTAAAAATGTGATTTTATGACGTTATTTGCATAAATTACCATAAATATGCAAATTAGGGATTTTTTTCAAAAAATTGAAATTATCATATTGTTCTATACTCTTCACTTGACACGCGTGCAAATTTTCGCGGAGATCGGCCGTTTTACGGCCGAGATCTTGGGGGGGGGGGGCCATAATGGCCCCCCCCCCCGGCCGTAGTAAGACTTCAAATAGCCCGGCCTTATTAGGGTTAACTCTTATCCTGCCATGAGGCTGCTAGCGCGCTATTGTTATAGTGCCATGTGCACGCGAGCGTGCTATCGATTGAAAGCCACGTTCATGCTAGCGAGCCACCGCTACGGTGCTTTGTGCGCGCTAGCAAGCATATGTAATAACAGTTATTGTTCATGCCCATTGCACCGTGCTGAGTGCTTTTACAGCGCTATTGAAAGTACCATCGCGTGCATCAGATTATCGGCTTTGGATTACGCGTCTTTGTATACAACAGTCAGATTGGATTTTCTCGAGTAATTCAGCGATTTGTTTTTTGTAAAGATTTAAAATTAACTTGGCACTCAGGAGATTAGCACTGTGGCACAATAGGAATTAGCACTGTGGCACTGGGTGCATTGTATGGGTGGCAGCTTAAGAGTTAAGAGAATAAGGGGTCAGTGTGAGCCAAATAATGTGATCCTGTACAAATACGGATAGCTCTCTCTTGTAATTTAAGAATAGAATTGATTTTAGTCAAATTGCAATTTACCCATACGATGTTGCAATAGAGTGGTGAAGTGTGACGTCATTAAAAAATCTATTTTTGGAATTACTAATTTTTTTTCATTCATTTCCGAAAGAGCATCAAAAATAATTTTCAAGAGTCGAAAACGAATTGAATATGTTAAATATAGGCTGAGCTATTATCATCTGAATAAATAGATTTCCTATAGGAACTCAGTGCTACATTGCTATGGTTCATAACATTACGAGTGGTTAGAAGTTTTACTTAAAAGTTAACTTTAAAACTCGATGTAAACACACCAAGCACGTGAGGCTCAATACACTAGTACACGTAAATGCATACAGTTAATACACATGTGGGCAAAAATCAAATCAACAACTTTGGGTTGCTATTACCAAAAAAAGAACCTCTAATATAGCGTGTATACAATCTTTCGAATGAACAAGGTTTGCTTGGTTTGTGTGGTAGTGGCAAGCAAACCCCTCTTTCTGACTTTGGCCCTCTGCTCAAAAAGTTATTCTGTAAATTTTCTTGACAGTATTGTCAGCATAGAGTGGTATCTTGGAATTATTTTGAAATTTAAAATTATTAATATCATTATATAAAATAAAAAAATCAAGGAGCCCAAAATTGACCCTTGTGGCACCCCAGATTTAAAAGTTAAATACTATAACAGTTTCAAACTTACATACGTATAGTCATATTAAGTGAATTAAGTGTATAGTCATATTGAGTCACATTTCTTGAACTTTAGAAAATTTATTATAATTATTAGAAATGACAGTATCGTCAGCATAGAGTGATATCTTGGAATTATTATGAAAAATCAAGGGGCCCAAAATTGACTCTTGTGGCACCCAAGATTTAACAGTAAAATGCAATAACAGTTTTTAACTTACATACGTATAGTCATATTAAGTATATTTCCTATTAATAAAGAATATAATAAACAAATTATTGATTGATTGATTGACTATCCGCTTTGTTCACTTGACAGTCATACTATTTCGATTTCAAAACATGAAGTCGACCATTTTATTATGAGAGTCCCGGAAACAAATATTTCTATATTTGAAACCACAATAGCT